>JASUAD010000007.1:21225116-21825116 GCA_037013555.1 Sextonia rubra | reverse complement strand
CTAACCCCCGATCACCTGGGCTCGGGTCGTGACACTAAAAACAACATGTCATTGTTATTGTTATGGAGTACTGGAAGATGAAAGGTCCCAAAGGAGTTATTATGGAGATTCAAAATTTCTAACCTTGTATTGTTTTCTAGCAACCAAATTCGAAAATTTTCCGTTAAGTGATAATGCAAGAGATCCACTTTTGTTAAGTCATACTGGTGGCACAAGAAGCTGGGAATTATAGCTATACGCTAGCTTAGTTTGCAGTTGGATAAGCTAAGAACTTTCAATTGGAATGTTGAATTGCATTGAGGGTATTTAGTTTCAACCCCTAAGTCATTATTACTAAGTTCAAACCCCAAGAGCTTTGTGTTTGTATTTGTAAAACGAAAGTATTTTTTCAAGCCCCCCTCAAATGAAAACTATGAGTCCACCACTATATATATTTTTATGGGCTTTGAACTTGTGAGAACCGTTCTCACACACCTATCATGAGAACTTTTTATGGAGCCCACTTATGGGTCCCATTTGGGGATGGGACTAAGGTGATGAAAAGATCTATGTGGGAGCACCGAACATATCAAGTTTGGCCTCAATCACATGTTCTAACCCCTGCATCTGTAGCCTGTAAATTCACTCTATTCAGATTAATGCATAATCGATCTAACGGTCCAGTAAGTTCGGATCCGATTGAAACTTGGGGCAAGTGACTATTAAGAGGGTTTCTATGTATTGCAAGGTTTGGATTGGATGATAGATGGGCCCCACCTAGAGTTTGATAAGTCCTTAAAAATGCATCATTTTAAGTGTATTTTCAAAAATTTTAAGGACTTATTCATTATAAATCTCTTCATTTAGTTGGAATTCATATTTTTATGATTTTAGAAATTATTTTTGAGTTTTCTTGCAAAATTCATTAAAAAAACATAATTTTTTCATAAAATCATAAAACTTTCAATTTTAATTTCTATTTTTGGAAGATTTTTCAAATTCGTGATTTTACATGAAATGATAAAATTTATCATCATCATTAGTTAATTAAAATTAAATCATGATCAATGATGTGAATTTATTGTGTTATTTTATGTAAATTGGGCCTGCATTAGTACATTTGTGACTTTCGGTCAGAACCGTTATTTTAACTAAAAATCATTTTTCTTCGTAGAGAATTGAAGAGAAGGGACTCATATCAAATCCTGAAGCCAAAGAAAATTTGTTTTTGAAGAAATTCAACAAAGAAAAAAAAAGTGAAGAAAAGGAATGATAGATTGGAGGAAATGTGAATCACGGATAAAATGGGCCATCTCATGTTGCGTCCCACATTGAAGGTGGACTCCATTTAATTTGCAAAAAAATCTCAAGATCTTTTTTGGAAATTATCTCTTGGAGATAGAGTTTGAATTGAAAAAGGAAAGGAAGCTGTGAGGAGAAAACAAGGAGACAAGATAGTGTGCAAATCAAATAGGTCATGAAGATTGCTATTGAAAAGAATTTCTCTCCTCATCATACATGGTATTCCTCGTCACCCCACAAGTAAAATCTCTATACATCACCAACACGAGGGAAATCCAAAAAAAAAAAAAAAGGAAGTGCAGCCATTGAGGAGTTTCCACTCACGTTTCTTGTTATACCCATTATTCAAATCATACGCCAAGTACTTTTCTAATTGGAAAAGAATTCCAAGAGCTCCGTCCCACCAACTCACCATCCAGATTCTCTTTTTCTTATAATTCCAAGTCAAATACTATTCACACGCCCCACTCATCATACCAGCTCATCATTCATATACTATTGAAAGTCCACTTTCCATTCCTTTCTCTCCACTCCACTTTTTTCTCCCCCCCCCCCCCCCCCCCCCCCCCCCCTCTCTCTCTCGTATACGTTTCAATATCCATTCTTTAAATATATAGCCACCAATCCACTTCTCTCCCTCACCCCAACATACGCCCCACTCAAAACCTCTCTCTCTCCATTTCTTTTTCACCAATCAAAGAGTGGAATGGCCAGCCACCTTTGGTGATCATCTTCTTCCATCTATCTTCCTTCTTTCATCTAATCCTCCTTGGTGAAGCACGAAGATTAGAGTATGGATTGCTTGTGAAGTCTCCTTTTTTTGATGTCTTGATCTAGGGTAAGGATATATTTTCTTTTTCTAGTTTTAATTATTTTTGAGATATTATTGGTTGTATTGGTTCGTTTTAATTTAAACACATAATTAGTGAGGTAAATGTGTCCCGCCTTGGATCGGCATCGTGTGTTTGTGTGTGGTGATAGCACGCACTTGGTGCAGTATTTTTGTGGGTTTTTATTAATTCTACCAATACAGTGTTTTAATTTCCAATAATCGAAGAACCTATAATTCTTTTTATTTTTCTTCTTTCCATTATTTGTGAATGATTTATTTCTGATTTTTAATTTAGTGCATGGTTATTTATTCCTTTACATTGGTGGTTTGATCTAGTTTATTGTTTTGCATTTTCTAGTTTTATGATTGTTTTTAGTATAGCATTTTAAGGTTAGATTTAATTTGTGATTTTTTTCAGATTCGAAATTATAATTTAAATTTAATTTTCAGAATTAATAGTGTGTATTTTTTTTAGATTTTATTAGGATAGCTTTAGTTTTTCAATTATGATAGGTTTTCTATGAAAATTAGTTCTAGATACGATCCTGGACTCACCGAGTAAAACTACAATTAAGGCCTTGCACTTGGGGTCATTGATCAGAGTTCTCACAAAACAATGGTGAGAACTAATTCTCATAAGATTAGTTTTTTATATATATATAATAAAGGAGAGGCAGCATCATAATATAGTAATATACATGTATATATATATAATCATTTCTTTTGGCCCTTAAGGTAGGGTAAAGGATAGTTGGACCTAACCATGCAAGATGCATGCTGTGGACACGAACCCAATTAAACATATTCTAGATCAAACCCGCCGGGGTGAGGCCCAATTCGTGCGGCGCATAAGGCTTGTCATAAAAGGATCCAAATAACTTAGAAGTATAGAAAGAAAGAAACACATATATACCACTCTAAAGTTTTGAACTTTTCCAATGTGGGACTCTATGCATACACATACGGGCTTTTGCTCCTCTGTAACTTCTTTGTAAAAGAGTAAAAAATAAAAGAACCCTTTTGTATTTTTGAAACCCATGAAAATCCAACCGGTTTTATGTTTTTTTTTTTTAAGTAAAGACAAGTTTTGCTTGAAACATAGTCATAGTAAATCCAAGGATTGATTTCTAGTCTTCAAATTCCAAATATCACTTTAGACCAATAACCTAACTTAGCATAGAGTTAAGTTTTGATATCTATTTCATTAGGCCAGAGGAGCTTTAGGTGAACTTGCTTGTCTATTTGTATTTTGTTCTCCTAAAAATTAGTCGAGAACTTTTTAGCAAGATGAACATAAATGAAAATACCTAATTTCTTCATGTTAAAACACAAACTATGAAATTTCTTTAGTTGGACCAAGAGTTTTTTTTTGGGTAACATGAGTCCAACCTTGCATTGCTTGTTGAAAGGGATCAGCATCAACAAGTTGGTGTAGGTTTGAATGTGAAAGTGGACTTTCTAAATTCATGGTGTCTTCAGAAAAATACTTCAATTTGCATTATCTTCAATTCAGCTTATCTAGCGAGCGACCACAGTCCATTTTAAATATAAAATACAACTCAATGGAACCAAGTTTGTCCAATACATAAATTTAGCTAATACAAATGTCTTAACATATTGGTAATACAAATAGGCAGGAATTGTACCTATACACTTGTTTAGTTTGCAGTTGGATCAGCCAAGAACTTTCAATTGGAATGTTGAATTTCATTTTGGGTATTCAGTTTCAACCTCCAAGTCATTGTTGCTAAGTTCAAACCCCTCAAGCTTTGTGTTTGTATTTGAAAAAAGAAAGTATTTTTTCAAGCCCTCCTCAAATGAAAACCCTGAGTCCACCACTGTTTGTATATATATTTATATAATAAAGGAGAGGTAGCATCATAATATAAAAATATACATATATATAATCATTTCTTTCAGCCCTCAAGGATAGGGTAAAGGCTTGGGTATTGTAGGCCCGTCAAGAAATCTAAGGGCTTTAGCTTGACCTAATCATGCAAGATGCATGCTACGAACACATGTCCGAGTATTGTACATTTTCTGAATCAAACCCCCCGGGCGAGGCTTGACTTATGCCCGCGCATAAGGCTTGTCATAAAAGGATCCATCTAGCGTAAAGGTATAGAAAGAAAGAAATACATATGTACCACTTTAAAGTTTTGAATTTTTCCAACGTTGGACTCTATGCATACACATACAAACTTTTGCTCCTTTGTAACTTTTTTGTGAAAGAGTAAAAAATAACAGGACACTTTTGTATTTTTGAAACCCATCAAAATCTAAGCGGCTTTATGTTTTTTTTCTTCTAAGTAAAGACATGTTTTCCTGCAAACATAATCATGGTAGAGTGTTGTTGTGGACGCTTCAAGAGTGTGCACATCCCAAAGGACTGATTTCTAGTCTTCAAATTCAAAGTATCACTCTAGATCAATAACCCAACTTAGCATAGAGGTAAGTTTTGCTATCCATTCTGTTAGACCAGGGGAGCTTTAGGTGAACTTGCCTGTCTATTTGTAATTTGTTCCCCTGAAAATTAGTTGAGAATTTTTTAGCGAGATGAACACAAACGAAAATACCTAATTTCTTCATGTTGAAACACAAACTATGAAATTACATTAGTTGGACCAAGAGCTTTTTTTTTTTTTTTCGGGTAACATGAGTCCAACCCTGCATTGTCTGTTGAAAGAGATCTTCGAAGCTATATAACTGTATCAGCATCAACAAATTGGCATAGGTTTGAATGTGGAAGTGAACTTTCCGAATCCAACAAGTCTATCGTGATTGAGATTACATTGCTTGCTTCGCTCTTCACTCAGAGTCTAGAGTTAAGGCAGAGACGACGTTGCGACTTCACTCAGCATATTTGCTGGTACCATGTCACCATGCCCGCTAAGCTGCTGCAGACTTGAATATCTTTTGAAATGTTGTTTGTACTTTCTACTTTGTATTTGATCGAATAGATGACCATTAGAAATTGCATTTGAAAAAACAGGAGACTCTGCCCAAATCGATCTAGATTCAGTCTTGAATCAGCTCACTCTTCCGAGACCTTCAAGTTTTTTTTTTGAATGTATTTTTTCATTTTTTATAATAGCAGACGTTAGTTCTTTTTTTATTTTCCTTTGGGCTGTTTCTTTATTGGAATTTAAATATATTATATTAGACATAATGGAGTTTTTGCAGGCTTCTTTATAATTGAACAACAAGAAATCCCACCAATACAGTAAAGGGGTTGGAATTTCAAAATTTTGCCAAGGCAATTAAGACCGTTTAAGTGGCCAGGGATTTTGAGATTTTTGTGAAGAAACATGGAGAAACCATCACAACATGGCCAAAAAAACCCGAGCACCTTGAATTCTAATTGAAAGACTGAAAGAGATTGGGGAAGACCAACTTTGTAATAGAAGACTAGAAAGATGGAGGAAGACTCTGATAGAAAAATTCCTTCTACAGAAGTCACTCCAAGCAACATACCACTTTATTGAAGAAGTTCTTATGGGATCCAAGGCTGCACGGCTTTAGAATGCTAGCCGACAGAGCCATCCTCTTTGGAGTTCTTACCAAATTCAAGGTCGCATAATTTTAAAACTGATCTTGTTGAATTAACAAGGAGTTGACTTAAAAGTCAAGACATGTGGATGCTCACTTGCGGTTGTAAAACCTTGAGACCGTAGTCCGCCAGGTAGACCTCATGATTGACAACGCTACGCCCCCTTAGAGACCATCATCTTGTGGGTGTCTTTGGTCTAGATCAAACTTATTTATGTAAAATTGTACATATTTAAATTTGATCTGTATATATATTTCATAAGTGGGAAAGGAGCTTAAATAGAATAAATTAAATAAAAACATAGTAAATGACACTCAGGCTGTTTTTTTTTTCTTTTTTTAATGTACCGGCATCGCTTTACAGTAACTTAAAATCCCCACTCCGTTCTGACTAATCTTAAAACCTCTCATGTGTCCTTGCTCCCACCGGGTGATCAACCCTTAACGATCCAAACATACCTATGTTAAAAAAAAACAATGCACATGCTTGGTAGGTGCACTTTTTTGTACCCATACGCAATACTCATATTTAGATCAAACCATGACTGTGTTGGCCACACAATGTACATTTCAGTGATTTTATAGTTTGCAATTCATCCAAGGAATAAGTAACGGACCTTTCAATAGAAAAAAAGCTGATTCGTATTTTGATCGGTGTTTGAGTTGGTTCTGTTCTATGTTGCGGCCCAATCAGATAGACAACCTAGAGCTTCCATCCAAGTGGCCGACCCATATGGATAGGGCTGTCAACAGGCTGGCCCTGACTTCATTCAACCCCCAATTTTGAGTTGGTTAGGCTTTACCCATTCAAATTGTTATTTCTCCGAACAGGCCCAGTTCAATGACAACCTTCTCAACGAATTTACCAGCAATTGAACAGTACGATGGCTCAGTGTATTCCTCATGGCTGTAATTTATGTTTAGAAATGGATGGGCTCGGTCCATGGCATTTGCAGAGGAATGTCATCGTCTCTTTTGTGACTGTGGATCCTTCTCCACGGTTAGGCCTTCTTGTTAGGCTCTGGGATTTGCCAGTCACCATATTTTGTTGGGCTAGCCTACTGCACCAAAGTACTGATGACCCCAAAAAAAAAAATTGTTGCTTATGGGGTCAGGATAGGGCCTGATACGTCTTAAGCAGGTTGTTCTTGGGCTTAAAGCTAGCCCAATTTATGTTCAGGTCATTCAAACTTCCATTGGCCCATCGAAACGCAATTCCTGTTTGAGACCCTGCCTCTTGACGCTCTCATTTGTATGCCTAGCAACTTTGGATCAGGAGGCCCTTTCTTGATTGAATTGAGGCTTTGTTCAGGCCTGGACCAACAGCTGAAACTATGGTCCTTGACTATGGAGGCCCGGCCCACAAACAACTTTGAGAACAGCCAGCTTTGAACATGGGACTCTGTTGCGAGGATTTGATTGAATTTTAGAATCTTTGAATTTCTGAAATGATCAAACTTCATAATTCAAATTTACTTGCTATATTCCAAAACCCTGATGTCGAAATATCATGATTGAATCCTTATTGGATTTTTGTTCACCATTCTAAATTCTAATATTTCTCAGGTTTTTTATTAGGATATTTGCTGGAATTTTATCTAAATGTTATATATACATGTGTTTCAATCTTTATTACTCTTTATAGCCAACATCTCGAACTAATCTAAATCTGGTTCTTAGTGATCTTTTAGTAAACAACTAAAACTGGGATTTAGAAAATTTTAAGAGAACCTTCAACCGTTGCTTGGCCATTGAGAACCTTCTTAAAGATCTATATTTTCTGTACGTTCCCAAAAGAAGACGAGGTTTGGCCTTCTTTGAAGACCTGTAAAGCGACCACTAAGACACCCATCTTGTGATCGGATAATTCCAGCACTCACACTCGAACTATTAGATATTGTGTAACCTGTAGAAGCTGTCCCTCCTTCAAAGAGTTATCCTTATTGGGTGGAAATGTTTGATAAGGGCTGTCCCGGGAAGATCCCTATTATATTCTAGATTTGGCAAAATTAACTCCTCTGGCCCTGTGTGTGCAAAGGGGTAGGGGATTTTGAGCACATTCTTTTACGTATAACTTTGCAGGAGCGGTTTGGTTTCGGTAGGCTCTTGGCCTTGGGTCTCAACTTTTTAATACTAATAACACTGCAGATAGGTAGATCTGTTAGATGATGCTCATCAGATTTCCTCTCCTACCTTAAATTCGGACTATCAGGTAGATCAGTTGGCATTTGATGGGCCATATGGAAAGCAGGAAATGACCTTATTTAGGGGGTTAAGGGGTAACCCCTTAAGAGTGATGTAAGATAGCCAGATGTATGATGCATGGTTCCCTCTGAGCTGGGGCTAGACATATCTCTTTTGGCCTGTGCTCTGGATTATCTTTGTAAGGATTTTTGTATTGGCTAATTTATGGGTTAAACAAAACTTGAGTCCATTGATATTGTATTTTATATATCTTTAAGTATGAATAATGATTTACGTCGCCAAATGCACTGAAGTAAAGAAATCGAAGAAAGAGTGACAAATTAAAATAATTTTCTACAGATAATATTGTTTTAAAAGGTCACATCTCACAAACCGAATGTCGGATATGGGTAAACAACCTACCGTTGGAAAGCTCGTTTTAAATAGATATCTGTAAAGCCCAAGATTGCCTTAATCAGAGTTAAAACGAGAAAGTTATGGCCTCCGGAAATTTGCAAAAAATGTGCTGAAATTTCATTTGGGTAGAGGCTTAATCTAGCCGATGGAATCATTAATCCGACCGATCGGATAGGTGCAGAAAAGTTCGTCGACTTATGGTTTTTTAGTCCAATTTGAAGAGGAATTTGCCTGTTTCATGCCAAATCCTTTTCTAAATGAAATATACTAATGAGGCACGAATTTAGGGCTATAAAAAAGAGTTCTCTCTCAACCTTAAGGATGGAACACAGATCTCATTGTTTTAAGTAAAGATTGTTTATTGAAAATCACCTTCTCTAGAGTTTTCATTAGAAAGTTGAAGGGCTAAAGTTTTACTCTAGAGATTTTTATCTTCTACATCTCTTGTAGAAGATCGTCTTCTAAGCATAGAAGATTGGAGGAGTCAAGCTAACAACTATAACGCGTTTACCTGATTAGATTTGCAGCAGGCAACAACAGATAGTCGTCGTAGAGTGATTCTTTATAAGATGTTGACGTTATAGAGTCATGCGGATGTCAATAAGTGGCTTGTAAATGCATAATAATTCATAATGCTTGATTATTAATCCAGGTTGAACTCGTGGTTTTTTTTCTGTTTGGGTTTCCACGTAAAATTTTTATCTTTTTATGGTGTGTGATTGTGGTTGATTTATTTCCGTTACATAGTTGTTTATTTGTACACACAGTATTGAAATTGATTGAATTAATCCATTCTAGAGGATCTCCCAAAAAACCTTCAATCTTGAGGTTGTCTAAATATCTCTTCCATCGTGTCACTGCGCTGTGGTATGTAGTGCCCGGGTTATAAGCAGATGGCCAATGAATTTGTAATATCGACATTGCTGGATTAACTAGATCATGAACATGTGATTCAACTTCCACTACTTCTCTCTATTTCATAGATGGAAAGAAAAGAGAAACTTAGATGGCAATGGACCATGATTGCCTCACTATCCAAACGACCGCTACCTAGGAAAATCCTCCATAGGCCCATTCATTAACCAAGTCTGGATTCAGGTTGTAGTTATATATCATTGGATAACCATATCGAGTGCAGACATTTCCAAAACATAAGGTTAAGGTCCACACTGGACTGACCCAAAACCAACATAGATGTCATCTGAGTAATAAAATTTTTCATTAGACTCAATTTTACAGTCTTACAATCTAAATTTATCTAGTTAATCATTGGATAGCCGTTTCGAGCGCATGCATTTCCAAAACATGTTATTAGATTCAATTTTACACAGTCTTATAATCTAAATTTGTCTATAGTAATTTTCATGGTCTAACATTAGACTATAGAATATGACTGATGTCAGACTATATAATAAAAGAGGTAATTAACATTAGACTCAATTATAGCATGCATATAGATGGAAGGTTCATTATGTCTCCTATGATTATGTATATTTTTTTCATATGATTAATAAAATTTCCTTGTACTGTCGAGGTTTGCAAAAAATTGTATAACTATGTTTTAATGAAAATCTAACTCTAATGTTTGGAGGGCTTTATTTTGGGAGTTTGCTTAGGGTTTTGAAAATCTCAGTGCCGGCCTTGGTGACAAACTAACTTTAATTGGAGCGATACAACCCATCAGTTTTCTTGGGAACCAGCTCAGTGTCCATTCAACAGTTGAATCGTTCGGGTGCACCCTTGGATCATTTTCTGACCTGGTCCATTATCTTTATGTAGGATGCTTTCCTCTGTTTTGCTTAATATATAACTACAAAAATTTAGAGGGTGATAAAGCTAAAATGAAAAATATTAGGGTATAAACATCATTTACATGACTTTACATGAATTGGTTACCCATTTTACTTGGTTCCAAATGGATATAAACATCATATCTTTTATGAGTGAAAATCCCACATTATCCCTGATGCATGCTACTTACAACTGAAAAGCCTATAAAGCTTATAGAGAAGAAAACCACACCATGACTCAACAATGTAAAGATAGCACATTGCACGACTTTGAGAGGTGAAGTAGAGGACAACTATTGTCCCTGTGAGAAAAACTAGATATGACCCAACAAATGCACCATAGAAGCCAACAACGTTGCCATCATTATCATCATCTTCTTTTCCATCTTCTTCAGGAGCTTCACTGGTGGTAGTGGTCGATGAGCAGCTTCTGTTAAGTGGTGGTCCGCAAAGGAGTGGATTCCCTTCATAACTGCTTTCAGTAAAGGTGCTGAACTGAGACTTCATGTCTGGGATCCCACCAGATAAGTTGTTGTGAGCAACTGAGAAGACCGCCAGATAATTTAGCTCTATTAGTTCAGGAGGAATTGTTCCATTCAATTTGTTGTGAGAAAGGTCCAAGCTCTCAATTTGGCTCAAGTTTTTGAAGGTGGTTGGAATTGCCCCTGTGAATTGGTTATATGACAAGTTCATAGAATGAAGCCCACTAAGTTGTCCCATTTCACGTGGGATTTCCCCAGTAAGTTGGTTACAAGAGAAATCAATTCCAGACATGTAGTTAAGAATGCCACCTTTATAAGATTTTTGCATTCTCTTGGTTATAAATTCAACTTCGTTTACTTCATCTGTCGCCTCTGCAGTAACTATGTCTAGTGAATACACGTTTGGCTGAGGAGCAAAATACGGGATAAGTTCCATACTTGGGCTGAATTCATCAAGAAATATTGACCTTCCAAATGGCAGATTATTGATGCATGATGGCAGTGACCCAGACAAATTGTTGTAGGAAAGATCCAACAAACTCAGATTTTTTGCTGACATAGCTCATTTGGAATATGCCCGTGTAAATTATTTCCTTTCAGAAGAAGGATCTTCAATCTTGAAAGCCTACCGATCCAAACTGGAATAACATCAACTATGTGATTATGTCCGATGTTAAATGATATCATGGATGAGCTATTCGGTAGTGCACTGGGTAAACCTCCAGAAAACATATTATTCTCTAAGTGCATAAACTGAAGATAATATGTGAAGCTGGAGCAACATAGAATTGGCCCAGATAGGCTATTGTCGGAGAGGTCCAACAAGCGAAGAGACTGAAGATTGCAAAGCTCAAATGGAACCATACCATTAAAATGATTTCTGTTGAGGACGAGTGCTGACAATTCCAAAATGTCTCCAATCTGACTTGGAATCTCACCCGATAAATGGTTATCTCCAACGTCCAAACTCATTAGCCGCGAGGCATTGAATAGGCTAGGTGGGATTTTCCCCACAAAATGATTGCTATCCAGATACAAGTGTTGCAACCATGTCATGTTAAAATATGTTGAAAATAGATTTCCATGCAAACTATTATTAGATAGCTTCAGAGTACTTAAGTAAACACACCCTGCAGCCAGGTGCTCCGGTATTTCTCCCGAAAAGCGATTGTGTGACAAGTCAATACTTGCTAAATAACTCATATTGCCCATTGAAGGAGAAATGCTTCCACTGAAAGAATTTCTAGACATATTAAGCAACCAAAGGTTTGGTAGGAAAGATCCGATGTTGGAAGGAAGTACTCCATTGATGTGATTGTTTGATACATCCAATGACAACATGCTGGTGCGATTAAAATGTCGTGGTAGAAGAAAGGTCCCTGATAAGGAATTATTCCTGAGAAACAAGACTTCTAGTTTCGTGTTATTTTCTAACAACCAAATTGGAAATTTCCCAAATAAGCGATTATGAGAGAGACCCACGAATGTCAAGTCACGTTGACCGTACAAGAAGGTAGGAATACCACCACCAGTGTACTCATTTAGCTTGCAGTTGGATAAGCCCAGGGCTTTCAATTGAAATGTAGAATTCGACTGTGGATATTCAGTTTCAACCTCCAAGTCATTGTAGCTAAGAGAAAACTCCTTGAGCTTGGAAAGATGAGCAAATGATCTGAATTCAACTATGCCTGAAAATTTGTTACGAGCAAGAGAAAGGTACGACAATGATGTTACATTAGCAAATGTTGGGATCTTCCCGTTAAATCCATTGTTGGAGAGGTCAAGATGCTGAAGCTTGGTCAAATTGCTGAGACATGAAGGAATACTTCCTTCAAATGCATTAAAACTGAGATCCAACCAGTTGATGTCTTTCAAATTGCACAATCCTGGAGCAGTTGTTAAGACACACGTTATCTTTCTCTAAATTTTGTATTTAAAAGATGGTATGTAAGGAAAATTGAGACTCATATTTGTTAGTGAGAAATATTAGGTTCCTACCTTGAAAAGATTGAGATCAATAGAACACATTATACAAGTCAGATGTCTTAATTCAATGGTCAAAACAGTTGGGCATACCTTTACTAGGAACTGGGCCTATGGACTCATTATTTCCAGTTGCAGATGTTGGGAACATCCTACTAAATCCATTGCTGGAGAGGTCAAGATGCTGAAGCTTGGTCAAATTGCTGAGACATGAAGGAATACTTCCTTCAAATTTATTAACACTGAGACCCAACCAGTTGATGTCTTTCAAATTGCACAATCCTGGAGCAGTTGTTAAGACACACGTTATCTTTCTCTAAATTTTGTATTTAAAAGATGGTATGTAAGGAAAATTGAGACTAATATTTGTTAGTGAGAAATATTAAGTTCCTACCTTGAAAAGATTGAGATCAATAGAACACATTATGCAAGTCAGATGTCTTAATTCAATGGTCAAAACAGTTAAGCATACCTTTACTAGGAACTAGGCCTACGGACTCGTTATTTCCAGTTGCAGATTTTGGGAACATCCCACTAAATCCATTGCAGGAGAGGTCAAGATGCTGAAGTTTGGTCAAATTGCTGAGACATGAAGGAATACTTCCTTCGAATCCATTAAGACTGAGATCCAACATCTGGAGATGTTTCAATTTGAAGAATCCTAGAAAAATTTAAAAGAACACATCAGCTTTCTCTAAATTTTAAATTCAAATTAAAGATGGTATGTAATGGAAAAATAAGACCATTATTTTAGGAGCAATATGAAATAGCTTCCTATCTTGAGTAGACTGTGAATTATTGAATACATTATTCCCAAAGTCAATGGTTTCGAGAGAAGTCAAACATTCAATGGCTGGAGGAATCACCCGATGAAAAACACATAATGAGAATAGAAAGAACGTTACTTGTAAGAGCAATGACAACAGTAGCATAACATTTGGGCATATCTTCAATAGGAAGTGGGCTTTCTAAATCATTAAAACTAATTTCAAGTTCCTTGAGGGATTTGATTGCACACACAAATGGTAGGATTCTTTCGTTTAGGAAATTGAAAGAAAGGTGTAGCTTCTCAAGCTTGCTCAATCTGGACCATCTATTCTGCGCTGCTGCCTCTGCATTTAAAAATGTAAGGATCTCACCATAATTTTCTTAATAGCTAAGTCAAGACTATATATATGGCACCCTGTTAGTCTCGTGTAATTGAGTTCCGAGGATTTATGAGTGGTTGAAATTTGAATATGAATTAAAGGTGAACATAAAAAAAAATGATTGTCAAATAACTTTCCGTCAAATAACTTTCCGTTAAATTGGAAATTGAATCAAGGGATGATGCAAAATGAATATGCAACCGTCACCCTTAATAATTAAAATTTGAGGAAAGTTAAGATCTCATCTATCCTTCACATCTTCAGAAATCCATCAATGGAGTTCACTTGACCTGGAATTAATCTCACCTTTTTAACACTGGTCCTAAGGCCATGTTTGTTTGGATTATTGTAGAGAAGACGAATAAATGGGATTTATTTCATAAGTGGTTAAAATTGAATACCAAAGGTGAATTTTAAAAAATGAGTATCAAATAATCTTTCCTTAATTTTAGAAAAATAGCATCAAAGGAAGATGAAAAATAAATAACTAAGGAAGATGAAAATAAATAACTAAGGATGTGGCTTGTTACTCATTTTCCATTTTTCTTCGATTCTATTTCCATGAAAGGAAAGGTTATATGATGCTTATTTCTCAAAATTGACTTATGATCTTTATTTTTAACTACTTATATGATATAAATCCTATTCATTTGGGTTTTTTTTTATGAGTTTTATGCAATCAAACAGGTCCTAAAGGATCATTTAGTGAAAATTCGCAAACTTTGTGGGTGCCAAATTCAGATGTAATGGAGAATCCACAAGATAATAGAGATTGTCAATGTTTATTTTGCTAGTATATGAACAAGACCATTCAATATTGGAAGGGCAATATATCAGTGGATGATAACCCACATGCAATTATCCTACTAGGTTTTGTTGATAAAAAAGAAAAAATAGCAGTTGCATATTACTTGGTGTAAGAGCTACCCTTCATTTTTTTTCTTTTGGGAATATACAAATAATTGTAGTAACAAAAGGCCAAAAGGCCTCGAGCCTCAAAAGAAAACAGATGCCAAAAGGAGGCACAACAAAGAAAAGCAAAGAATTGTACCTCAAGAAATGTGGATTAAATCCATTTTCTTTTTTAAATATGAAATCATATGGTGATCACTTTATCTTCCGTTGTATAGGTTAGGAAAGAAATAATGCACTAAATTGTTAGGTTTTGTCTTATATTTTGGTTTAACAAGATCAGTCGTTTGGTTTAGTCAAAACTGACGTTTAAGGTTAGAGGTATTTTAGTCATTATGTATATATTTTTTTGTCAGTCAAGAAAATAGAAACTATAAATATATATATATATGTTAATGTATTGTAACCCTAAATCCTGATGATTGAGATGGAATCATGATAGATGGGTTCTTTTCTTAATTGCTTACTGGTATGATTGCATATGTTTATCGTGATTGATCCATTGATCGCAAGTATATTCTGCAGCACCATTTTTCGTATTAAGTGTTATGCGACGTTAAATTTGCTTGAGTCTCTACGATTGACGGATAGATTTGATCTATGAGGATTTAACATAATAGGTGGAGAAAATAGAAGTTCTAAAACGGTGTCAGAGAGAGGATCTAAAGCCTCTCACCTACGAAGCTATATGGAGAAGATAGGCATCAGTCACAGATTGTGTGAGAGAAGAGGATCTAACCTCTCTCCCTTAGGCAGCTATCTCACTTGAAGAATATAAAGTTGGGTTCTATTTGGGGATGAACAACGTGGCTGGGTTTTGTTGAAGAAGGGTTCGGATCATCTCAGTTGTAGAAACAAAATCGAAGAGAAGGTCAGAAATAGGTCTCGGGGATCGGATATCGGCTCTGATCTCTGTGGGCCACAATCGGAGATTGAAGAGATTGGGTTCTTGCTTCGATCAGAGAAGAGGGAAAGACAGAGGATATAAGGTTCTATGTCTAGGTGGTATTGCACTAATCAAAGGATCTGGAGTTCAGCCACCGAAGATAGCCTTCAATTTTGCACGCCTAAACAAGACTGCCTGCACCTGCTTGTCCGTCGCCGACAAAGAGAGTCCTTACGGCTGTCGGTCGTTCACCGTCCGCCTTGCCGTGGTCGTTGAGGAAGGAGGGCAGAGGCCTGGGGTTTCCAAAACAAGGACCGTAACAGAGGAGAAAAAAGGACCTGGCGATTTCTTAACCCATGTCAGATCCATTCTAGGTCAGGTTCGGCCAGACCCACCCTGCGCGGCAGCCCAGCCTAGTTCAACCCAGGTTCGGTCAGGTTGGTTCCAGGTCAGGTCGACCTGACCAGTTTGGAGAGTCTAGCCCACCCTGCCAGCCGCAGTGCTGACATCAGTGCCACGTCAGCAGTATGTTGAAAAGTAATTTGACTGGATCAACGGTTAAGTTTGTTTATGCAATATCTTGATTATTTGATGTCCATTCGGAGATCCGTTTCAACTCTTGGACTCGTTGCGAGCAAATTTACGTGTTTATGGAAGAAAATTGGCAGTTCAATGGTCAACATGGAAGTTTGACTAATCGGAGTGCAGAAAATTATTTCTGCGATATCAAAGCCATCCCGAGTGGGATTTTAGATTCATTTCTTCCAGCGTACTCATGGTGACGAGGTCTACTAGATGAATAAAAGATATTTGTAGTTTGATGGGCATAAATTTATAGTACTAAAGAAACCAACTGATTTACAATGATAGCAATGGATTCAAGCATCATAGGCCAGATCAAAGTATTTGATTGAGAAACGACTTCAGAGATTGGCGGGAAAGAGTCATAGACTTTGTGACACAGCAAGGGTTAAAGAGTATTACTTGATGTCAAAGATGGAAGACTACTCTGAGACTTTGTGGAAAGCTCAAATCCACATCGAAGGGCAGGAATGAGCAACATGCCAAAGTGGATGGAAAAGCAAAAATCAAAATCAGAGAGAGATAGTGTGCTAGATAGCTCGGATTTGAATGACGGTGAATCACTTTCGATCGCTACAAGTATAAGTCAAATTGGTGATTTATGGTGTTTGGATTCTAATCATTTTTATTATGTGTTTGGGTACAGATTGGTTTGATGTAAACAAATCTCATTATTGTGGATTTATTCTTTTGGGCAACAATGCAAAATTGATTAGCATTTGGGATAAGAGCGGCAAAGATCTGGGTATATGATGAGATTGTTTAGACCTTAATAGATGTGTTGAATGTTTTAGGTTTGTAAAGAAATTGGATTGTTTTTTTTTGTTGCCTTAGATTCCAAAAGCTACAAGTGCGCTATAATAGGTGGAGTTACAAATGTGGAAAATTGAACATTGGTCATTATAAAGGGTAAAATGGTCAAAATCTCTATAAGTTGATAGGAGATATGTTTTCAGGTGGAGCAATGAATGAAACATCAAATAATGGAGGAGGAAATATATGGCTCAGATGAAGTTAGATGCAACAAAATCATTAGAAGATGGATTGATAGGTCTTTGATGATAGCATCTAACGAAAATCCAGAAAGACCAAAATAGAGTTGATTTCCTCGGAAAAGACAATCTTGTTCAGGTTAAACTAAGTTAGTTTATCATCAAGTCATACCTAACCCGCATGTATAGTGCCCAACCCACTAAAACAAGCTAGAACAAGATAGTTGTAGATTTGGCGGGAGGAACACCGGAATGAGATAGAAGGAATGATTCATAAGGTACTGTGAGATTCATATCCGGAGATGTCTTCAATTTTGTCTTGACGGATGAAAGTTAGGTTCATTATGTTGTAAGGATGCATGCATGTGACAATAAATAGAGGGCACTTTAGAAGCTCAAGATAGGGGTGTTTAAGTTGAAGGAAATAGTTGTGGAAAATCTTTAGTCGGTTTAGACATAATCGACACTCGACAATGTTGGGATTGTCTGTGCATCCGAAATATGGGTGTAGGTGCTACGCTAGGTCACACCATGTGTGGAGGCGTACCTTTCAGCAAGATATAAGAAATCTCAAATCGGTTTGGATTTGATTGATACTAGATAATGTTGAGATTATCTGTGCGTTTGGGCTAAGCGGTGCAGTTGCCGCATTTGGTCATAGCACGTGCAGAGGCATACCTTTCAGCAAGGTACGAAAAATGCTGATTTAACATGTTAGAGTATTTAAGAAAGAAGACTGCACCATCGGTGTAGTGACGTACCATTCGGTAAGGTACGTGAAAATATTATTGGGTATTTTAAGGTGGCTCCAGGAATTTACGAAATTCAAGCTAAGGTGGAGATCATTGGATTTTGTCTTGTATTCTAATTTAACGGGATCGGTGGTCTAGTTTAGCCAAAACCGATGCTCAAGATTAAAGGCATTTTAGTAATTATTATGGGTTTTCTTGTTGGCTAAGAAAGCGGGAATTATATATATATTGATGTATTATAACCCTAGATCTTGGGGGATTGAGATGAGATTATGATGGATGAGTTCTCTCCTCCGTAAATGTAAGAAAGATTGTCAAACCATGTAAAGTTGCTATGTTCATGTGTGTGATTGTTTAATGGTGTAATTATACATGTTCATTGTGATTGATCCGTTAATTGTGAATATATTCTACTACACTGCTTTTCCCAACATAAATCACTCCTTGATCCTGACATATTCATCAGATTAGAAGTTCTTCAATCAATCAACTTAGACACTTTAATTGTGCAAGCACTAGGCCCTATCCAACCCAAATGGGGACTAATGTATAATTGATCAGGATCAGTTTTGGACTATCTGCAAGTTTAAGATGGAAACCACAATTTTTTAAGGGAATCAGAATGGATGAATGGTCTCTTTTGTTAGGATCACAAGAATCACATGACCACATGATAATGATCATATAATCCAAATTCCATCTTCCCCTTTCGTTTCACTGTCTTATGTTGAAGTGAACTTAGTTTGTGTATAGCCTTAGATTGCTAGCTGCATGAGAAAGACTAGCGTGAAACCATCTAGAAAGCCAAAGGAGTGAAAAAGACATCGAATGTTAGAAATGCAGTAGAGGTATTCTCTAATCTTCTTTCAAGTACCCAGTAAACCGTGTACTACAGTGGGTGAGGCACCTGCCTAGCTATCCGTCAATGGTAAAAACCGTGACTGCCTAGCTATCTCGTGCAAAATCTTCTCACTTCTCGAGATGGTGGAATCAATGGAGTCCATGATTTGGTAGCCCAAACTATTAGAGAGAGAGAGAGAGAGAGAGAGAGAGAGAGATAACCTTCCTCACCTATAAAATCCCTCAGTGAATTCCTACTTAAGTCCAGGCTCCGCAATTCTTCAAAGGGTAGTAGCAAGCTGGCATTCAGATACCAATATTGCGAGTTCCTTGTTTGAGAAAGGTCAAGTGCAATGACTTGCCCTACGGTGGAGCCGCATGTAACTCTTTCCCAAGCACAACAATCAGTCCCTAATCTCCATGAAGGAAGAGAAATGCCGTTTGGGTGATTGATGGAGGATTTTAGCTCCAAAAGTCCTCTTTCCTCTTCATCAAAACAGCCAAAACTTCCATAAACCCATAACTGAAAAGCGAAAAACACAACCCAAAGATAGAAAGCCGGTGGCCACTCCATGAGAAAAAAAGAAGATTGCTCGATACTCTCTTCTTCACTGATCCTTCTATAAATACATGCAGTGACACATCCGCTCCTGCTCATTTTCCACAACGAAATCGCCGTGATATTTAATAAGATCTAACCAGTACAGTGGCCTTATTTGAAAATTCTAATGCATCACGTCCTACTGCTTTCTTTATTCTTTGCTTCCATTCCACCGTCATCTTGTAACTACGGCCATGATCTTTTGCATGTGTCTCACAGTCATTCAAGAGCCGGAAGGATGTATATACAATTCTATCTTGCGGCTACAGTTAAGTCTTTAACTTTTTCTTTCTGGGTGTTGGATATTCATTCAAGAGCCGGAAGGATGTATATACAAATCTATCTTTGCTGCTACAGTTAAGTCTTTTAACTTTTTCTTTCTGGGTGTTGGATATTCAATTACGTGTGACGAAAAAAGAGCATGAGGGCCTTGGACAACCAAGTGTACCTTTTGATATGGTCTCTAAGATTTAAACTTCGAAGAAGAAGGAAACTTCCACTAAATAGAAGATGTTGAAATTAATCTTCCATTTTTATGTCTTGAGACTTAAGATATTTAGAAAAGAGTACGGTTGTAGGTGGAAAATTAAAATCGTTTGAATGAATCAGATTCTGTCGTTCTCAACGTATCCCTTACCGGAGACAGTGGAAGACTTACTTTTAATTGAAAGACCGAAAGAGATTGGGGAAGACTGACTTTGTAATAGGAGACTGGAAAGATGGAGAAAGACCGACTACACTGGGAAACTTCGACACAAGTCCCTCGATCCAAGCGGTGGGACCGCTTCATTGAAGTGATTGAAATTCCACACTTGCGGAAGAAAATCCCTATACTTGCTAGAGAGCACCGTGCTCTGTTCACTTGCCGCACTTGCACAAATTATATACTTGCTTTATGATTCTTAATTTATTAATGAATTCTGAAATATGTTTTAAATTTCATTCATTGTTATGTTGTTGTCATGCTTTGACCAAAATTATCCATTGGTTGATCTCAGTCTGATAGAATGAGTCTATGATGACGATGATGATAATGTAACTTCATCAAATTATTTATTTGTTCTGCTGTGATTTTTATAATATATGTAATTTAATGATGAACCCAGTCTCTAACGTATATCACATTAGGGTCATTGCTTGTGCTTTATGATATTTTTGGAACTCATTAAGCCAAAAGTGGGATTAGGCTGTGATGAAAATGATGTGGTTCAATGATAAAATTTAATATCAAGTGACCAAATCTCTTTCCAACTAGAGACTCCTCCTTTGAAATTCCACAGATTTCAGCTTGTGGGCTTTTATATTTTAGGATTTTAAAGGGAATCCCGCGATTAATCATCAGCATATTTAAAAAGAGGAATTGTCATTGCAGAAGAAAGATTTTCATTTGTTTGGATATTATTTTGGTTTCAAAGCTATTGTCCGGAAGTGAAACTATGAGAGGAAGATCAGTTGAATGATTTGGAGTACTTTCAATGGTTTGAAACTGATTCAGATGAGAATCATGACCCTAATTTTGTTTCTCTAATTAATTCGTGGCTGTGCTGATGAGAATCTGGAAATGAAATGCGTCCAAACTAGGCTCTGAATATTTATTTGCATTAAAATACATAAAAATTCAATATATTATTTTCTGAGGATTTTGGAAATCCACATTTTTCTCATATTTGTGCACCAAATGATTAAACAAATAATAAACATCCTAAGCCTTCACTCCAAGAGGGTACCTTGTCCAACGCAGGGAGATATCTTCCTTCTTTGTATACCTAATTGTAGGAAGGTTATCAAGAATTAGATTGACCTGATACCTCTCATCAATTCTTTTCTTCAAAAGATTGATATCATCTGTAAATAAGGGCGCAGATTGGCGAAGAAATATTTCAGTTTTCATTCACGTGCCTCTTGAACTTATATGGGGAATTCTCAATCCGATCACCCATCAAGATTTCACCAAGGTTCTCCTGGCTATCCTTGACACCCTCTTGGGGCTTACAGAAGGGCAGGTTGTAGTAGCTAAAGGGCATCTCAGTATCAATTGAGGTTAATGAGTTCACTTTTCACAGATAAAAGATCGCCTACAACGTATTTGTGTGGGTAACTTCCAGGCAGATAAAACCCATTTACAGAATGTAAAACCAAGCTTGGATCAACACCCAGATACCAATTCCATTAGATACACCCGTTTTCTTCCAAATCCCATAAGAAGATCAAATGTTCAGTTAGAAAAATCAAATCAAGAGGGAAAGAAATGGGGGAAATCATGATTTGGAGATGAAAGAAGGAATAAGAAGAAAAGATTTTTGGGCGACCCTCTCCTATTTTAGCACTCGTGAGAAAAACATTTAAAAAAAAAAACACCAAAGTGCTAACCTACGACCACACCAAAGTGCTAACCTACGACCACTTGATGGCTAAGGAAACCTTTTTTGTTTAGTGTACACCTGAGGTAAATTTTTTGCTAAATTTCTTTTATTTTTCTAAGCAAATAAAAAAAACCATCATTTATAAATTAAGGTGGACCCTTTCCCCTAATTTTTTTGACAGAATTGGTAATGTGAGAAACTATCAAGTAGTGCACTAGAGTCCGGACCATTAACATAAAACAAGTCTTTAAGTTGCACAGTTAAGAACAGCATCTTAGCCTACTGGTAAGAGGTGTATATTTTTATACCACACAGGGTTCGAATCTTAGATCTGCCACCTTGCATGTGCGGGCTCCCTTTCTACTTTTGTAGGTTTTCTTCTCACATGTATTGGCTCATTTTCTATGTGTGGGAGCTTTCTTCCTATCTGTATGGGCTGAGCTCTCTATTGGGTCCAAACACCCCTAGCAGGGTTATAAAGGACTAAAAAAAAAAAAACCTTGCAAAGTTGCACCCACTACTTCTACAAAGAATTTGATTGAAACCCGTATGTTGTACAGGCTCTCTATTGGATCCAAGAACCCTCGGCTAGCTTATCAAAACAAAAACAAAAAAAAAAAAAAAACCTTGCAAAGTTGCACCTAGTAGTTCCACAGAGAATTTGATTGAAACCACCCCTTCACCAACCCCAACAATTAAAAAAAACAAAAAAAAAAAAACAAAGCAAAACAAAAAAAACCACACCACACACAAACCCATGTATGCTCTAGAGCAAATACACCATGTCCTTGGATGTTGGGTTTGTGTCTTGTATTCTGGGGTTAACTGGATAAGTCCATTGACTTAGCCAATGATTAGATTAAGATTAGGGCATTTTGGTAATTGTACTAGGTCTTTCTTGATTAAATATTGATGTAATCTATAACCTTATATCTTGCGGAAGAGAGTATCTTCTCTTGTCTGTAGTGTTCCCATATTACGTGTAAGAGATGATGAGAGCATGAGTGTTTCTATATACCTTGTGATAGTCAAGATGATATCATCTTTGTGTCCGCGAACATGGCCTTATATGGGTGAACTACGTAAATCTGTGTAATGTGCTCTGTATTCCTTCTTGTGTATGGCTTAATTGTCGATAGCAGGTTTCGTGTTAGCTTCCGCACGTGCATAATAAGTCCGATTGCTCACAATGTTGAGTCCGATTATTTATTAGAATCCTTCAATTTATTTTATTTTTTTTATTTTTTTAAATTTTTTTGTTACCTGAATATAGGTCTACACAATTCATGTTTCTCCTTCTCTATATGGAATTGTTCTTCTTATTTGCTTTACTTTATCTCAAGCTCTATTATTTTTTTTTATCAGCCTCATGCTAGGTACTTTTGTTGAGTAGATTACGAAGTAATTGGTAAAGCCATCATTAGAAACCTAAATTTAAGCCATGCAATGCACTTCATGATTTTCTAATCGTCATCACCATTTAAGTCATGCAATGCACTTCATGTTTTATAAGTTCCTTTGATGGACAGCTGCAAATGGACGGCCAGGAAGAAGAAAGGCTTATTCCAACGTTTAATAAGTTCCTCTGATGGAAGTTCGGCATCTGATTTGTGTTAAGTATATTGTTTGTCGCAACTCTCATGCCTAAGCATTTTAGTTACAATGATTAACAACTCCGCCGCTCTATGACGGGTGGTGCTTACATGCTTCGAGGGGTGTTAAGTATATTCTAATGCCTATGCATTTTGATTGTAATGGTTAGCAACTCTTGACAATTTGAATCAGTTGCTATGGGTGTTTTAATATTTCTTGTGACCTTTGTCTTATGTTTTCTATTTTTCTTTCTTTGTATTCTATTTTGTTTGCATTTTTATGAGTGCTGCCATTTGAATAACAAATTTATTTTTCTTGAAATATAAGAAAAAAATAACTAAAATTCCTAAAATACCCCCCACATCTCTCTCCCTCCCTCCTCTCTCCTCCCCCTTTCCTTCTGGCTAGCAACGAGATCCAGCCGGCGGGAGGGGCTCTCTCTCTCTCTCCCCCTCCCCCTCTTCCTATTACTCCTATTCCTCTTCCTCTTCCTCTCCCTTTGCACAAGCAGTTTCGTTTGGATTGGCTCTTGACCTTGGGTCTCGTCCTTTTAATGTTAATAAGACTGTAGATAAGAATAGCATCTTACCCTAATGGTAAGAGGTGCTGGTGACAACCTCCTGATTCTACTTCCACTACTTCCCTCTGATTCATACAAGGAAAAAAAAAAGGAGGGCACTAGTCTAAAATCCAATGGTCAATGTAACGGTTGGCCCGCTGAAATTGACGTTTGATATAATAAATGGTTTAGATTGTTTGTAGGTGAGCCTAACCACGCACTTACGACCTAACAGTCAGGCACCTCACCACACGCTGCATTGTACATCTACTGGAGACAAACTTGCTCATGTTGCAGCGATACAACCCATCAATTGTCTTGGGACAAACATTTTTCAAACACTTCAGTGTCCATGCAACAATTCAATCATTTGGGTGCGCCCCTTCATCATTTTCTGATCTGGTCCATTATCTTTATGTGGCATGCTTTCCTCTGTTTTTCTCAGTATAACTAAAAAAATTTAGGGAATGATAAAGCTAAAAGGAAAAATATTTTGGGAATTTGTATTGATATCTTCTTTAAAAAATTGCATGCATTTACATGAATTGGTTACCCATTTTACTCGGTTCCAAATGGGTAAAAATATATGTGCACCATCCACATGAACTATAGTTCTTCTATTAATATTCCAACTGCTTATTGTAGAAAATATAAGCTCTGATGCCAATTTATAGAAATGCATATGCTCTGATACCAATTTGATAAATTGAAGTTCGTATTCTACGAATACTGAGGTTTGCGGCGGAAAATACTCATGTTACAGTTTTGTTTATGAAGGTTGGTAGAACAGAATATTAAGGTTCCAATAGAGTCGAAGAGACGTGGAGTGTGTGCTTGTTTATGTGGGGATTGTACGGCCAAAGGGCTTTACAGAGCCCCTCTTCAAAATCAAATGACCAAGATACTTATATATTAATCCAAACCTTAAGATAATAAGAGACTTCTCCACAAGAAACACTTGGACAAATCTTCTTCACATACTCTTCGCACATTGTACTTGTCTCTCAACAAATAACCACAATACAATTTTATATAGTAGTCTAAGGATACAAGAGGAAACCCAAAAAACATTGCAAGTTACAATAGAGTAATGAACCATATTAAATTTTTATTATTGCATAAAGCATTGAACCATCCAAAATGCTTGAATTCCTAGACGACCTTTAGACTTCCCAAAGTGGTTTTTGTATTCCCAATGAGAGTTTCTTTTTATTTCCATGCTGAAATATTAAGAGTAATAATTCCAACACTCAATGTCTCGATATTATTTTCAACTGAAAATCCACATTATAGTTGCTTCATGCTACTTACAACTGAAAAGCCTATAAAGCTTGTACAGACGAAAACCACACCATGAGTCAACAATGTAAAGAAAGCACATTGCCCGCCTTTGAGAGGTGAAGCAGAGGACAACTACTGTCCCCATGAGAAAAACTAGATATGACCCGATAAATGCACCATAGAAGCTAACAATGTTGTCATCCCTATCTTCATCTTCTTTAAGAACTTCGCTGGTGGTAGTGGTCGATGTGCAACTTCTGTTAAGTGGTGGTCCGCAAAGGAATGGATTGCCTTCATAATTGCTTTCAGTGAAGGTACTGAACTGAGACTTCATGTCAGGGATCCTACCAGATAGGTTGTTGTAAGAAACCGAGAAGACTGACAAAAAATTTAGCTCTATTAGTTCAGATGGAATTGTTCCATTCAACCTGTTGTAGCAGAGGTCCAAGCTCTCAATCTGTCTCAAGTTTTTTAAGGTCACCGGTATTGGCCCAGTGAATTGATTGTAGGACAAGTTCAAAGAATGGAGCCCACTTAGCTCTCCCATTTCAAGTGGAATTTCCCCAGTAAGCTGGTTGGATGATAAATCAATTCCAGACATGTAGTTAAGAATGCCACCACGGTAAGAATTTAGGATACTCTTGGTAATAAATTCCACTTCTGTTATATCATCAGCCACCTTAGAGTCTATAATGCTATAACTGTACAGCACTGTATGACTCTCACGTTGAGATATTTTCAAAGGAGGAATTCTGAAGTAAGAGGTTTGACTTATATGGAATGCATTATGTAGTACTGACCTTCCAAATGTCAAATTATTGATACATGATGGCAATAGTCCGGAAAGGCGGTTGTAGGAAAGATCCAATAAGCTTAAGTTTTTCAGATGACACAACTCAATCGGAATACACCCATGTAAATTATTTCTTCGAAGAAGAAGTATCCTTAAATTTGAAAGGCTACCAATAAAACTGGGAATGACACCTTCAATGTTATTATATGCGATGTTAAATGATATTAGAGACGGTGTTTTTGATAATGCACTTGGTATAGATCCAGAAAATGCATTCTTCTCCAAGTGCATATACTCAAGATCTGTGAAGTTGAAGCAAGATGGAATTGGCCCAGATAGGTTGTTCGCAGAGAGATCTAAGAAGCGGAGCTTCGTAAGCTGGCAAAACTCAAGTGGAACCACACCATCAATATGATTTCTATCTAAGATGAGTGCATTCAAATATGAAAGATCCCCAATCTGACTTGGAATTGTGCCCCATATTTGGTTGTCTCCGATGTTTAGTCCTCGAAGTGAGACATTGAATAAGCTCGGTGGAATTGTCCCCACGAAATGATTGTTACCCAAACACAAGTATCTCAAATGGGTCAAATTTGACAATGTTGAAAGTATCTTTCCATGCAAACTGTTATTAGTTAGCTTCAAAATTCTCAATGAAGAAAAACAGTCGAATAGGTTCTCTGGTATTTCTCCCGACAAGTTATTGTGTGACAAGTCTATACTTTCCAACCATGTCATGTTACCAACAGAAGGAGGTATGCTTCCTTGGAAAAAATTCCTGGACATGTTAAGCAAATAAAGATTTGGAAGGAGAGTTCCAATGTTGAAAGGGAGTTTCCCACTGAAGTGATTGTTGGAGACGTCTAATAACAACATGTCATTATTGCTATGGAGACTTGGAAGATGAAAGGTCCCAAAGAAGGAGTTATTCCTGAGATTCAAAATTTCTAGCCTCGTATTGTTTTCTAGCAACCAAATTGGAAAATTTTCCGATAGGTGATTATGGGAGAGATCCACTTCTGTCAAGTCATATATTGGGAATACAAGAAGCTGGGAATTGTACCTGTACGCTTGTTCAGTTTGCAGTTGGATAAGCCGAGGACCTTCAATTGGAATGTTGAATTCCATGGAGGGTATTCTGTTTCAACCTCCAAGTCATTGTTGCTAAGTTCAAACCCCTCGAGCTTGGAAAGATGTGCAAATGAGCTGAGTGTAAACGAACCCGAAAAATTATTATATGCCAGAGAGAAGTACAACAATGATGATAGACCAGCAATAAGAGATTCGGGGATCTTTCCACTAAATTGATTAAGGGAGAGATCAAACCGCCGAAGATTTGTCAAATTGCCGATGCATAAAGGAATCATTCCTTCAAATTCATTGCAACAGAGATACAACTCTTGAAGGTTTTTCAATTTGCACAACCCTGAAGAAAATGAGAAATATATGTTTATCTTAAATTTAAAGATGGCATGCAATGGAAACAGACATCAATATGTGTTGGCAATAAGAAATGACCGCCTACCTTGAATTGATTGCGAGTCATTGTGTTTGTTATTGCTTAAATCTAAGATCTTAAGAGAAGGCAAAGATCCAATGCCAGACGGGATAGGTCCCTGGAAATTTGAGCCTCCTAGAGCCAGCTCCTCCAGATTTTTCAACATAGTCAATTCTTTCAGGAGGTAGAAAACCAGAGATCATTTAGAACAATAATTTTGCAAAAAATAATAATATTAGCAGTGTATAACATATGAACATGCCTACTTTTTTATAAGGATTGGTATATTCTTGTTTATATTCATATAAATTACTTTTCTTTTTCTTTGCTTCCCCCTTCCTTTCTCCTAATAAATAAACAAATAAATAATTCTGGCTCTTCCAATGGCCCCGTAGTTGTCATATATCTTTTTGTGTAAGTTAGGTTAAGCATTGTAATTTCCATAGTTAAACACTTAAACTAGCTGTGACATTCCGACTTGAGCTTAGTGTGTTTAGTGGTTAATTACGCATGAGTAGTAATTAATTAATCTGGCATTAATTTAAATAGTTCTATTTAGTGGCGTTTGAGTTAGGATTAGATTACTTTTGTCATGTTTGAGTTCTCTGAGTTGAGTTTGGGTCGCAAATTGGTAGTTTGAACCAGGTTTGACCTCAATTAAAGTAGTTTGAGCCCTTTTTCATAATTTTAGATTTGTAATTTGGCATCAAACATGCATCATTTTGACAACAGTGCGTTCATCTTGTTGAGCTCGTCAACTTTCATGTTGAAACTAAATGCATTTGAGCTCAAATGGGTCAAGTGAACCTTCAATTGACTCAAAATGGGAATACACCAAAGAAAGTTGGACTTATAAAAATCCATAAAATTCACAGCATAACAACAGTCCTGAACAAATTAAGTCCGTCATTTCCTCTTTCAACTATAGCTAGCAGAAACCTATTGTTTCTTTTGTTGAAGTTTTTCTTCCTCTTCCCATTTCCTTTTCGTCATCAACTTGAGAGAGAAAAAGGAATTTGCGTCTTCATTCCTCATCTCCACTCAATGCTTCCTTAACTTTCGAATTAGCGGAATTTGGGCACACTTCATGCTACAGCTCCTTTGAAATCTGTGGTAAGAAATCATCCTTCATCTTAGATTTCAAAGTGTAAATGAAAATGTTTTCGATATTCAAAACCCATCATCACTTTCTTTGGATTGAGCCAAGCATAAAAGGGTATTGAACACCAAGCTTGAATCAAGGAAAGTATAAGCAGGTTCTAGCTAATATATGTTGGTATAGAGTTGATTCTTTAAATTGATTCGATTGTATGGTATTTTCCAGCTTTTCTCTACATTATTATTATTGATTATAAATCATTTGAAAATGACAATGAATGAATGGAGGAATGGAATGAAGTATTTGGATGTTGAATGGATGTAGGTTGTTAAAGGGGAACAGATGATTCCATTTTTGCAGGTTCAAATGGAAGAAGAGCACATGCTACAAAATTTGCAAATGAAATGCTAGAGCACGTGCTCGAGCGCGTGTAAATACAAGCATGAGTGCTCATGTAGATTTGGTTTGACCAAAGTATGTCACTCAAAACTTTTGGAAATAGAAGTATAGGCACTCAAGCGAGCCTTGGACCACGCTTGAGCGCACTGTATAACTTTGAAAGGTTGATTCTAAATTTTTCTAAATTAATCAAGGGGCTCTTAAATGTCTTCAAATACTTCACCATTAATCGTTAGGTTAATTGTGATAGGAAACTGGAACCTTAAGGCTTAATAATACTTCAAGGCCTCATTTGTCCTTAGATTTGGATTCTTTAACCTTAATAATATGACTGATGGCAATTATATATGCACGAATAATCATAGCTGGAATTATTCATGTATTATCATTCGTATGTCGAGCACTTAACCATAGGTGTAAGTTTAGAGGACTTTGATACATAATTATGTACAATGAAACATCAAGCAAAGATAGTGGTGTATCAAATACCTAAAATTATATCGGAATGGACGGTTAAAGGCTACGGGTGATTAGAATAAAATTGGCTAATAAATTTCTTAATTCTACAAATTGAATTGCATTACATACTGATAAAGTGATTATTGCCTTCCTTTTATGCTATTGAATCATTATTTATAATGAAGTTGAATTCTTTATTCGATTTGTTAATTGATATAAATTCCAAACTCAATTGAGGAAGAACCATTGAATTGATTGAAATTGAAATTGACTGAAGAAGACTGAAATCTTACTCAATTGTTGATTGATTCGAATTAAGTTGGGCTCTACTTAGCTTCACCCTTATTAGACTCAACGAGGTCGAATTTGAGTAGTATGATGTGTTACCAATGTAGTAGGTATCTGGTATTATAGACTCCAGAAACTAAGGTCCCATGTGTAACCAGGCATGGGTACAAGGTACCCAACGATTAAGGATCCCAACCGAGAGAATAAGCAATATGTAGTAACCAAATTAAATGTATTTCCTTATTGATTTGTATTCATGATTTATTTCAATGCTTAAATCTACCTAGTAGACTTACAGTGATTTTTTATAGTCTTTTGTCAATTAATTCTGCTAAACACAGTTTGTATTACTTTAACTATGCTTATACTTTACTGAATAGTCTTATTCACAACTATCTTATTAGTTTTTCAAGCTTAGAGCCTGATACCGTTCTCGTCAAGACCGAGGAGACTAAGAAGGAGACCCAGGAGGTATGATTATGATTATGATTGTATATAAACTATTTTGTTACAGTTTGACTCAGATGTGTATATTCTTTGACTCCCTATCCTCAGTTGTTCATAGTTTTGCATATATGTTTATAGGTATACGTATAGTATGAATGCACAGGTTGCCGATATACAGGTCATTTGTATATTTTAATGTCTAGGTGTGGACTGCTTCATATGATGATTGATACTGTTCAAATGTTATTGAAAAGTTGAAATTTATAAGTGATATTGATAGACTTCCGTGTGTTGTGTACTCGGACAATTGTTCATTTAAATACCTCACACGTGTTTGAATTGAATGTGAATATTTGTAACGACATGTAAATGTTGGCTAATTCATTGGAAATGGACAAAACAGGGTTTAAAGTTTAAACATGTAATTTTGTAGAATGGACTGCAGTGTTATCGATACATTTCTAATGAATTTACCTAGGCCGCGCTCTTGCGCACCATGACTCGTGCTTGTGCGCGTTTTTTGGAGACAATTACAAGAAGGCTATGCTTCAACACGCTTGTGCGTAGTTGCCTCAGATTCAAATTTATTCAAACACACTCATGCGCGTCTTACATCGTGCTCGAGCGCATGGTGGCAATTTTGTTTTTCAGCAATCCACACTTTCTATTTTCTCTTCTTACTTCTTAGGAAAGAAGATTGTACGTGGGGAAAAAAACCGAATCTATGAAGGAAAGCCTATTTAACGGGTTTTTCTCTTCCCTTCTAGGACCAATCTTCCTGCAGAGTAACCCCAGAATCCATTGAAGATTGATGCTTTCTTTAGAGCAGCTTTAGAAGGAATTGAAGTGCTGCAGCATCTGTTCTAGTCTTTCTTATCTTTTCTTTCAAACAGTAGATTTAACTTGAAGAGGCCTTCAAGTTGGTTGATTCAAGCATGGTGAGGGTGAATGGCTAAAAGTCAGTTAGATCGTCGTAGTCCTTAGGTTGAGGTACAACTGAGGGGGATTTGTGAATATCTTTTGTAACCTTCGTTTACATAATACTTATTTCACCTGGTCAAGGTGACCTATGGTTTTTTCCAAGTAGGGTTTTCCACGTAAAAAATCATAGTTTTTGTCTTCTGTGTCATTGTTTGATTTTTTAGGTTAATTAATCTATTCTTACTGGGATTTATATTGCAATATGTGATTGGGACATTAAGACGACTACAGTTTCGATTCTTTCAATATCCCTTGTAGAATTCTGTCTTTACTTAAGTATAGGCGGGGGATTTTATGGGAATATGTGTGTCACACTTCGAGAAGCCTAATCTATGGATTCTCGGGTTTGAGTCGTGACAAACGTATAATATGGTATTAGAGCCATGAACACCCATGATAAGAGATGTAACATCTCACATCACTTAAGAGAAAGTCCAGATCCTGTGCTTATACAAAGACGGCCACCCTTTAACCACTGTGAGGCCTTTTGGAATAATGCATCCCTCTAGAAACAAAACCGTGCGAGTTGAAAACCCAAAGTGGACAATATCACAGGTGGGGCTAGGCGTTACACTAGCATGCCCATTCAAGAAGGAAAATTCATGTAATGTTGATAGGATTTGCATAATTTCCAGTGGTTGTAGATACAGTGGCGTGGGATAGACCCTTTTTTTTATTATTGTTGTGAGAATGAATTGATTACAAACAAATGGTATGAAGATGTCAGCTGGGTCTGAAGACTAATTTTATACACAAAAGATTTCATATGCCAGAACAAAGAGATAGGCCATTGGTTTCACATGCATATGCACCCAATAAAACATTGATATGTTATAATACCACCCCATTTTTGCTATTTTGTACTTATTAGAGTTGAATATATTCCTACAACCATGACTGGAAATTGTAAAATCTTTCTATTTCATTTAAATGTATACATTTGATTGTTAATAATATTTCATAAGAGGCTAAACTAAAATATATAAATACATATAAAAGAAGCAACAAATTGGGACTTGAGAGATAGCCTGGTGGTAGACATCCAGTTTCCCATACCACCCACCAAAGAGGGATAGTTTGGTGGTAGGCATCACATTTCTCATACCACCCATCAGGGATCGATTTCTTCAATCCTTGGTGGGTGCTTTAATCCCCTCTTTGCTGCTAGTGAGCCAACCAGGCCAAAAAAAAAAAAAAAAAGAAGCAATAAATTATTATATAATGTTTACGTAAAAAATTTAGCATATAAATTATAACAAAGCCACTATGTAATATACTTATTATTCTTTAATATTGTTAGTCAGCAAGTCTAGAATAGGGTATATTTGACTCAATACTTGTCCAAATTAATTCTTCAGATTATTTAAAAAAAAACTATTTTCCTCTTAAGACCTTTACCTTTTCAAATTGCAACAAAAAGAAAATTATCCTAATGGACAACAATGCCTACATCGAACTTTTTTTTATCAATTTACCTTTACTTTATTATAAGATGAGTTTGCATGTACTTTTTTTTATATGACAAATTCACGCACGTAACTTTTACCAAAGGATGAGTTTGCTTGTTTGAACTAAAAATTCTAATGAATAAGCTCTCTATTCTAAGCCAATTAGAGCTTTTAAATAGCCTAAGGTGACAATTGTCCTCCTAAGTTGAGTTTGCAATTTGTAATGAATTCCAAAGTTTGTCTTTATGCTTCCTTATTCCATCCAAGTTTTACATTGTCTAACTTTTTTTTTTTTTTTTGTTGGCAAATTCATGGGTTGGATAAAACTTAAGTTCATTAGTGTTGTATTTTACAAATATTTGAGAATGGACAATGGTTTAAGTCGCCGGATGCACTGAAGTGAAGAAATAGAATAAAAAGCGACAAATTGAAGTGGTTTTCTACAGACAACATGGATTAAAAAAGGACATATCTCACAAACCGAGCATCGGATATAGGCATGCAACCTACCATTGGAAAGCTCGTTTCGAGAGGATTCTGTAAAGCCCAAGATCGCCTTAATGGAAGCTGAAGTGAGAAAGTTATGGCCTCCGAAAGTTTGTAGGAAAATGCTGAAATTTTCAGCCAAGCAGAGCCTTAATCCGTCCGATCAGGCTTTTTATTCGACCGATCGGGCAAGTGCAAAAAGTGTGCCAACTTGCCATTTTTCAGTCCGAAGTGAAGAGAAACTTACCAGTTTGATGCCAACTTCATTCCTAATCAAAATGTCCTTGTGACGCACGAATTTTGGGGCTATAAGAAAGGATTTTCTCTTAACCCTAATGTGTGAAACACAGATCTCATTGTTTTAAGAAGAAGATTGCTCATTGGATTTCACCTTCTCTAGAATTCTTTCATTAAAGAGTTAAAGGGCTAAAGTTCTGCTCTAGAGATCAGTGTCTTCTACTTCTCTGAGTGAAGAAGATTGCTTTGGGGAGTTAAGTACAACATCTAGAAAGTGTCTAGGTGTTTTAGATTTGTCACAGAAAACGACAAGAGATAGTTGCAGTAGGGAGTTGTGCAAGGAAATCACAAAGTCCTTACGTTGAGGGGCAACTGGATAAGGATTGTAAGTATTCTCTTGTAACTGTAGTATGATTCATAGTGCTTGATTCTTGGTTGTAGTCTTTTCCCAGGTTGGGTTTTCACGTAAAATTTATCTTCTTGTTGTGTGTACTTTTGTTTGATTTATTTCCGCTATGTGGTTGATTGTTTGCACATATATTATTAAGATTGGCATTAATCTATTTTAGAAGATCTCTCTCTAAAAACCTTCACACTGTATGAAGCAAAAGGTTAATTATGATGTAGAAAGGCATATTGCTTTGTCCCACATGGGAAAGATATCAACATTTTGATTCAAGTCCACCCCTTATTTATTTATTTATTTATTTATTTTTTGCTTGTTTTAACTTAATGGCTAGGACATAGAAAGTAAAGGGCTCTCACCATGATTCGAAACCTGGTGAATCTATAGCAGCGGGCGTCATATCCACAAAGCCAACCCCCTTTGCCCAATCCATTCTACCCAAAAATCCAACCATATGAAGTTTGATTGTTGTTCTACCAATTGGAAAGACAGGGACATTAAGCTAGAAGAATTTGATTGGCCATTATGTTATATATATGAACAAGATAGGATTTGATTTGTAAATTAAACTCCAATTTGCAAAATTGGAGCTCAATTTTGATTTTGAGTTTGGCCTGATTTTAATTTAAGAGAGATTCAAAGGATTTTTAAATTATTTAGGCTTTTTGGGAAAATCAAGACTCTTTTTTATCTCACCTGATTTTATCCTCTCACAATGCATTTGAAATTTTTCTTGAATTCTCGATCTTCCTTTGTTTACTTCTCGAGCATGAATTACATTCGTCCAAATTCTACATTAATGAAATTAAAAATCTCTCATATTGGAGAGAGAGAGAGAGAGAGAGAGAGAGAGAGAGAGAGAGAGAGAGAGTACCTTCTTCATCTATAAAACCACTTATCCAATTCTCTCTCAACTTAAGCCTGCGCAATTCTTCCAAGGGAAGCAGTAAGCTGGCATTCAGATACCAATCTCCCAACTCAAAATCCCTTGTTCTAGAAAGATCAAGCTCAATCACTCGCCCTGTGGTGGAGCTGCATATGACTCCTTTCCAGCTACAACAATCAGCCCCTGCTCTCCATGAAAGTAGAGAAGTACCGTTTGGGTGATTGATGGATGATTTTATCTCCAATAGTGAACTTTCTTCTTTATCTAAACACCCAAGACATCCATAAATCCATAACTGAAAAGCAAAGAACAAAACCCAAAGGTGGGAAGCTGGTGACCACTCCATGAGGATAAGGATGAATCTCACCTGATGCCCTCTTCTTCACTGCACTCTTCTTTAAATATAAGCTCCTACATATCCTGTCCATCAAACTTCTTCGTTAAACATATGATGTAACATGTCCTCTGCTTACTCTTTTTCCACAAGGAAATCGACTGATACTTAATATGATGTAACCAATCCTGCCGCCTTTGTTGAAAATGCGAACGGACCACGTCCAACTGCTTTTTATCTTCTTTATTACTTCCATTCTACAGTGATCTTGTAACAATTACAGGCCATGATCTTTCCCACGTGTGTCGCACGGATTTTCTTGAGATGGAAGGATACAAACACGTCTATATTTGCTACCACGCGTGTTTGTGCATGTGATATGAAAAATTGGTTTCTTTAAAAATTTCCTCTTCCATCAAAAAATAAAAATAAAAGCTCAAACCCTCCCGCTAAGGAATTTATTTTCCGACGAATCGTTAAAAGCTTAGCGCATTCACTTGTGTAGGATGATATAGTTTATACTTACGTGTTGCTTAAAAAAAATTTAATTTGCATGTGGACCATTACATGAAATAGAAGATTTTAGGTCATCAATATACTATGAAAGGCCCAGGTCCAAATCATTCACACAATTAGCATTACAGACATCAGATTATGAAAAGTCAGGTAGGTTTTAAATTGATAAAAACATTTTAACCCGTTTATGAATTGGATCCAGAACCGAAATGAAACAGACTGTTTGAAATTGTGACCAAAGGTGAACCAACACAAAATCCAAATCAGTATTTCACAACACCGTAGCGGCGGGATGGAATAAGCACGCTAGGTAACTACAGCTACCACATTTTAGGGGTTTGAGAGGTTGTGCTATCATTTTTAGGGCTTGGTTGTGGGTAAATAAAATCATCAGAGCCTCTCTAGCAATGCATGTTGGGGTAAAATAGCGGATATTCCTTTTGTTTTTTACACTGCACCAAACAACAAGAAGAAGGCACCAGCCTCCTTCCCACTGAAATTATGTCTGCACAAATATCCCCTTAGAGAGAGACTATTAATTTTTATTTTCTTGAAAGGATACCGATGAATTTTCTTAGACATGGATGGATCACGCTGACAAGATAATCACTTTTTAAAATAATAATAAATCATTTTTAATTTGCTTAAAGGGTTGTGTCAAGGGAAAGTTTATATTAAAGAAGAGATAAGATCCCCCTCTCACGATGGCGCTCCCGCGACTCAAACCCTTGACTTGGAGGTCTGTTTGATACCACTTGTACGATCTTATGCACCCATTAAGCTACAATTCCTACCAAAACCAATTGGTGATAATAGAGGTACAACTCAATGTTTTAAGGCATTCGACATCGCACCCGCGAGTCTGTTTTTAGAGCTGTCGTAGGGAGCGGTATTTTGGCACGCCTCTGCCTAACAACTTCATTAAAAATGGAGGCTTGATTTAAAAAACAAAGGTTCCAAAAGCATGAACAGGTATACTACCCAAAAAAAAAGTCACTTTAAAGGCCTATTTTTTTACTAGAATTCTTGGAATTCATATCTCAAGGCTGAGAATTTCAAATGACAGGATTTTGAAATGTTACTTAATTCTGTCATTTTTGAATTCTTTGTGTCATTCTCATTTGAATTCTTGTTTGAGAATTTTAAAATTCTAAAATTCCATAAATTTCCTATTCCATTGCTACATGAATTCTTGAATAAAATTGTAGGAATTAAAATGTGGACCCAACTTAGGTATACAGTACATGGGCCCATCTTTTAGAAACTAAAGCATGGAATTCAACTTTAGAAATTTGAACGTGGACCCATCTTGATAAGAATGGCATAGGCCTAATTCTTGTAACTGTAAATATGGGGCCCACTTTCTGGCAGGTAAGAGGGACTCCGTATTTTGTGTTTGATTATGATATAATTAACGTTGTATAATTGAAGCAAGAGTTGGGCATATTTGATGGGATTTTGAGCAAATAATAGGTGCGTCATTGTATTCAATCAAAGTGATCGAGCAAATCTCAGATGGATCCACACATCTTGAATAACCTATATGAATCAATATAGATGCTTATACAGATAGATGGCTTTCATCAACACAAACCTTCTTGGAACAGTCGTCAGGAGGAAACAAAATCACAATTCTGTGTGATAGAAGCAACGATCCTTGTTGCTGCCCTAGAAATGAGATCGGTGTCCATCGTTGAGTTTTAGAATTCCAGCCAAGCTTCTCGGAGCTCCAGAATTTTGAAATGCTCATGAAGGGGCTAGAACTTTGGAATTAAAACTTTTTTGGCATTTAAGAATTCTGGCTTCCCTGAATACCGAAAATGCCACCAAAAGAACATTTAATCTCTGACAGGAATTCTTGAATTCGCAATCAGTCTGAATTTTTATCAGAAATGCTTGTAAAGAAATAGGTCCTAAGTTAGTAGAGGTTTACCCTATAAATAGTTAGCGGAGGTTGCACTCAAAAAAGAAAAAAAGAAAAGAAAAGAGGATAGAGCTTACTAGGATTTGGATAACATGTCAAGAGAAAAGGAAAGAAACTTGTGCAAGAGGTACTTAGCTCTAGGAAAGGAGATTTGGTTGTTCTTGAAAATATGACTAATTCTACTTTTTTTTAGATCACGAAGGGCACGTTGGTGAATCTGTTTTTCCATGAAAAAAGTAAGGATTGTGGAAATTAAATGTAGCACAATAAATGTGCCCAAAAATTGTAATTGCTATAGATTTTTGTGAGATTAATGGACAATTTAGCTGATCCATTAACTAAGGGGCCCGCAAAAGATCAAGTATTCTCGGCATCGAGGGAATTGAGACTTAAGTCTAAAAAGGACAAGTCACTAAAACGAATACCAACGTATTTGATTGAAGATTCGATGCGACGAGTTGAAAGAAAAAAAAAATAAAGTTATCTTTGGGTGACAAGGGAAGAACACTTAGAAACCATAACATATATATATATATATATATGCTCATTCTTATGATGTGAAGTGTTCATTTCCTACATAATCGTCAATGAAACTCCTTGACTTATCTTTTAAAAGTGGGGTGTTGTACATAAGCATCATTTATAGAGTACACCAATATGAGTGTGGAAGTTAGGTCACTTCCTATAAAATATTAGACTACTCTCTACAGTGCTCATGAATACCGGGATAGTCATTAATGTGAATGGTTCTATAGAAATCCATGTAACCCTAAGATTATGTGTGTAATAAGTATGTTTTACTAGATAAACTATTGGTTTAAGATCTTAGTTTCCCGTAGAGTTTTAGTATCTCGAACATACTACACTAAGTGAAGGTTCAAACTTAGTGTACCTACATTTATGTATAATCTCATCAATTTGACTTGCAGTAGCAAAATTTCTTGATGTGCTTTAATGTATGTGGGATTGTTGGTATTCTCAAAAACCTATGGAGAAGAACAACCCCAACATGATCAGTTACCAGAATTGTTCCTGTAAGAGATTCGGGCGTTGTCGAAGCAAGATGGGGAGGGGTAAAGGGGATCATTGGCATGGTGGGGAGTGGGGATCAGTGGGAATGAGGATCGACGGGGGGAGGTCTTGAGCAGTACAACGTTCAAAGCATTAAGGCAAGGAATGTTTTTCTCATGGAAGGAGGAGCATCGGGAGGGAAGGTACTCGTTAATGGATTCGAACCTTTGGCTCAAGGTGGAGTATGACAATAAGAAGTTTGCAACATGGATGCAAGGATATACCTTCAGCAAGGTACGGGAAGATATAAACCGGCATTTCCAATGTGGCTCAAAGATTTGAGGAATCCAAGCCAAGGTGAAGATTGTTAGGTTTATGTCTTGTATTTCTTTTAGTCGGATTGGTTCATTAGTTTAGCCAATAACTAGGTTTGGGTCAAGGGTAATTTGGTCCTTGTACCGGGGCTTTCTTGGAGGTTAAGAAAGCAGATATTATATATTCATGTAATGTGATCCTAGACTCGGTGTAGGAGATGTGGCAGATCTCTTCTCCGTGGTATAGACCATGTAAGGCCATGTAGGGTGTAGAGAGGTGTGAGTTCTCATTCCTATGGTGTTGACACACCATGTATTGCAGGTTGCTATGAGAGCAAGATTAAGACCTATGAAGATTGGGGAGTTAAATATTAGAGGAGAGGGAGTTCTTGTAACGAATAGCACGGTATCTTTCATACTGAACAAGCAAGATGCTCATAACTCGTGGAGGTAGCTTTTATGATGAACCACATAAAATCTCTATGTCATAGTTGCATGATTTTCTTGTTCTTTATATGTGTGATGACGTTGATTGCTTCTGCATGTGCACTGCAGAGAGAAGGAGTAGCGTACATTATTGCAGAATAAGCACGAACAGGAGAAAATGGGGCAGGATCTTTTACTCCACTTTTTGTAGAAATGGGTTTTTATTTATTTATTTATTTATTTATTTTGTTCAAAGTAGGAATTTTTTATTGAATCTAGAAATAGAAAAACAAAAGAGATAGATTGGTGATAAATCAAGACAAAAACATGACTACAATCCAATCCACGAACACCAGAACATGAATAGTATGAGAAATTGTAAGCCACATAATTTTGCCTCCTAGGAATAAAAGAAAGCTTTGACAAGGATCTCAAAATCTTGCAAAATAGAATCAATGGACCAATCATAGAATCCATTGATAGCGTGAAGAACTGCCATCACGTCCGTCAACAGGAGAACCTTAGCAAAGCCATGAGCTTTAGCTACAATCAATGTAGAAATGACAACCTTTGTCTTCGCTTCTTTGAAGAAAGGGACCTTTGGTCCATCAATGAACCTTGCATCCACTAAAGATCCATTTAACCTAATGGCAAAACCAAACCTAACTTTACCATCGGAAGCTTTAAATGCCGCATCAGAAGAAGTAAGAACATAATCCCATGAGTTCTTCATAGTGTGGCCTTGGAATGAATTATCCACCTTCAAATGAGGCTCAATGGAATTACATTTGTAGTTATCCATTATCTATAGGGCAGAGTTTAAGGAAGAGATGGGGTCAATTCTCTTGCCCTGAATATTAAGTCATTTCTACATTTCCAGAGAACCCAACAAAGAGAGCCAATGCCAGCGCTTTAGTAGAACCATTAAGAGGTGGGACCGCTATGTCACATTTGTCCTTAAAAAGATTTCCACCAATCCAACATTTTAAACTGTTTTATCTTTTAAAACAAGTTGAGCCGGTTTCAAATTACAGACATCTGAGAACCACTCCAACGCGCCATACCTGATACTCGTTTTTAGTGTAATGACATGAATTTTTTCAATACTTTGTTTATATATTTATACATCATTTCTTATGGTAGGTTCTTAAGATGTTGTGAGCCGTAGGTTCCAAAGATAATATTGTGTGCCTTTTCCGTATCCCGAAAAGGAAGAGCATTTATATTTTAGCTTAAAATAAATTTAAATAGGTGGACCCACTATAAAGCCTCACTGATTTATCATTAATCTGAGGTAAAGGAATCTGAACTGAAAGGTTGAGAGCGGAAAATAGAAAGCATTCGTTCTGCCATCTCCTATTGAATTCTCAGGACTAAAGATATTTTTCAAAGATATTGGCACAGAAAATCAAAATGGTTGGTCGTATGTGGAAAATTCAAAGCTTCCCTTAGTTGAATGGGCCGACCTATGAAACAGATTCCTTCTTTCCCAATCCATCACTTGACAAGAGATGGTGGATGATGCACCTAATGGAAAGATAGAAACAGATGGGGAAGAGTGGATGGGTGGCATTTAATTAGTTTTTTGTGAGTAGGTACATTACTCAGTACTCTTGACTCTTTCAAGTTTTTCTCTTTTTTTATTTTCTTTTATTTCTTCCCCTCCGTATCATCTCTTTCTTATTAAAAGTTTTTGTTACAAATAAAAAAAAATAGAGAGACGGGCAAGACTGACTTTGCAATAGAAGAAAACCGAAAAGGATGGAGAAAGATTGACTTCACTAGAAGACCCAACAGGAATTCTTACCTACCATGTTTCTAACTCCCATATGTTAAGAACAATTCCTTACCTTAGTGGTAAGGAGTATTTGTTCTTACCAAAAGGTTTTGGGTTCAAACCCTACCTCCCCCAGGAGGCAAGATCGTTGCAGTCTTGATATGTGAGTATCTCTTGTAATCTTCAAATTATATAGTGTTTATTACTCCTAATCAAGGTGACCTTGGTTTTTTCTAAGTAGGGTTTTAGTTAGTTTAATTAATCTGAGATTACTGGAATCCATATTAGAATTTGTGATTGAGACTTCACGAAACTAGGGCTTCGCAACTTTAAGTCTAGGACAAAAATAGAGCACATTCAAGCCCCTCTAATTGCTCGTAGCTGAAATTTGAGGAATCTGATCAGTCGAATTCCAAAACCTCCTTATATTCTCAGTGTGGAATTTTGAAATCCCAATTGCGCGAGAGTCTATTTCCTTGCGCGAAGTTGTACTTCAAAGCATTTACAAGAAAATGAGTTCTAACAAAGAATTAATAAAATAATATATAGACCAAAACTACTATGCATCCATCCCTCACACTATGATGAATGACACTTTTTTTTTTTGAAAAATATTAATGTGCAAGAAGACAAAATCATCACACCTCATGACAACTTTTTGGGTTTAAAAAAGAAATTGTCCCTCACTATAGTGTAAGGGACATATGCATAGTAATCTTTTCCATATATATATATATATATGACATGACTTCTCTAGGATTGTTTTAGAGAACCTTTACAGTTGGGATTTTTTTTTTTTGGAGATCCACAATCTAATAAAATTTGAAAGGACCACATATAAAATATAAATATATTTTTCAAAATATGTAGGAAGTTTTCTAAATTTTTTTTGGGGGGGTGGGGGGGCCATATATAAAAATATTAAAATTTATTAACAACTTAAAAGGATTTTGTGAAATCTTGGGGTGCCATATATTAAAAAAATTTTAAAAATATTCAAAACTTTTAAGGGGCTAAAAAATATTAAAAATTCTTAAGGGGCTTTGTGAAATCTTGGAGGGGCCATGGCCCCCCTAGGCCTACATATGGGCCTGCCTTTGGTTGTGTATTCATTTTCCATCTCTCTTCCTCCATCAAACATTACATGAGAGACTATTTGATGATATTTTTTCTTTTGTTTCTACAATTTTAGTCACTTTTGAGAGTGCATTTCTTAAAATTCTTAGAAGTTTAATCCGAGGCAGTCAAACTTGTGCCCGAAATAGCATTTAGAATATCAGAATTTGGAGCAATTCATGTAGATAATGTAATAGCAGTCTTACTATAGTTGGTTCTTCTCTATCTATTTATTTATTTCATTAGCCCACCCCACTAACTAGGCATTTTAAGATTTTATCAAATGTTAAAATCCAAATGAAAGTTACAATCAATAAAGAGAATGACAGTGAATTATTCACCAGTACGGAATTTGGATGTAATGGAAGACTGAGACGGAAGACCAGCCATTGTAGTCAAATCAGTCAAGACTTTGTGATGAACGACGGGAAGACTCCAGGTCTCCGAGGCCAGCTTTTGGTAGGGCCTACGTTTGAAATTCAAGCTGGTAAAAGTCAATGCTTCCCATTTATTACTGGTTGTGCCAAATTTCTCTGTAACATGAGTAAAGATCATTCATCACATTTAAAGCACTGCATAAAAAAGGACAAAGAGGGTGAAGTTAACAGTCTTTTGCTTAATGGTAATATGTATATTAAGAGAAAAAAAAAAAACAAAACAATGCCAAAAACCCTCAAAGAGCCTTACATGGCTAAGAATGTAAGGAGGGAGGGTTCCAGGAGGGCCAATTGGTTTCCTCAGAATTTGAGCAAAAGCTTGGAGGACTTTTTGCTTTCTTATAATTTTGCCCCTCATTATCCTAATCCTGAAAAAAATTGAGAGAATTTAAAATTATCTTTTGTGCTTTTGTCATTTCCTTGCTTCCAAAAGGCAATTATCATCTCCAAATTTTAAGGTGGGTTTCTCTTTCCAAATTAGTGGTTTCTCTGGCGTCACCTTGAGACAAATTTTTTTTTTTTTATAAAATTACCTGAATTTTGGCTTCTTGGCAATCCTTCGGATTAAAATAAGTGTTGTTCGCTGAAGTGATAGTTGGAGATATCTAATTGTACCAAGGCCGCATTATTGCTAAAGAGTGGTAGATGAAAGGCCCCCCACAAGGAGTTATTCTCCATGTTCAAGTATGATAGTTTTGGATTATTTCTTACCAACCACATTGAAAATTGCCCCGATAGGTGATTATGGGAGAGAACCACTTGTATCCAGTCATGTTGGTTATACAAGAAGCTAGGCATAACACCACCAGTACGATTGTTAAGTTTGCAGCTTGATAAGCCAACGACTTCTAATTGGAATGTAGAATTCCATGGTGGCTATAATTATAAAACGTTAAATTAAGAAAATTGGCAAACCTTGGTAGATGAATCAGCTCCAGTTTGTTGTCACGGGTGAAATTGAATGCACAATTTCAGAATGATCCACAAGGAAATATTAAACAATCCATATTTCAGGCTTATTCAAATAGATGGGACTACTCCCCAACAACGAGTTTCAAGGATCATGATCTAAATGGACATATCCAAGTCATTATCAACAGATCACCAAAGCCTTAGTCCGTCATGCGCACTAACAAAAGAAATCCTGTAAGTCCTGCAGAGTTCTGAGAACTTCAGTACCTACACTCAATTTACCTACAAATCTAGTTGTCTATAATTCTTCACCTACACTCTGTTTCAAATTTTACTTTTAAATGGCCTACCCCATTTTGCATTCCTGTTCAGTAAATTTGGTTTAGACCATTACGGGATCTACCATTTTATAGCCTAGCTAGCAGTCTGCCTTTTTTTTCTATAAAAAAAATTATTTCATCCAAATCTGATTTGATAAGAGCTCTATGTCCTGATACATGGGCAGATGATTGAGGCATACAATGAATTTGAGCAATAGACACTCAACTCAACGAATGGCCAAGATCAAATGTTCTCTCCTTCAACATGATCAAGTAGTAGCAACAGATCTCCATAAAACCTATGTAATACATTAATGGTTACTGTGGTAACAACAAAGATGTTAATGAACAGAAATCTTTTTTGGGTCAAAGAAACTCTCTGGTTTTGTTCCTCTGCATTCTAGTGTTTCATTCACCAAAAGTTAAAACAGATTCGTTTGTTTTTTATGTGTGCGTCGCAGGGGCGAGGGGCGGATGGTGTTGTCGAGAGAAAATTCCATAGATGTGGCTGAAGAATCTATTTAACCAACCCATTTTCAGTTTAGGAATGTACAACAATGCAATCACTAAATGGATTCTTGGGCGATTTCATGCCTTTACATGAACTAGTTACTCACTTTACTGAGCTTAAACTTAACATTAATACCACATATTTTACAATAAAAAAAAAAGGAGGACATGATACATTGAGCCCATCAACCGCCATTCCTCCATAGATATGTGTTCGTATTATTATCATCTGAAAATTCCATGTAATGGATAATTCATGCTACTTACTACTGAAAAGCTTATAGAGTTTGTACAAACGAAAAGCACACCATGAGTCAATATTATGAAGGAAGCACACTGCACGCCTCTGAGAGGTGAAGTAGAGGACCGCTATTGTCCCCAAAAGAAAAATTGAGTATGATCCGATAAATGAAGCATAGAAGCTAACAAGGCCATTGTCACCGTCATCTTCTTCTTCCTTAGGAGCCTGGATAGTGGGACTGGTGGGTTTGCAGCTTTTATTCAGGGCTAGTCCGCAAAGAAGTGGATTGCCGGCATAGCTACTTTCATTGAAGGTTGCGAATTGAAATTTCATCTCAGGGGTGCTGCCACACAGGTTGTTGTAAGCTACTGAGAAGACTGATAAAAAATATAGCTCTGTTAGTTCAGAAGGAATTGTTCCATTTAATCTGTTGTAAGAAAGGTCCAAGCTCTCTATCTGTGTCAAGTTTTTGAAGGTTGCTGGTATTGCCCCACTCAATTGATTGTAGGACAAATTCAAAGAATGGAGCCCACTTAGCTGTCCCAATTCAGGTGGGATTTCCCCAGTCAGTTGGTTGAATGACAAATCAATTCCAGACATAAATTTGAGAAGGCCACCGTTGTAAGAACTCAGAATGCGTTTGGTTATGAACTCCACTCGTGTTAGCTCCTCCACTCGTGCTAGCTCCTCGGTATTTTCATAAAGGCCGTAGACCAAAGGAGAGAATAGTTCTCTTACAAGGAATGCATTATCTATGACTGTTGACCTTCCAAATGTCAAATTATTGATGCATGATGGCAATGACCCAGAAAGATTGTTGTAGGAAAGATCCAACAGACTTAAATTTTTAAGTTGACATAGCTCAGTTGGAATATGCCCATCTAAATTATTTCCACTAAGAAGAAGTAGCCTCAAATTTGAAAGTCTGCCAATCCAAACTGGAATAACACCAATCATGTTATTATATTCGATGTTTAATGTTATTAGAGACAAACATCTTGATAGCGCCTTGGGTATTAATCCTGAAAATTCATTTTTCCCCAAGTGCATATGCTCAAGGTGTGTTGAGTTAAAGCAAGATGGAAGTGGCCCGGATAGACGGTTGTCAGAGAGATCCAAAAAAAGGAGTTCTTGAAGCTTGCAAAACTCGAATGGGATCATACCACCCAAATGATTTTCACGTAGGATGAGTGAAGACAAATATAAAGACTTTCCAACTGAACTTGGGATTTTACCCGATAATTGGTTGTCCCCAATATCCAATCTAAAAAGTGAGCCATTGAACAAGCTAGGTGGAATTGTCCCCATGAAATGATTGCTATCCAAATACAGGTACACAACGTCTGTTAGGTTGGAAGATATTGAGAATATATTGCCTTGTAGACTGTTATTGGATAGCATTAAAAGTTGCAAAGCACAATTGTCGAACATGTGCTCTGGTACCTCTCCAGACAGGTTATTGTGCGACATGTCTAACATAAATAACTGCCTCATGTCACCAATTGAAGGAGGTATGCTTCCTTGAAAAGAATTTCTTGACATGTTAAGCGACGCAAGTTTTGGAAAGCCACTTCCAATGTTGAAAGGAAGTTGCCCAGTGAAGTTGTTGTTAGAGATATCCAATACCAAAATATCCGAGTTATTGCTGTAGAGTGGCAGATGAATGGTCCCCGACAAGGAGTTGTTTTTGAGATTCAAGAATAGTAAGCTACTCATGTTTCTTAACAACCCAATTGGAAATTTTCCCAGTAAGTGATTATGGGAGAGATCCACTTCTGTCAAGTCATGTTGGTTGTACAAGAAGCTAGGAATACCACCAGTACGCTCATTTAGTCTGCAGTTGGATAAGCCAAGGGATTCCAATTGGAATGTAACATTCCACGGTGGATATTCAGTTTCAACCTCCAAGTCATTATCATTAAGATCCAAATACTTGAGCTTGGAAAGGTGAGCAAATGAACTAAGTGTAAGTGGGCCAGATAAACTATTTTTAGAAACCGAAAAATACACTAATGATGTCAGGTTGGCGATTGATAACGCTGGGATCTTCCCACTAAATTGATTGTTGGAGAGTCCAAGTCCCTGGAGGCTTATCAAATTGCCGAGACAATATGGAATAGTTCCTTCAAATTCATTGAAACTGAGATCCAACTCTTGAAGGTTTTTCAATTTGCACAATCCTAGTAAAATTAAGAACTGCATGTCATCTTTCTATAAATTTTAAATTCAAAACATGTTACAGTGAAAAATTGAAGCGCTAAATCCTTGTAAAAGAAATAATTAATAAGATTTGCGGGGCATAATTTTTCACATACCTTGGGTAGGAAGTGGGCCTTGGAATTTATTTCGTGAAACATCCAGTATCTTAAGAAATTTGAATCCACCCACATGTGGTAGAACTGTATTATTTAAGTTATTGACTCCCAGGATCAGCGTCTCAAGCTTGCTCAGTCTAGACCATCTCTTGAACGCTGCATGTAAAAGTAAGAACATCTTACCATTATTTTCTACACACGCTCAGTTACACATGACCACGATTATAAATATTCACCCAATTTGCCAATGCGATTATAAATATTCACTCAATTTGCCAATGCCGAGTGCAAAATCAGATTGGAATCCAAAAGAAAATACTGAACAATCCATTTTTATTAGGCATGAATTTAAGGGCAGACATAGTTTTTATTTGGGGGTGCTGATCCAAACAGACAATTATGTTTTGGAAACAAATAAAGAATTTTCAAATGAATTTTGGGGCAGAATTTTTATGTAAATTTTGAAGTAAAATCTGAATTTTCACTATGGTTTGATAAGCAGATTGATGTTCAATAGGTGCGTCCGTCACCGTATGGATGTATGTAGGTCCGCCTCTGGGCATGATTGAACAGACATAACCATTCAGTTATTAAAGAGACTAGCAACTTGGAGCATCATAATCTTTGTGCATATATTCTAATATATGTGCTAACAAAAAAAAATACTAAAAGATAAAGAATAAGAGGTTCCTCTCTCTTTGCATGTGCAAGTTTTTACTACCAGTATGTATGGCTTTTCAAAAAAAAAGGTAGAAAGATTAAGAAACTATAACACTATTAAGCGGACCGAAACAACAAGAGAGAGGGTTGTAAAATTTCTTTGGAGTGCCTACTTGGGCAAAAATATATTGTCTTGTGACATGCTTATATTATTTAATATTACTCTCTATAAAAATATTTATGATTTAATAATATAATGTAACTAATATTAATTTGAATAAAGATATTCATGATGTTATAATATAATACTATACGTGGGTTTTAAGTTAGAGCAGAGTTTTGTCCTGAGACTACTAGGGCCATCGGAGAAGGGTCAAGTCCTATACATTAGACACATGTCAAAAAAATAATATAATAGCTTATCTTATTTTCTATGAGAAATTCAATATATGGTAAAATTATAAATAAGATATAAACTTTTACAAAATAAAAGTCCCTATATTTCAACCCTTAAAATAAGTGTTTTTTAAGTCCTATGCATTAAAAATGGCCTCTTACCTCACTTGTAAGAGGTGACAATTCTTATATATCTAACCAAAATTTGAGTCTAGCCAACCACCTTTTCCTCCCAGGAGGCTTTTGTAATAACTCGCCCGAAGGCCTTTCATATCTTTTAAAGTCTACTTCCCTCAACTAAAGGTGGGGCCTAGGCCCTATAGATGAAATTAAAATTTTTTATACGTTAGACCCATGCCTAGAAAGTAACATAATACTTGATATTATTTTCTATGAGAAACTAAAAATATAGTAAAACCATAAAATAAAAAATAAGTATTTTTACAAAAAAGTCCCCATATTTTCATGAAACATCAAAAAACCCCTATATTCATCTTTTTGCTAAAATCACCCTGGACCAACAGTCAATTATTGAAAGAAACTAATTGCTTTTGGATAGTTTGATCATCAGTCAAGGAGAATTTTAGTAAAAAATAAATAAATAGAGGGGCTTCTTTTAGGTTTCACAAAACTACAGTGGCTTTTTTTTTTAAAAAAAACTCAAAAATAAATAGGCAACATTACGGAGAAATCTCGTAAAAATTTTTAAATAAAAAATTATAGTGCAATTTTAATTTGAGAGAGAGAGAGAGAGAGAGAGAGAGAGAGAGAGAGAGAGAGACCCTGTTCGTCTATTAGACCCCTCATGTTGTTATAACTCAAGTTAAGGCTCCTCAATTCATCAAAGGGAAGCAGCAAGCTGGCATTTAGATACCAATCTCCCGCCAGTAAAGACCTTTCGTCGAAAAGATCAATACCTATCACCCGCCCTGTTCTGGAGTTGCAAGTGATAGGGGCCCAACTACAACAATTCTGTCCTACTCCCCAGGAAGTTACTAGAGAGGTTGAGAGATTCATGGAGGACTTGAGCTCCAAAAGAGCACTCCTCTCTGCGTGAGAACACCCAAAACACCCATAAACCCACAAATGAAATACAAAAAACAAGAGAACCGGTGGCGACTCCATGGAAAGAAAGATGAAGCTCTTACTTGATGCTCTTCTTTCACTCCATTTATCTTTGGGATGCCACACCTTCTATTTATACTCTCCTTCTCACTGTATATACTCTTCTTCTCACCTTCTTCCACTTTCCACAAGGGAATGGCCTTGGAAATTACACATGAACCAGCCAAGAGAACCGCCCCTGTTGAAAATTGAAAGTGGGTCACATCCAATTAATTGCTTTCTTCTTGGTTTTCCCTCCACGGTGAAACATCATTGCACCTTCACATCGCAACAGATGTAACTGCCTCACCCCACAAACGATTACTTGTTAATCTGGTGGACGCCAAGCCCATGTTACAGTCTTCTAACAGGGGCACGATCTTCTGCACCTCGAAGACTGTTACATTGGACACATCTTGTCATCCATCCATTGTAGAAGTAAATAATAAGTCTTTCGCAGTGGTTACACAGCTGTTTTAGTTTTTTACCCAAAGCCATGGATGAAAATTACGGTATCGGTCGTGATAACGGTCGGTCTCAAAAACCGATACGGTATTGGTATCGGTCGCGGTTCCCCGGTTTGTCGCGGTCGTCGCGGTATGAATTTTTTTTTAATCCAAAAAATTTTGAAAAAATATCCAAAAAATCCAAAATATTAGAAAATACTGGAAAACAATATTTGTTTTCATTAGTAACAAGTATAAATCAAAATATCGGTCCTCCTAAGTTATGATATCCGGCATCGCTGTCCTGTCTGAAATTGTGATTTTTTTTTATAAGAACAATAATTATAACTTATGAATTATCTTTAAGGAACTTTGCTAGTTGGCCTTACCTATAAGTTAAGCTCCAAAAAATAATAGAAACCAAGACAAATCATTTTAGCATTTGAAATCTCAAATAGGCACATTTAAATGATGCATTAATTTTTTTTCTAATACCATATTTTAATAATCCAAAAATAAATTCACAAATACAAAAAATATTGACATAATCACATAAATGATAAAATAACCGTAAAAAATTAGCATATATGAACTATACAATGATTATATAAAATTAAGAAATGACATTTATAGTGAAAACCTAAATATGTAATAGTTTAATATTAAATTATTAGAAAATATGAAAATAAATTTTAAAATATAAAACAAATTACATAAACGAACAATGAAAAAAATTATCAAACATGAAGCATATAATGATTATGCTTATTTTACAAAATAAATTAGTGATGAAATCCTCAAAAATCTAATTTTAATATTAGATTATTAAAAAATCCGAAAATAAATTTGAGAATATAAAAATAATTACATGAAAAAATAATAAGAAGCTATCATATATGAAGTATGCAATAATCATACTTACTTAAACAAAAAACAAACTTGTGGTGAAATCCTCAAAATATCCTATTTTAATATTAAATTTTTAAAAAAATTTGAAAAAAAATAAATATTACATATGACCGATATTTTCAAAATATCGGCCGATACGGCCGATATATCGGCCGATATTTCAATTCGGCCGATATTTCAAAATATCGGCCGATATATCCCAATAATTTGGGGATATTTTGACAGAGCGGTACTGAGACCGATACACATCAAAATATTATCTCGGTACCGGCCGATACCGATACGTATCAGCCGATACGAACCGGTATCGGCCGATATTTTAATCCTTGCGGCTAAAGCTATCCATTTGGGTTTTGATATTCCTAATATGTCTGGGAAAAAAAATAGAGCATATCAAGGCCCCTTCGATTGCTCCTAGCCGAAATATTTTGAGGAATCTGATCAGTCTGATTCCAAAACCTCCATATATTTTTGGTGTGGAATTCTGAAATTCCAACTGTTCAAGGGTCTATTTCTTTGGGCAGAATTGGACTCCAAAGCAGTCATACTAAAATGGATTCTAACAAGGAATTATTAAAAAAAAGGTATATGTGATCTGACTTGTGTAGGATTTAATTTTGAGGGCTGATGGTTGAGTGTTCATGTTTTTTTTGTCCCTTCATCATATATTACATGAGAGACTATTTGATGACTGTTTAGAATTTTCTTTTGTTTCTACAATTTTTGTCACTTTTGAAAGTGTGTTTCTTAGATTTCCTTAGAAGTTCAATCCGAAGCAAGCAAACTTGTAGCTTAGGTAGCATTTAGAATATCAAAATTTGGAGCAATTCATGTAGATAATGTAATAGCAGTCATACTATACTTGGTTATTATTTATCCATTTATTTATTTCATTAGCCCACCACACTAACTAGGCATTTAAGATTTTTTCACATTTTGAAATCCAAATGAAAGCTACAATCAATAAAGAGAATGACAGTGAGATTTGGGGAGGACTGACTCATATTGGAAGACTGGAAACAGACAGGGGAAGACTGCCTTTGTAGCTTGACTTATAGTGGAAGACTGGAAACAGACAAGGGAAGACTTCCTTTGTAGCTTGACTTATATAGCTTGACTTATAGTGAAAGACTGGAAACAGGTAAGGGAAGACTGCCTTTGTAGCTAAAGTTAGACTTTGCAAAGACCGAAAGACTCCAGGTCTCCGAGGCCAGATGTTGGTGGGGCCTGCGTTTGAAACTCAATATCCTAAAATTCAATGCTTCCCATTTATTTATGGTTGTTCCAGATTTCCCTGTAATATGAGTTAGATCATTCATCACGTTTATTTAGAACACAGTACAACAAAGCACAGAGAGAGGGAAGCTACAGTTTTTTGCTTAATGGTAATATGTATATTAAGAGAAAAAAACAAAACAAAGCCAAAAACCCTCCAAGAGCCTTACAGAATGTAGGCTCTAGAAAGAGCCAAAAGAGCAGTGGAGGAGGGAGGGACGGAGGGCCAATTGGTTTCCCTATTATATATAGGCAAAAGTTTGGATGCCTTTTGGCTTCTTACAATTTTGCCCCTCATTATTTTACTCCTTAATAAAATGAAATTTTAAAAATATCTTTTTTACTACTTTTGTCATTTCCTTGCTTTAAAAAAAAAGTAAATCATCTTTAAATTTTAGGGTGAGTTTTCTTTCCAAAACAGTGGTATCTCTCTCACAACACTTTGAGACAATCACTTTTTTTTTAATTAGTTGAATTTTGGATTCATCCAAATGGACTTTATATATATATATATGAATATGTATTCGATTCAATGGTTTAGTCTATCCAGATGGAATCCAAAATTGGTGAATATGTGCAATTCAAGAGGGTCGTGTGTGATCCATTTGAATGGCTCCCAACGTAGGCCTCACTATGCAAAATGGTTCCATTTGGTTTGTAAGGACCGCAAGGACAGTCGTTATATGACTGTTTCCTATACATATATATATTTATAGAGGGAGAGAAGGTCTACACGACACCTAAGCGTTTTTTGCAAAAAAAAAAAGCCCCTTTTTTTAGGCTATCAAATTAGAGCACATGTCATTTCATCTAGTGTGACATTTAATGCAAATGGTAATTGCATTCTTAAGAAAACAAAAAACCTATAAATCAGGTACCATATCTAATGCCTTAATTTTTATCAAGGTGTCACCCTGACGACAGCTAATAACCGAGCTATCTCTTCTTTGCTCGACATATTTAAAGTTTCAATTAAGATTGATTCATGATATTGTATCATATCTAATGCCCTAATTTTTAGAAAAAAGATATTCCAAATAGAAATAGTTGGACCTTATAGCAACCTTACCCAAAGTTTTAGCAAAAAAATTACTGTGCTATTCTCATGGATTGGAATAAGACATCTTCTAATTTCCAAATACAAATAGTTGGACCCACATGACCTGGTTGTGATGTCCATGTATCACAAGATTGTTTATACAGGATTTATCCAAAGGCATATCTCGTTATATGAGTGTAATACATGCCGTAATAAAGAAGGTTACACTACAAAAAAAAAGACACATATAGCGGCAGGCTTTTTTGCCGCTAAAAGATAAAATCTGCCATTAAAACTTTATTACGGAAGACATTTGTCTGCTGCTATTTTTGTCACTAAAATCCCTTGCCACTATTTCTCTCCCACCTTTTTATGGTAGAGAAGTGTCTACCGCTGAAAATAAGAAAATAGAGGCAATTAAACAACCGCCGCTGTTAATGTAAAAATGTGCCACTATTTTTTTTTTTTTTTTTTTTTTGAGATGGAAAGTGCTTTTTAAGTAGTTTTAGCGACAATTTTTTTCTGCCGCTAAAATGGTTTTTATAAAAAAAATAATTTTTGCTCCTAAAAATGGCAGAAAGGGTTTTGGATTTGTTCTGCATATATGTAGCTATTTAAAGTGGATTGATGGGTCAAGGTCTAGTTCGGTCCAATTAGACTTAAAGCTAGGTCCTATACATTGGACCAATGTCATCTCCACGCCCAAGTCCATTTGGCCTAACCAATTTCCATTCTAACTTCAATGTGACTAAACTTGAAATTTATCACCCTTGAGTTTTGCAAAGGTACAATTTGACTCGTTAAGTTTATTGATTTAAGAGTGATAGGCTATATTGAACCCAAATCCAAATGATATATTTATAAATAAAAATATATAGTTTAAGACAGAACAATATTTCAAAATGATCAAAAGATATGGAAAAAAATAAATTGTGAACAAAATCCTAATACTGTATGTGAAAAAATCATACTATTAAATAAAATAAAATAACTACATAAATGAAAATAGAAAGAAAATGTTGAATGTCAATATTTTTTTTTTTCATTTTAAATATTTTGCAAATGGGTCAGGGATGGCAGTGGGTCCACTTTAAATGGGGATCTGCCCCCAACCAACTCCTATTAGGTGTTTGATTGATTGTGTGTTGTTAGGGTTTAGGTTGTGTTCTAAAACGAGTCAAGTTTGCAATGTTCTCAACTTGTGTCACCTTGTATGTCTCTAGTATTTTATATATTACTAAATTATTATCAATGAAAATTTATTTAATGTTGGTAGTAGTAAGCAGTGACATTTTCCTAAACATCATGAATTCAAAACTTTCTTAATACATACGCTTTTCCGTATTTTTCAAAAATAATAATAATAAAGTCAACCCATTAACAAACATGACCAGACCTGTGTTTGTCATGGGGCGGGTTTGGTATGAAAAGACCTCAAGCCATTTTTGATGAGTGGCAACGCTAAAGCATTATTGGAAATGGCTTTGAATATTAGTTGAGGAGCCTTGAGAACCTAGTGATAATTTATGCTACTAGATTGCATGATTTAGCAAATTTGATGACTAATAAAAGCATTAATTGATCAAAATAATCCATGCTCCCTCAATTTATAAAGGCAAAAAAAAAATATCTGAAATATTGGTGGTATGGTAATGATACAGATATGCAAGAATGATAAAGGTGTCATGGATGGAGCATAAGCTAAATGAGTAGCTTCTCGTTCCATCTCTCTTAGCAATAATCTTGCATGATCATCATTTTATATACAGCTCTTTTCATTTGAATAAGAGATAATCTTTCCACAACTCCAGTGTCATTCAAGTCAGTTTTCCTCTTATAATGTAGCTACTATTTCAGGAAAATAAAAAAAGGACAGTTGAGGAGAACCTAGGGATACTGTTATTTGCTTTAGCAGCCACAGTTTCCAAGTGACCTATATGTGTGTATATATGTATATATATATTTTGAGATGCAAGTATCCCCTGTCACAAATAATGGCCCAAGAAACTCTGAGATAGTAGATGGTAGTTCCTTTCATTTTCCTTTTTTGTAGAAACTCTGAGATGATGATAGTTATATTCTTTAAAAAAATATGCATGAGATGTGGTCCTCTTTGGGTGAAGACCGAAGAACTCATCCTGATCTTGGAGTTGCTGCAAACTCCCACTTTTATGCTCCATTCTAGCAAGTGATTTTCATGTAAGTTACTTCATAATTCTATATGCCACAAGTGAGAGCTCTCTATCAGAATCATATGAAAACCAATTGGTAAATTTAGCAGCTCCTATTGTGGATAGAAAACCTGTTTTAGCACCAATAGACTTGTTGTTTAGCCTTCTCTCTTTGTATAAAAATTTACTTTTGAAAACTAGATTTTCTATACAAAGGAAGAAGCATATAGATCTGTAGGGTAGAATTTGCAACAACAGGAAATGGGCATGCCTCAACCAATATGACCTTGTTTCACAAACATTTTTTCTCCAATCTTCAATCTTCTCGTATAGGAAGATGCAACCAAATTTCATAAATTATGCTTCTTCCATGATCTAGCAGCAAAGACATCATTGTATGAATCCTCATATTAACTATTTAGTTTAAAAAAACCATTACACATTGCAATCGAACATGATAATCTGTATAACAAGACCCAACCATAAGAATAAACTCTGCAACAAACTTTCACATTGCTCATCCCTTATGTAACAAACTTTGCTCACAAGTGTAAAGTATGAGTAAAACCTTGCCCAGTCATTCTTCTCTTCCATACACCTAATTTCATGCTTCTAGTTTCATGGAATTTACAACTTATTTTTCAGCCAACCTAAAACATAGAAAAATAGAAACACTCAACATATAGAACAAGCATAGCTCCTAATGACAAGAAAAGGATTAGGAGCTAAATCTGGCACAAGCATTGAATACAAGCCAATGAAGAAGCTTGAGAAAATACCCAATAGTATGCTCCCAATGACAACAAAAGTATCAACAAACCGGCAACTAGCACACAAGCTATTTCAAAGAATGGACTACCTCATAGTTATTAGGTCATGAAGCAACTGATGCGAGACCCTGAAGAGCATGCATAGACTCTTTATTATGACTATAACAATGTAAAGAGGGATCTCTACAATCAACCCCACAACAAGACAACAGGGCACCTTAATTAAGCTAAAAAAATAACAGCAGTAGAGTTTCATTTACATGATTATTGTGAGATGATTTTAATACCAACAAGCTACTATCATTGAAAGATACATAATCAATAGCACACCTTATAGTGTGAGTTTCCTTCGAACCAGAGCTCTTATGCAACTCCTTCAAGTACTGTGAAATCTCAAACTGAGGTGCAGCTCCCTTTAATCGCATCCCATGTACCATCCTGGCCATTATTTGTAACACCCCGACCCAGTTTGATCCAGTTTAGAGACAGCATGTGTTATCTTGTTACTGCTTATACCTTGCTGGATCGTTGTATTCATGCTTTGTCCTTGGTGTTGCAGGCCCAGATATCCAGACCGACTCCTCGTCGGTCGATCAGATTACAGGAGAGACCCCCGAGGCTCAGCCGGGCTAGAGGAGTAGGTGTGATCCCTCCTTTCGGAGAGCGTCAAGACCTCATCTAGTATACGAGCCTTTATTCTTTTGAGAGCTATCATAACTACATCTATTCATGAGTTGTATACAGTATTTTGTCTCATTTTGTAATACTGTCAGATATTATGTATGTAATTCTGGTTTTCTACTCCGTCCCTACATATTATGTTGCGATGTTTTGATATCTACAGCTTCCGCGTACATGTGGCACGTGTGAATCTTCCCTTGTACGTGTACATTTGGACTGGGTCTAAGTGTGCGAGTACGGGAGTACGTGTGTCATTGGTTAGGTTTTTGCTAACCGAACTCCTGGGCTCGGGTTGTGACATTATTTGATGAAGTTTCTCAAATTGAACTACATAAAATTGGCTTATGAAGGCTGCATCTAGGAAGAAAACCAAAATGTTGTAAGGTGTCTACATTTGTTCGAGACAATCATTTAAGTAAAAACTTACTCAAATTTATACAAAAATAAATAAATAAAAGTAGTAATAATTGCTGAAAATACTTTCCCCTCAGAAAATGAATTGCAAAATATTACTAATAATGTAGAAAAGTGGAAAATAGTTCTCTCTGAAATCCATTTTCATCATTCTGATTTGTGAGACCCTGAACCTCAAGAGATGACAACTAACCAATAGCCAGGGTTCAACAGCTTTTGATTACACATTAGTTTCAACCTGCCAATAGCCATGAAACATTGGAATCATTAAGCTAGAAGATTATCCCACTTGGGGCAATTAATGAGTAATATAAAGACCCTACGCCTTTAAAGACTCAGTGGAATGACTGTAATAATGGGCTAAACTTTTAAAATTCAATACCAATATTGAACAATAACAACCCCAATATGTTAGAGGAATCATGGAGCAACTGCAACTGGACAATCTCTTTCTTTCTCTTTCACTACTCAAAATAGATCTTGAGCACATATTTATAGGAAAAATAGTTCCTGGCACTTAATCAGGCCCTCAACAATGAATTGTCTTGCATTGTTCACATGCTTCTCAAAAGAAAAGTAAAAGCATGGTTACATAAAAGATACACATAATGACTTAAAGGATATATTGAAACAAGTGTATCTACGGACAGAGTTTTTACTTTCAAGCTGCATGCTTGGAATGAATTGTCTTGCATTGTCCACATGCTTCTAAGAAGAAAAGTAAAAGCATGGTTACATAAAAGATAAACATAATGACTTAAAGGATATATTGAAACAAGTGTATCTATGGACATAGTTTTTACTTCCAAGCTACATACCTGGGAAGTATTTTTCTAGAAGAAAGAGTTCACTCAAATTTGAAATGTGAGACTTTCCAAGATCTCTATAATGGATGACTTACCACATAAAGTTTACTCTTCTTCCCCAACAGAAGTATTCACAATTTTCATAATGCTTACCTATTGTCATCATATAAAGGATTAACCTCAATCAATGAACACATTTAACAGCCTAAAAGCTTCAATGACAGTTTTTATCTTTTCTTAATGGTTATTGATTTAAGCAGAGAAGGATAAAAGATGCACAAAAGGCAAAAATGGAAGAAAGCAATGGTCACTGAAAAGAACAACAAAGTTACAAAAGATGAACGAAAAGCAAACAAGACAGAAGTTCAACAACATTATTTTTTATTAACAATTCTGTAACTGCAGCTGCAATGAATATAATTGTTGTATTTGTTGTCACCCACCAACCATTATGCAAAATGCTAGTGAGAGAATTAAAAAGTTAGCTCCATGAGAAATCAAGAAACAAACTTGCCATGAGACCAAATTGCAGATAAGAATTAAATTATTATTCTTGTTCATACTCAGCCTATTCCAGTATCAATGTTTTTCTTTTCTAAAAATGTTTAAAAGCCATAGTTAAACTAAAGCATAAACATGGCTTAAACAACTAAGTTGTGTAAATCAAATATATGTAATGGTGAGCATTGCTATTTAGAAAATGGAATTCCAACCTCACACGTTACCCCATATAAAAACAACTTCATGATTGCTTGTGAATTTTTCCATTATATTTGAGACAAACTAAAATGGAAACTCAAGACTGTAGCTCTATTAGGGATTTCTATATACTAACTAGCTATCTAGAAATCCTAAAATAGTATCCCCAAATCTATCACAAATTAGACTGGACTCTATCTAGCTAGGCTCAGTTTTAACACAGACTACTTGCAAACCTCTATGTGCACTGGAGCATGTAAACCAACATTTGTTTGTTTATATTTCCTCTCTAATTTTTCATATTTCGAAGAATGAAACATTCATAGACTGAAGCCAAACATGATCCAAACCATCTTGTGTGGACTTTCCAAATGAAAACACTAATGAGGCGAAAGTCAAACTTGTACCACCAAAACCCTTTTTTTCTCTTTTAAGGTCCAGTTTTTTAACTATGAATGAAAGCTGAGATACTATATTTTCTTAAGATTCACACTATATGCAACATCCCTGCAAAGTACATCCATCTCTACATATACAAGCAAGCAAAATCAAAATGAGAAAGCAAAATAAAAAAGGATGAAGGATAGAGAATAGAGACCTAATGAGGGCCCTTTCAGCAGTTTTTTTAGCATGTTAGTAGTTTACAACATCGCCGCGAGGGCTCAAAAGCGATTTTCTCAAGCATTTTGTTCCGGTTCTCAAGGCAACAACTTGAAAATCTGGAAAAAAAAAAAACAAAGACAAAGAAGAATGAGAATTAGGAGAGGTTTTGAGAAGAAAATTAGTTAGGGTTTTGGTGGGAGAGAGAGAGAGAGAGAATGGATGATAATGGTGACCTTGGAGAGGAGAGGAAGTGTTTGAAAACAGTTGTTGATATGCTGGGTTAGCAGATATAGAAAGTGAATTGGGAAGAACACATTGCTTAGACAAGAGACCCCCAAAGGTAGGTATAAATTCTTGGTGGCGTGCCTGAGGATAGTTGATTGGAGAAGAGCTTCCAGTCTCGGAGACAAGACTGGCATTTGTCATTACAGAGTAAGAAAGAGAAGATAGCGTCATTTCAATAGAGTCTGACTGCAAGTTATAAAAGTTCACAAAATAAAAGAAGAAAGTGCAATGTCCAAGCAAAATCTACCGTTACTTTAGGCCAAGCAATCTGTGAAGGAGGCAACCATAATTCGGCAATCTAGACGCACTTTGATAATTGGGCTTGGATGGATGCTTGACAAAAGAAAACAAAGCCATCAATCCAAATTAGCAATAAGATAATTGGAAAGTTTCCATGGAGGAGATTTCTTTTTTTTCTCTCTCTCTCTCTCTTTTCCCAGCACCTTCCTGATGGGGTCGTAAGATTTTTTCTCAACTAGATGAAATTGAAATGGAGTTTCCATAGAGAAGTCACAAACAGCAATCAGAATAGGCTTTAAAAATCTATCTTTTATTAAAACGATGACATTTTTACTAGTATTTTACTAGTTACAGTAGGAAGGAGAAATCTTCTTTTCTGCCCCAAATAACGAAAAAAAAAGGAAGAAAAGAAAACTCAGTTTAAGTAAAATCAAATCCAAAGGAAATATCTCAAAATGAAAATCTTTATCAAATGGGTACTAAAAGATCTAAATCCATTCTTTTTTCAAAACTCGAAATTAAAGTGAAAAAACCTTTATAAAACAACTAGGAGGAACAATTGGCAAGTTAAGAATACATCAAAATGGGTCCTAAATACTAATTACACTACCATACTATCAATTCTATCTTTTCAATTGCCTAGGCTCTATCTGAAAACTTTCACAAAGATAGTAAGGGATATTTAACACCAAACCGACATGAAAAAGAAATCTCATTATATAATTACAAGAACCAACAACCCCATTGAAAGAAACTACACCCCCATCAATCCAGAGCCAAACCATCTCTCCACCAACAAATTGAAATAGAACATATATAAAACAAGGCATTTCAACAAACATGTTAGCGTCATGGATTAAACAAAGAAGATAGACCCAAGTGAAAAAGCACAACAAACACATAGATAATGTTCTTAATACATCAAAAAAATTAATTAATAGAATAAAACCTACCTGTGCTTGGAGCTTAAGCAAGCTTGTTCCATTCTATTAGAATCACTAGTAGAACAAGTAGGAGCAGTCGAAGCAAAATCTCTATTGTTAGAAACAAAGAGATACTGAAATCAGTAATTTCGAGGGAGAAGGAAATCTAAAGATTAGGATGTCAAGAAATCAAACAATCCATTGAGGAAGAAATGCAAGAAAACTGCAGGAATGAAGATGGAAGATGCTATCAAAATAGATCTAGCTAGTGATTGAGAGATCTGAGCTTCTCATTATCCAAGATCTTCAAAACCAAGAATCACTTGAGGTTTCTACTGTTCGACTTCATCATCGTTTGCTTCAGAATGGGAAGAGAGCTCCCCTTTTTCTTTGGTGTTTGGCAATGGCTTTCTTGGATTTTGCAGAGACAGCCATGGAAACGAGAGCTTTCACTCGAAGTTCCTCCTGCATCTCTTCCATGCCCTAGATTTTCACTCTCTCTCGCGCGCGCACCCGCGCTCTCTCTCATAAAAATGATTTCGGTGTTTTGGACTTGGTATGAGACATAAAAGAAGAAATGTGCTAATACTGCAGTAAACTTGTTAAAATAATACATGTGGATGATAGTGGGGTGGATAACTGTGGCAAACAAAAACAAATGATGCTATAAACTCTAAAATACACTTTAGCAATGGAAACTATAATTTGCTACTGTATATATTAGTTTTTTGTCATATAAGACACGTGAGAGATGAACAAGCTATATGTACTACCTTTAGCAGCATACAATATTGTCCGCTGTTGCATACACATTTTTTTTTATATATTAGTAGCAGGTAATAATAGGGGTTGTTGATAATTTGATTTAGCAGCAGAAAATTAAAACTGCCACTATAAATGTGTCACTAATTCTCACTTTTCTTCTAGTGGAATTAAATGCCTCATTCTCTCTTACATTCTGCATTGTCAAAAGTTGCTTCTCATTGGATGTTTGAGAGGGGCAGAAATGTCAGTTTTAAAGAGGAGCATTCTTTTAATTTTCTCATATGTGTGTGTATGTGTGAGGATTTTAACAAATAAATCATCGAAAGAGACCCCCAAACCACATAATTCACCCAAGGTATAGGTGCCTGGGAGTGGTCACGTGTTTTTTTTTTCCATCTAATATGGGAGCATCAAAGCAATGAGTTCGATGCTTCTGTTGCATGTAAAAATAAACACAGCAACCCATCTTCAACCTCTCGCATGTCCAAGCTCCTAATCTACATGGTCCTCTTCCTCTCCCTCTACTACTTCTTCTACACTCTCAAGACCCTCTCCTCCTCCCACCCTTATAGCCCCGAAGATGGTGATTGCACGATGGTGTCCTTCTACTTTTATGCATGGAGAATCCATAACCACCACTCACATGTTTTTCTTCCATCAAATATGGGAGTACACCAGCGGCGAGTTTGATGCATGTGTTGCATGTAACAAAAACCAAAAAAAAAAAAAAAAGGCCTGGTGCCTAAATCGAATAAGAAAGAGGAGATCATTTTTCGATTTGTAGTGGACCACGATCATGTGACAAAGAAAGAGGGTGTGGATCTAACTGTTGTGCAAGGACCCATTGTTTTCTCCATTACAGACCTGAGAAGTAAAGAAGAAGACAAAGATCTTTTGCCATTTGTGAAGAAAAGCCTATGTTTGGATTGCTTGATTTCACAGATCTAAGGCGTTGGTAATGGATTCTCCATGCATAGAAGTAGAAAGACGTTGTTCCTGCTCTATGCCACACACCTCCCGTTGCTATGATCGCAATCTTTAGGGCTATAGAGGTGGTTGTTGGGGATATGATACCACCGTAATACGTGTGTGTATATAAGCAATCAAGATCAACAATCAACTACGCAAAAATATAAGAGATTTACATGGTTTGACAAAGATGACTATGTCCATGGGAAACTAATTCGCACTAGATTCTCCTCTAATCTGTGAATCCGTAGCCTTGGAATCTCAGCATCTGTCTTGGATTATAGATTACATCAGTTTATATAATCATCACTTTCTAATCCCCCAAGAGCTCTATTCTTAGAAGAAGGAAAGTCCTATTCCTATTAAGAGACAGAGTTTAACAAACAAGAAATTCCTAATATAATTAGGGAAACTACCCAAGATACTGAACCCAATTGGTCGGACCCACTTGGCCAATAGGGAGGAGGAGAGAATCTTGAGGTTGTATAAGAAGTACAAGAGGGAGAGGAAGAGGACGATGTAGATCAAGAGCTTGGACATGTGAGAGGTTAAAGATGGGTTGCCGTGTTTTTCTATTTTTTTTTATACATGCAATAAAAGCATCAAATTTGCCACTCGATGCTCCCATAATAGATGAAAAAAATGCTCCCATAATAGATGAAAAAAAAAACGGACCATTCCCAAGGCACCTATACCTTGGGTGAATTATATGGTTTGGGGTCCCCTTCTAAGATTTATTCCGTAAAACCCTCTATATATATAGGTGATTTGAGAAATCACTAACATAATGAGGTGGTTGTATGGGAAAGGAAGATGATTAGTGAAAATCCATGGGAAAGATGAGAAATGGTTAAATGAAAATAATGGGGTGCATGGGAAGACTATAAGATTGGTTTGTGGAGAAGTGAAAGGAGTAATTAGGTATATGGGAAAAAGTAGTTTGGTGTATGAAGGAGTAAATGAGAGTAATGAAGAATATGAAAATATGGCTTGGTATATGGAGAAGTTGATGGGAGAATAGGGGGCATGGGAAAATATATGTTGGGGTAATGACTTGGTGAGTATAATGATGTAGCAACATGGGAAGATGTCATGTCATGTGTCATACACACGTGCAAGTAGAATTCATGTACAAAATATCAAAATACTTGTTATCATACAAATTTATATAATAACCACACTACAACACTAAAAAAATAAAAAGAAAGAAAAGAAAAAATTAAGCTAAAAAATTCTAGAAAATACACTTTAAAGATTTAACACTAAGCTTGCATGGGAATTCCCTATGAAGAAAGCACCAAAAGAAGTAAGCTGTTTTGAGCAAAACAAACTTACTCCAAACCAACTTTCCCAAAGGAACAACAACTGCCCTCGTTCAAATTTGATGCCCCCAAGAAAACCCTGATACAATTGCCAAAAACTTATGACCTTGAACTTGGTTATTGGCCAGCACAATAAGCCAACTCAGTGAATCCAAAATACAAGAAATAAACCCAACATGAAAATATAAAGTACCAAAAGATTGAAAACTAAAACAAAAAAGATGTAGTGGAAACATTGCTAAGGACTTCCAATCAACATGCTTAAAGTGATTCAACACACTGATCTGGCTTCATTGGCATGAAACCCAAAAATGTTGGAAACTCCATGGGACCTCTAGCAGAAACATGCAGCCCATTGGCTATACTTGATGAGTTCCATCGGACGTTCTACCCTTAAATATCTAATTATTCCTATCATATTTCATTGTTGGCTACTGGGGATGGCGGGTTTAGATGGAGCTTTGCCCAACCAGCTCCTACTAGGATGGTTTAGGCATTATGTTGGTTGGATTTGGATCGTGTATGATTTTCTGAACTCTAACCTGTGTTAAAGCGGAGTAGGTTAAGGTTTTGACCGTGCCTAACCCACTTCACCATGTTCATCTTGCAGAGTATGATTTTGTGCATAGAACTTCATTAGCACAGGTACTCCCATAGTTATGTGTTTAAGTCATATCTTGCACTAAAAATAAAATAAAATAAAATGATATAGAATAATTTTAAAATAAAAAATTATAATTTAAACAACCCGACCTAGAAACTGTCATGGGGTGGGTTAGGTATCAAATGCAACAACATCTGTCATGGATCAGGTTGAATATTGCTTTGTATACATCAATCAGACTAGGTATTGAACACTGATGGGTACATGCCAATCAGGTTTAGGGAAACAATGCAATATAAAAATTTTATTAAAAAAGATCACTCAAAATATGATGGCCACCAAGGACTAAAAGTAGAATCATCTTCCATGAATGGACTGTGTTAGATTTTCAAAAAATGCAAGGGGCATTTTCAGAATATAGCCAAGGTACTACAAAGAAAAATACATATAGCGGCAGATTTTATCTGCACTAAAGCTCTAAAAACTGTCACTAAAACCATTGCCACCACTTATATCATTATTACCTTGTTCAGCGGCGGAAAATCACCGCCGCTATTACCAAATAATCCGCCGCTAAAAATACGCATTTCTTGTAGCCTGCAATGTGTTTCAGCAGCAAAAACTAATCATTGCCTGCGATTTATTTCTGCTGGAATTCACTTTATAGCAGCAGAATATTATTCTACAGCTATTGAGGGTGATATGCATTGAGTTTTAGTGGCGGTTTGTTATGTGCGCCGCTAAAAAATATATTGCCCAGCGAGCCTTTCCCACCAAGAATCGCTTCCATTGAAATACATCTTAAATGGGAAAAAAACAAACATATTGGCGGAATTCTGTTTGATGAATCTTTTGTATACTTTAAGATATTGTCTATTTTAACTCCAAATGATAATTTTATGAATAAGATTATGTAATCCAAGAAATAGAAATGTTTCAATAAGGAAAAAATAAGAAAAATGTAGGCAAAACAAATCATCATCATCATCAAAGCCTTATCCCAACCATGTTGGGGTCGGCTACATGAATTCTTTTTCTCCATTCCATTCTATTTTGAGCTAAATCTTTTGATAAGTAAAACTTCTTCAAATCTGAATTAATGACTTCATCCATATTTTCTTCAGCATGTCCCTACCTCTTGATGGGCCCTCCACCTATATAGCCAAACTTTTTTTTACCGATGTCATTACTAGCCTACGCTCAACATGTCCAAACCATCTTAAATGGGTTTCTCTAATCTTATCCCCTATTGGCGCTACCCCTAAATATTCTTGAAAACGCTCATTTCTAATTTTATCTTTTCTAGTTTTACCACACATCCACCTAAGTATTTTCATTTTCGCTACATCTATCTTATGAATATACGTCTTCTTAATTGGCCAACATTCTGCTCCATATGTCAGAGCTGGTTTTACCACTATCCTGTAAAATTTATCCTTCAATTTCGTTTGCATTCGTCTGTCACAAAGCACTCCCGAAGCTAGAAAAACAAATCATACTATTAAATAAAATAATATAGCTAAAAAAATGTTGAATGTAAGGATTTTTTCAGTTTAATTATTTTGCAAATGAGTTAGAAATGGCAATGGGTCTACTTTAAATGGGGATTATCTTTCCCAACCAACTCTTATTAGGTGTTTGATAGAGTGTTGGTAGGTTTCAGCTTTCTAGACACCAACCTAAGTTGGGTTTGAGTTTTGAGTGTTCTTAACGCACCGGCCCTGTATGTTTCCACTTTATATATATTACTAAACTCTTCTGTATGAAAATTTGTTTAGTGTTGGTGGTATTAAGGAGTGTCATATGGCATCCAAAACTTTTTTAATACATTTGCTTTTCCACATTTTTTAAAAACTATAAAGCCAACCACTAATATAGCTAACTCGATGCATGTTTGTCATGATGTGGGTTTGGTATGAATAGGCCTCAACCCATTTTTGATCAGTGGCAACACTGAAGCATATCATTGGAAATGGCACTAAATGAGTATAACTTCTTTTTCTATCTCTCTCAGCATTAACTTTTCATGATCGTACTTTTATGTACACCTCTTGTCATCTGAATAAGAGATAATCTCACCCACCTCTTGTGCGATCTAAGTCAATTTGCCTCATATATTAACGTAGTTACTATTAAAAGAAAAAAAACAGTTGAGAAGAACTTGGGGGTAACTGTTATCTCCTTACCACTCAGCTTCCAAGCATCCCCCGTCATAAGTAATGGCCCAAGAAATTGAAGTTATATCAATGACTTTGAGAAGAACCTGGCTGTGCTCTTTTTGCATCTATTTTTTATGGAAGCGGAAGTGTTGATAATTGATATCTGTTAAGTGTATATGAGATGGCAATAGATGAGATCTGTCAACAGCAAATGAGAGAGAGGCCGAAAAAAATGACCGCCCACCAGCAGCTGTAGATTGTAGTGCAGGTGACCCAAAATTTACTATGCGGTACCTAGAGGGGGCCAGTCATCATGATTTCTAGTTGTCGGATGAGGACATCTCTCTTAAAAAAATAATATGATGAATGGCTTATACTCAATGGAGGATTGGAGAGATTAAAAAGAAAATTGAATATTGTAATTGTATCGTGTCGTACATGTGGGGAACTCCAGCGGAAGTCCACATGAAGATGAATTTCAACCCCTCTAATAGTATGTATTCAGTTTTCACTTTATAAGAGCCAGTCCCGGTGAAAGATTGATCGTAATTCCTTAGGCCGCAAGTGGGAGCTCTCGCCAGTTGGAATCATACCAAAATCAATTGGTGAATTTAGCAGCTCCCATTGTAGATAGAAAACCTATTTTTAGCACCAATAGACCCGTCAAGTTGGCCTTCTCTCTTTATATAAATATTTGCTTTTCAAAACTGAATTTTCTATATATAAAGGAAGAATCATATAGATCTGCACTCTGCTGGATAGAATTTGCAGTTGCAGAAAACTGGCATGCCTTGTTATAGCTTACAAAAACATATAAAAACTTTTTCTCCGTTTATAGCTTCATCTTCTTGGTGTACCAAGATGCACCCCAATTTCTCAAATTATCCTTCTTCCATTATGCTTTTTCTATGCTCCAGGCAGCAAGTGGTCTGACACAGTAAAACTATGACATGTATTTGCCTCTATACTAAAGCCACTTAGCTTAGATAGCATTTTTTCTACGTTGTCACAAAAGTCCAAGAGAAGAAGAGAAGGACATTTTTAAGCTCGCAAAAATAAGAGAAAAGAAAAGTTGGGATTTAGATCATGTTAAATGTATCAAGGACAATGAGGAAAATATTCTGATAAAGGACAACGATATTAAAGAAAGGTGGAAGGAATATTTTATCAAACTTTTAAATGAAGAACATATAGGGGATACAAGAACGAGGAAGGATACTTCATTACCAAATCATACTTTTCTCCATAAAATTAAAGGGGTGAAAGTGAAGGAAGTATTGAAACGAATGAAGACAGGAAAGGCTACAGGTCCAGATAATATTCCGATAGAAGTATGAAAATGCCTAAGAGAGGTTGGGGTAAGTTGGTTATGTAGACTTTTCATTAAGATACTTGTGACAAAGAAAATGCCGGATGAATGAAGAAGAAACATTGTAATACCTATATATAAGAATAAGGGAGATGTATAAAATTGTATCAACTATCAAGAGATTAAACTTATGAGTTATACTATGAAGCTGTGGGAGAGAATAATGGAGAAAGACTTAGATGGAAGACCAAGATTGCTAAAAATCAATTTAGTTTTATGTCAGGGAGGTCAACTATGGAAGCTATCTTTTCACTTAGGCAATTAATGAAAAAATATCAAGCAAAGAGGAAAAATCTACACATGGCCTTTATCAATTTAGAAAAAGTCTTTAATAGGGCACCGATGAATTTAATTTGATGGGTTTTGAAGAAAAGGAATGTCCCCAGATGTTACATTAAAATTTTTAAGGATATGTATGAAAGAGCAATAGAAAATGTGAAAACCACATGTGGAGAAATAGGTAAATTTCCCTTGACTATGGGTTTGCATCAGGAATCAGCTTTAAGCCCTTATCTCTTTGCATTGATTATAGATAAGTTAACAATGTATATTCAAGAAGAAGTACCATGGCATATGTTATTTGCAGATGATATAGTATTGGTTGATGAATCAAGAGATGTTGTAAATACAAACTCGAGAGATGGTGAGGGGTATTATAATCTAAAGGCTTTTAAATAAGTCATACAAAGACAAAATATATGGATTACAACTTCAGTGGACATATACAAAGTGTTGAAACCACTGTTAAAATTGAAACCAATGAGATACCAGGTAGGGATTCTTTTCAGTATCTAAGCTCGATGATTAGTAAGGATTAGGAGATTAATGAAGATGTTAAGCATAGGATAAAAGCTGAATGGCTGAAGTGGAGACTACCGTCTGAAGTGTTTTATAATAGACGAATGCCAACGAAATTGAAAGGCAAGTTTTACAGGGTAGTACTTAAACCAGCTATGACATGTAGAGCAGAATGTTAGCTAATTAAGAAGATGCATTTACATAAGATAGATGTGGCAGAAATAAGAATGTTTAGGTGGATGTGTGGTAAAACTAGGAAAGATAAAATTAGAAATGAGCATTTTCAAGAGCTTTTATGGGTAGCACCAATAGGGGATAAGATTAAAGAAACCCGTTTAAGATAGTTTGAGCATGTTGAGCGTAGATCGATAGTGGCATCGGTAAAAAAAAGTTTAGCTATCCAGGTGGAAGACCCATCAAGAGATTGGAGTAGGCCGAAAAAAGTATTGATGGAGACCATTAAATCATATTTGAAAATGTTTAACTTATCTAGATATTTTACTCAAAATAGAACGAAATGGAAAAACAGAATCCATGTAGCGGATCCCAACATGATTGGAATAAGGCTTTGATGATAATGATGGTATCACAAAAGTCTAGTAGAACAACTTCGTAGTTCTTCGACGGTGAACTCTGTCATGTTTCAAACCAGAGGTCAAGTTAAAACATCTACAAAACCTTGATTCTAGTATGGGACTGTATACGGTTGTAGCCTAGCCTCTACAGACACGAAGCCTTTTGGTAAGAGTCATCTCATAAGTCATAGCACCTCAATACAGTGGAGGCAGTACGATAAAAAAAACCTTTCCACAAGGCTTCTGGGCTCTGGCACAAAGGCAGATGTTACCACTACAAGAAAATATACAAATAGCAACCAACTTTTAGCGAGGGCTGGTCGAAAGTGCCGCTATAAGTCACTTATAGAGGTGGCCAAACATGGCCCCCACTGTAAGCCATTACATTCTGCGGCCTAGTACACGTTTGATCTTGCTCATCGGGGTTTGGTTTCGTTTTGCTTTCTGTTTTGATCCTTTTCAAGTTTTGATTGATTTTCTGTAGAAGATGGGAAGGAGTGCAATCATTCAAGGTTCGATTGATTATTCTTGTTTAAAGTTGAGAGCTTGATGTATTTATGTATTGCTTTGCTTCATTTGGCGATTCCTAATGTAGACTTTGAGTGTAAATTTACCAACTTTGGTTGCTTTTGAGCATTTTCTGTTTGATGATTTTTAGGTTGATGCAATGTTGCTATTCTCGTGTTTCAGCTGCAGATTTCGGTTGATTTTTTGGCGGATAATGGAGTATAGTGCTCTGTTTTGAGTTCTGATCGGCAATTTTGTGTAAATGTGATCATTTGATTGTTTTGGGAATTGTTTTGCTTCCTTTTCTCTACCTTGGATATGGATTCGGGCGCAGATTTGAAATGGGTAATTTTTTGGGCAGAGAAGACCCACTTAGTGCTCCCTCTAGCATCTTGGTTGGATGATCTCATTTGAAAAAAGTGGACAGGTATGATAATACCGTCTTTTAGGTGCTTAAGGTCACCGAAAAAAAAACAGACGAGGGGTCCTCGGGTTCTATTGCAAGCACTTTCTATCATACAGTTCAACTAGCAAAGGGGGAAAAAAGCACGGTGGGACACACGTGGTTCATTCCTCAGCTGTGTGGACTCATGATTAACATGTATTACACCTATATGATCCATTGTTAGGCTTACATTAATTCTATTTAAATGGGAACTTGGTGAATTTTCAGATGTGCTTTTTTTTTAATTGATTCATCGATTTTCAATTAGTAAGATTGATTCTATTCGTCTATCTTGATTCTATTCGTCTATCTTCATCTAGGTGCATATAGAAGTCATCTGTCCTCTTTACTTCAACCATTTTTTTAATCTTTTAAGACATTCATGCATATTGACATAGATGCTAAAAATGTAATCCTACAATTTGTTTACTAGTATTTTGATTTTTTTTTTCTTTTCAGTATGTTGCGTTTACAGGTGCTGCTGGATTTATTCTTGCATTCTTATGGTTCGTGTCTTTTGGCTGGTGTTGGCAGTACAACGGTGCTGTAAAGGGGGAATAAGTGTAAAAAACAAAGCTTCCTGCATATTAAATCAGATTTGTCTTGCATTGCCTCTTGTTTTCACTTGTGCCGCTGCATAATTCTCACTAACCTTGGATAATGAAGGACTTGGATTCCTGTGGTTTATCTCCAATCTCCTCCCCAAGCAAGAGAATTGGGACTAAGATCAAGCAACTCTACAGTCTCCCAAAAACTTTAAACTCCCATTAGTGTGCCTCTCTAAAGTAACTCTGTTGTTGTTAGTTTTGCTTTTCCTCCGAGTTTGCATCCGGCATGTGGATGTCTTTCGCCTTGCGGATGGTTTATTTTTTTTGGCTTTCCTCTTGTAGCTTGGCCTGCGGCCCTCCTTTGTATTCTTTGTTTTTTCGTTTAATGGAACTCTAATCTTTCCAAAAAAACATTTCTCACTAACCTTTCATCCCATCGATTTGAGCGATATGCTATAATTCTCTTGAATTAAGTGTCGACATTGATAGTTAAAACTTAGAAGTACATATTTTTTTCCACTAGATGACAGCTAAAAACATGTGCGTAATTGTTTTTGAACATGGTTCCTTACCTTGGATCTGCAAAGCTAAAACCTTTATATAACTGTCGGCAGATTAGTCCTGGACTGATGATATCTTATTTTTAATGCATATTTTTCCAACAGAATTTTCATTTGAATGGTTAGAAGATTAATAAAAAAAAAACCTTTGAATCTTCATTTTTAATTGCTTTAAGGGTGTGTCGGTGGAAATATAATAATTACAACAGAGCGTAAAATGTTGTTACTGCCATTACTACTCTCTCTCTCTCTCTCTCTCTCTCTCTCTCTCTCTTATACATTCTCATATGCACCTATGAACAGATGATAAGACTCAATTTCTGGGCCTCATATGCCCACCGTTCCACACCATTGCACCAAATTGGCACTCCTCTGTCCAACCTGTATTTGTCACTCATTGAATTTAACTAAATTTGTGTATCTATATATTAGAAAATGTTGATCTCTAAGGCCCTTAAATGTTGATCTCTTAGGTTGCTTTGAATTCTATTGTAGTCAATGCGCGAAGTCAGAATGATCTAGTCTAGTCATTGTGTTCATTGAACCATTCAAAAAGTGGGAAAAAATTCGCTACCTGTTATTCTGTGGCAATTCTCCTGTTCCCGGTCTTGAGACTAGCATTTGATTGAAAGGTTGTTGAGAAAAGCGGCGCAACGGAAACAACCCGCGATCAACGGATCTACCACGATGAACACACAGCAATCACACCATCAAGCAATCACACACATGACACAGCAGTTTTACGTGGTTCTGCAACTTGCCTACGTCCACGGGAGGAGAGAACTCATCTACTATGATCCCATCTCGATCCTCCCAGGATCTAGGGTTACAATACATCAATATATATAATTCCCGCTTTCTTGGCCACCAAGAAAACCCATACATAATGACTAAAATACCCCTAACCCTGAGTCTCGGTTCTGCCTAAACCCAGACGACCGATCTGGCTAAACCAGAATACAAGACATAACCCAACAATCTCCACCTTGGCTTGGATTCCGTAAATCCTCAGAGCCACCTTGACATACCCGGTAATGTCTTCACGCACCTTGCTGAAGGGTACGTCTCCGCACACGCTACGACCTAGCGTGGCCACAGTTGCCTCCTTTGACCTCAACACCACCGTCTTGAACCTCCGAAGTGCTCTCCATTTGTTGTCACATGCATGCATCCTTGCAACACAATGAACCTAACTTCCATCCGTCAAGACAAAACTGAAGACCTCCCCGAATCCGGATCTCACTGGTACCTTGTGAATCCTTCCTTCTGTCTCCATCCCGGTGTTCTTTCCGTCAAACCTGCAACTGTCCTGTTCTAGTCTGTTCTGGTGGGTTGGGCACAGTACATGTGGGTTAGGTATGACCCGATGCTTAAACCGGCTTACTCCGACCTGAACAAAACTACATTTTCTTCTCCGAGAAAATCATCTCCGTTCAGGGCTTCCTGGATTTCCTCTAGATGATATCATTGAAGATCCATCAATCCATCTTCCAATGATCCGTCGCATCTAACTCCACCTGAACCACAGATTTCCTCCCCTGTTATTTGATGTCTCCTTCACTGCTCCACCTAAAAAAGCATACCCTATCAACCTGTAGAGATTTCTGACCATCTCACCCTCCATGATGACCAATGTTCCCTTTTCCACCTTCGTAACTCCACCCGCTACAGTGCACTTGCAGCCTTTGAAGTATAAGGCACACAAAGAAATCCAATTCTTCGTAATCCCAGAACATATATCACAACCGTTAGGATTTGAATAACATCATTATACATCTGGATTTCTACCGTTCTTATCTCAAATGCTCATCAGTGGCATTATCCCCCCATAAGAACAAATCCATCAACCATGATAGTTATTTGCATCAAACGAATCTCTACGTGAACATATAATAAAAAGAATCTGAATCCCAATACCATGAATCAACAACCGGATCCATACCTGTAGCGACCAAAACTGATTCCCTGTCAACCGAATCCGAGCTTTGTTGCACACTACCTCCTTCTGATTCTGATTCCTTTTGCTTTTTCTTCCACTTTGGCATGTCGCTCCTTCCTGATCCCTTCGACGCGGATCTAAGCTTTCCATCAAAGTTCTGGAGCAATCTACCATTCTTGACATCAAGTAACACTTTTCAATCATTGCTGTGTCATGGAGTCTAACACTCTATCCTGCCAATCCCTGAAGTCGTTTCTCCATCAAACACTTCAATCTGGCCCGTGATGCTTGAATCCATTACTATCATCGTGAATCTGTCAGTTTCTTCAGTCCCCCCAATTTTCTGCCCATCAAACTGCCAATATCTTTTATCTGCCTCGTAGATCTCGTCACCGTAAGCACGCTGGAAGAAACGAATCTGAAATCCGACTCCGGATGGCTTCGATATCGCAGAATTAATTCTCTACACTCCAATTGGTCAAACATCCATGTTGACCGTTGACCTGCCCATCTTCTTCCACAAACGCGTAGATCTCCTCACAATGAGTCCGTAGGCGCAAACGGATCTCCGATCGGACATCGGACGATCAAGATATCGCAGAAACAATTTCAACCGTTGAATCTGGTCAAACCTGCCTGTTGACCGTGCTGACGTCACTGCTGACGTCACGGCTTGCTGGCAAACTGGGCTTCTGAAACGGATCCGGGTCGGGTTCACCTGACCCGGAACTGAACTGAACTGAACTGAATCTGTTCTGCTGGGCTTCTCTTCACGTACCGGGTTCGGGTCCGACCTGACCTGACCCGGAACCGAACCTGCTCTGAACTGCTGGGCTTCTAGTACACGGACCAGGTCGACCTGACCCGACCCGACCCGGCCTGCACCCTTGCTGCTGGACTGAGCTGCACCACGGGTTGGGTCTGACCCAACCCGAACCCGAACTGACCCCTTTTTTGCGCTGCCTGGGCTGCTCTTCTCCACGGGTCAGTCAAACTGACCCGACCCGACCCAACGGACCCGAAACCGGGTCGTCTTCAACAACCCAGGCGGGCACTGCGTTTCTGTTCTGCAACCCTTTGTCTGCAGCCGCTGTTTTCGTCGGCTACAGCGAACTGGTCCGGCAACCAGCAGCTCGAGGGGACGGCGACGGTGACGGAGACCAGCGGCGACCTCGACTGCATCGACGACGGTCGCGGTCAGCGTCTGCTGGAGATGGCGGCAGCAACAACGGCTTCTTCGCCGTTTTCAGATCTGCCCGATCTCGGTCCGAAACACCTCCGGACGATCCAGATCCGTCCGATTCTTGGCCTGCCGATCCAGATCCATTCGATCTCTGTCGGCACCGCTTCCGGCCGATCCACCAGCTGTCGATCGAGATCCGTCGATGGCGGCCTCCCGACGCCTCCGAGATCTGCAATCGCAGCCCGGGAACAAGGTCTGCGTGGACTGCTCGCAGAAGAATCCGCAGTGGGCGTCGGTCTCCTATGGCGTCTTCATGTGCCTGGAGTGCTCCGGCAAGCACCGCGGCCTTGGCGTCCACATCTCCTTCGTCCGATCCGTCACCATGGAAACTGATGGATCCGGACACATCCTTTTCTCCCACGCAAATCCTAGATCCGTTAATCGCAAATCCGAGCGATCTCCACCTCGCTCTGATACCACTTGTTGAGAAAAGCGGCGCAACGGAAACAACCTGCGATCAACGGATCTACCACGATGAACACACAGCAATCACACCATCAAGCAATCACACACATGACACAGCAGTTTTACGTGGTTCGGCAACTTGCCTACGTCCACGGGAGGAGAGAACTCATCTACTATGATCCCATCTCGATCCTCCCAGGATCTAGGGTTACAATACATCAATATATATAGTTCCCGCTTTCTTGGCCACCAAGAAAACCCATACATAATGACTAAAATACCCCTAACCCTGAGTCTCGGTTCTGCCTAAACCCAGACGACCGATCCAGCTAAACCGGAATACAAGACATAACCCAACAAAGGTCTGGGGCATGGTTGGGGTTGCTGGTATCTCTCAGACTAGTTAAGGGATTTATGCACATAGCCATGCAGATGGGCCAGCCTCTTGTTCCAGTATTTAGCCTTGGTCAGATATCATTTTGTCCAATGGGACATTCCTACGTATCCATGTGGGATGGCAGCCAAAGTGAAGTAGCTGATTTTTCTTCCCAATTGTGCAACATACACAGTAATGTTTACAGGTGGTGGAAGCCCAGATGCAGTTCGAATTTGTACGCTCGCGTTGCTAGAATACTACCTATTCTTTTCTGGGGAGTGTTTGGGTATATGTCGAACTTCTCTTCTATGAAATTGATAAATTATTTGCCAACACCATATTTGTTTTGTTTCATACCTGTAGATCTCCATTACCATATCGGCAACCCATACACGTTGTTGTGGGTAGACCGACTGAGCTTAAGAAAAACCCACAACCAACCATAGAAGAGGTACAGCATTCAAATTCCTTTTCTTCTTCGGTTTGGGAATTGTTCTGTTGTGCTTTATAGTCCTCAAGGAAATATATATAGTCCATCATCAGAGATTTGCCAATATCTAATATCAAATGTGCTATCGAATGGCCTCGCTATCCTCCTGCCCCCACTATCACCCACTATTGATTGAATCCCGATTGGTACCACACTTGTGAAACCATTGAAAAATCAAGGGTTAGGACTTGGGATGATGAGATCGTTACTCATGGGTGGTGTGGTATGGACGTGGAGGATCTCTCTCTCTCTCATTCTCGTGGCAGAGGCAGAGGAAATCTACAGCCTCTGCATGTAGCTTTTGCAAATTAATTGTGTTGACAAATTTACACGTCTGTATATATATTTGCTTTGTGGCGAAAGATCTTCCTCGAGGACAAATCAACGTCATAAACTTCACACCCAATGTTAAGTACATATTATTTACTTTCACCTCAATTGGTTTCTTATGGGTGTTAATGAATTTTTATGCAAAGGTTTAATGATCCAGTAGGACCCATTATGTTGCAAAACAACTTTTTTTTTATATTGAATTTGACTATAAAAATAGTAAAAGCTTCAAAATGAAATCAATCTAAAACAACTTGGACATATCATCTTTAGTTTGGGCATACATTCATATTTTAATTTGAATACAACTAAGTGTATACAGGGAAGCGAGAAATGTTTAAAAATATCAAGACTATATATTAATATGAGGTATAGTTGTGCTTGTATTTGTTATCGAAGATATGATTACTAATTGTTGAATCTTTTTTTCGCTGTAAGCAATGTCGCCGTAAGCAAGCCAAACTTATATATATATATATAATAAAAAAATAAAAATAATAATAAAATAATAATAAAAACCTCGGTTCGGTTTCGTTGCAACAATACGTGTTACTAGAAGCATGCCCAACTCACCATGAATCCAATCTGAAATTGAACCAAATTTGAGCGGGGGGTCAGTCACATGTTAGGAAAAACTGACCCACATTTAACTTTGTCAGGTTTGGGTCAACCCACCCAACTTATATAAATACTTTCCGTTAGAGTTGACCCACATATATAAACAAATTTAAACGATCTCGTAATTTAATAGTTTGTTACTTTGAATAATTCATTTTATATATAGGAGTCGACCCTTTTTCTAGGCTTTCTTTTAATATATATGTTATCTAACTTAAATATAGCCTTAACATTTGAAATAGATGAGATTTGGCCAAGACTCTACAGGCTGGATCAGGGTATATAGGTTGACCCTCATTAAATACAGCTTATATGGGTCAGGCCTCGTTGACCCACAAAAGGTAAAGGTTGAGGTTGCTGGACCCTTTTTTCTTTTGTTCATTTTAAAGTAAGTATATTGGAATCCTAATGAGGTCAGGTTGAAGTCTTGACTCATTTTTAAAATGGATATGATATGAATTGAACTTTAACGCTAAGAAACACGAATTGCAACCTGACCTGTTTTGACCCGTCTCAACCATTTTCCTAAAACTGCAGGGGAACCCAAAAAACCTACTTATTCATTTGGAGCAGGTAACTAAGAAGTCCTCACTGTCATAGTGATGGCCCCACATGCGCATATGAGGGCTTCTTTGACAGTCACTCTAACTAGTACTACTCCTACCCTAGCACGCTTAAACTCAGGAATTCTTATTGAATCCGATGGCGCTTAAAACGCATCATATTGAATTAACATGGGGTTTGACTTATAAGCCTAGGGTCATATATAAAACTTGGACAAAGCCTCACATTACTAACTGAAGCACTCCACCCACACCCCAAGCCCACATTTGAGAGTCCTAGATGGTGGTCCTAGCTGGTGGTCCTGGACAGGTGGGGTCTCACACTCACCAACTGAAGTTAGTAGCTATTATCTAAGCGGCCCTCACCAACAGCTGAGTTTTGCCTGGGTTTAATTGAGTGTACTCATCCATGGGCTGCATCATGTTTCAATTTCGAGGCCCGGCTGTGCAACTACACGGTTGCAGGCACATCTCTCCCTGTCCGTCTACAGGCTGGACTAGCTTGTCTCATTTGGACACTATTGGGGCTACAAATAGGGAAAGGATTGCGCCCACACCAGGTTCTGAATAATTTATCAATTAGCTGCATGCAGATATGCCATTTGCTCCAATAATCACAGACACTTCTTGAGCAGGATGCGTTAGTTCTAGGTACTGAAGATTCAAAATGCCTAAAAACTATCTTTCAGGGCCAAGCCAGGTACATCAGTAACATACTTAAACGGATGAACATGGATGGTGCTAATTAAGCCTCTCTCATCTAACTTTCATGCGCAGAACCAAGCAACTGTTGCATGTTGTCTTTTATTATGTTTAAAATTTGTTTCTGTTGGTAATTAGTGGTATCTTATAATTAGGGAAATATCATAGTTGTTAATTTTTATGCGTGCTTGAATGAATAGATATTTGCATATTTCAGTTTTATACATGTCTTGTGATTGGGGTCGGGTTCTCATATAATCGTTCATGTGATCAGATTATAGATAAGATATAGTGATCAGTAGATCACATAATGGGCCATACCAAGACTGGATTGCATGAAACTCTTTTAAGTTTGATGGTGATTCCTTACCTGTTGCAACAGACTGAAAAAAGAAAAGGAAAAATTATTTTCCTTTTACTAACATGGATTAGTGGCGGGAAGAATAAAATTAAAGAGAACTACATTCCCAGGGTACTGATGCCTCTTTGCCACTAGGTTGTTAAGAACTTCTCGGATACCAAAGTCTTGTAGATGGTGTGACATTATCTCACATGAGCACTGCATCATATCGCTATTTCTCCATGTGTCAATTTATGCACTCCTCCACAACAGCCCATTGGTTACTTCTAAATGCATATTGGGATATTTGAAAGGCATGATTAGTATTGATTTTCATGTGAAGCACACAGTTCTCCCCTCATCCTTGACTGCAGTTTGTGATGCAGATCAGTGGGCACATGTTCCTAATAATTGCCAACCAACTCACTTTGAGCGCAAAGAATCAGACACCAGTATTTTTGTTACAGACCAGAATTTCGATATCAAGCCATAGCGCACGCCTCTAATTTTTTTCTTTTGTTTGTTTGAGGGGTGGGTTGGTTTCCTTCTGACCTGGAAAAATCCATAAGATTTGCTTTATGTGTAGAGAGCTTTCCAAATTTCTTGGGGGCGTGGGGCATCAAGCCATGGTTCATATATACCATTATTTTATCTTGGATTTGTTAATTATTTAAGGATCTCAAGCTCTTCTTTGCTCCACCTATTCTGTGATGTGATAAAATTAAGCTGTCCACCCTGTGCTCCATGCATGCAGGTACACGACGTATAAAAATTGATTACCACTCTGCAGGAACTTGTTATCCATAAACAAGGCTATTTGGTACATATCTAAGGCTGATGATATTTTGCAGCTTTTTCAAAGAAGGCTTGTGATCTAATGAGTACTTCTTGCTGCTAGTAACAGCTCCTAAGATGATGCCAATAGCTCACTCAAGCTTAAACTAAAATTCAAAAGGTAAACAAAAAAATAGAAACAAGGAAACAAACATCAAACAAAGAAAGAGATGCATGGAAAGCGTTTTATATGAAAATAAAAAAGAAATAGAATGTTACTCAAATAAATACTTTTCAAGAAAGGTGGCCTGTGAAGAAAGGTGGCCCAAATTGAAAGAACTACCTTTCAGCCTCAAATGAGACCCGCGACTGGTGATGTAGAGCTCGACGTCGTGGGACCCAACCTGAATGTCCCACAGATTGGAAGCTGCTTGAAATCACATTTTTTGCTCTTCTCAATAAGTTGACCGCGGACTATCAGCTATATTTCATGACATGATGGTCCCATTTAAGAGTGGAAGATCATAGTCCCAGCTTTTTTATGGCCATTCCTCACCAAAGGTGCTTTCTTTGTGACCATGTGCGGATGGGGCCATCATATTAATGTTTTCGGCAATTGAGTCCTGTGCCCCACTTTTGCACACAGCAAATGACGACAAACCTTAAATACACCTTGCTTCAAAAGGTCTCTATCAAAATAATGTAATCCTATACTATTAACCAGCTCAAACAATCCTAACTGAGAAGATTTTCACCTGTGAACGGCCCTCATACTTTGCTTACCAAGTTCAGCTCTTAGGGTCCCACTTGAATGCGTTCTTATCATTGGCAATTCGATGGATAAAAAGATCTCTTTAGAAATAAAGGTCACGCAAAAAATCATGTTCATCAGATTACGTACAAGTGTAAAGGAGACTGCATTGATCAAAAGCGTACCCAAAAGAACTTGACTCTATATCCAGTCAGCTCATAGAGAAAGTCATCCATACGATTTTTTTTTTCCAGTAAAGGACGCGTGCTTAATGAATGATGCAGACCTACACCTACTGGGTTAAGATATATGATGTAAGATTCAGGAACCCTAATGAGATGCAAACCTTTCAATCACAGCGTCTAACACCAATCCAATTAGAAACTTTCCTTAATGCGGAAAGTACCTAATGAATCAACTGATCCTATGCAACCTTGGAAGAGATTTTTGTTACGTCTACCTTAAAATGACCCCAGCATGGGATCCACAATGGGATGGAGGCTATATCCATAAGGGATATCCACAGTCCACTGCCGCGGAATGGTGCCTCTAACGTCAAGGGGTTCTGCACTTTTGATAGGTCCCACTGACCAGCAAATGGGGATGTCCACATGTGGATGTTCCCACATATAAATGTTTCACTACATGAGACAGTTTTCAAAAAATGAATATATAAATAAATAAGAATCATAAACTAGTACTTCATAAAAAAGCCAAACTGCTAAGGGCCTTCTTTTGTTGGCGTTGAATTGAATTCTTAAAATTCAAGGTAAAAGATGCAACGAATAAAATTTATAGATTAAAAACGAACTTTCCGAGGGTTTGATGGATAGGGTGATGATTGAGTAATCATTCTGTATCTCTCCATAATTTATAATAGCCATTTTTATAGCTTTCACCCTTTTTTTTTTAATTTAGCTACTTTTAAGAATAATTAAATTTCACAGAATTCTTATGGTTCATCAATTTATACACGGGCCATTAGATTTCCAACATAGATAATTACCCCATCTTAAACCTTTAAAATCTCACACTTCAAAAACTAAAGGCCGATGAACATGGACCAATGCGTCGAAGGGCCATTTGACCAATCTAGATTATATGCACCTCATCTCTGTCCAATCCTCTCGACTTTGACATGGCTCTTGATCAGTGGACCCCACAAATAAATATCATCCATATGATGACACAGTTGCCGACCTCTCAAGCCAAAACATCCGTCTCTTTCATAAGAAAAGCCCCAGCCAGACAAAACTCCTGTGCCTTCAATCAACGTCACGCAACCAATATAAAAACGAAAGAAAGAGGGCAAGCAAGCGTTTAGACCATTAGATCTTCTCCTCGCTACGGGTCTTTCCAGCAGAAGATTCCCCCACAGATGCGAATCCAACGGCCCCCCGCAAATTTACGGGGCTGCCACTGCCCCATGATGGGATTGAGAATAAAAGCATAAAGCCAAGCATCCACCAGCGAATCTTCATAAATGATTGACCCCCGAGCACTCTATAACATGCTCCTTCCTGGTTGCAACCTTCCAGCTCAGATCATAGACCCTTCCACCTCAAACCCAAAAGAAAGTTAGTTACTGGTGAAGACGGTTAGTTGGCCACCTTCGGGTTTTCATTGCCTGCCATCCCCAAGGACACGTACGGACTCGCCGGACTAGTTCCGCCGACGGGAGGCTGTGGGACAGTCGACGGCATGGTGACGTCGCTGGTGTCGCCGAGAAGAGCGTCGATAGCGGAGGCGCTGTTCCAGGGCGTGAGCACGAAGAAGCAGAAGAAGAAGCTTAGATCGCTGCTGACGTCGGCTTTTTGGACTTATGGGTGCGAAGAAGATGAAGATGACAACGTCGAGTTGGAGCAGCTTGGCGCTGAGAGGACCAAGAACGTGTTGATTCTGATGAGTGATACGGGGGGCGGTCACCGGGCGTCTGCGGAGGCCATTAGAGATGCTTTCAGATTGGAATTCGGGGATGAGTATCGGGTAATTCTATGGAAAAGATTGAAACTTTTGGGTTGAAATGGATTTCTCTCTTTGTCTTTGTCAGTGGGTTGCGTTTGTTTGTTCTTGTTGTTGTTTATAACCAGCTTTCTCGGTTTTTGGGTTTGTTTTGAGTCGGTTGTGATTGCATGATTTTTGTGGTTTTGTGTTTTGTTTTTTAGTTCTTTGGAAATGATCCTGATTTGGGTTTTTCTCTTCAAGTTTTGTGGTTTTGATTTGATTTTCATGTTCTTGGCTTTTCTGATCAAAATGGGTCTTTTCAAGGATTCCCTTTTAATTGTTGTTTTATCATATGATTGATTGTCTTTATTTGGCTTTTGGGTTTTTCTCAATTACATGATTTGGGTTCTTTCAGTGATGTAGTATCTTTTAAGGCCTTTACTCTGTTTCTAAATCATTTTGCCTATGGAATTTGTAATGGTGTTTTCAATTAAACCCTATATTCTGTTATTCTCTATCTCGTTTGAGTTGCTTATTGGTTGTTTTGTTGTTTCAGATCTATGTTAATCCCCCCTAATCTTGATTAGTTTTGTGGATGTGTATATGTAATCAGATTTTTGTGAAGGATGTATGGAAAGAACATGCTGGTTGGCCTCTGAATGACATGGAGAGGCAATACAAATTCATGGTGAAGCATGGACAGCTTTGGAAGTTTGCCTTCCATAGCAGTTCTCCTCGCTGGGTTCACTGCTCTTACCTCGCGGCAATCGCCGCCTTCTACGCCAAGTATGTTTTCTTGACTTGGTTTGGGTTGCTGGGTTTGATTGTAGAGTTGGATCTCTGACCTCATCAATCTTCGTCACCATCATCTCTACAGTATATGCTTATTTCTAATATGCAATTGGCTAATATTTAATCATGAGAAAATATCTTGGCTAATAATTAATCATAAGAAAGTATCTTTCTTACACAATGATTCTCCTGTTTTCTCTTGAAAGAGAGGATTACATTATGTAAGGAAAGACAAAGAAAAAGGAAAGCAGCAAGAGCCAAAGAGGACCATCACACCAAAAGCCAGCAACAGGGCTAAAGGACTCTGAAAAGCGTGTCTACCCTGTGCTGGTTCTATCCTGCCGACCATGGTTCTCCCCTGTGCTTCCAGAAGAGTTTTCAACCTTGTGCATTTTCATGTGATTGGAATTAGAGCTTAAGTTAGAATAATCATATGTTAAAAATTGTAATTTTTTTTTCTTTTCTAATCTGCCTAGCATTTCACTATTTTATTGGATTTCTGAATGTTATGCAGTTTTGTGTATTAACCTAATCCTCTTTTGATGCTTCTCCAAAAATTTGATAATAATAATGAAAAAAAATAAAGTTCTACTAATTTTAATGAGAAAAGGAGAAAGAAAGGCCTCAGGTGCTAAACAACTTAAATATAAAACCCCATGGTTTATAGTTTCATTTGAGGGTGTGATCATGAACTCAATAAGCTTTTCAGGTATCTTGAATTTGTTGCAAGTTAGATATAGTAGTTACTCTTTCTACCAAAAGAGATGTTAGATGAAGCGGATGTATGTGTAGCAAGGGACTCTTTTTCACTGTTCTAACCTGTGTTTTATTTGTAACTGAAGGGAGGTGGAGGCTGGTCTGATGGAGTACAAGCCCGACATCATCATAAGTGTTCATCCCCTTATGCAACACATTCCTCTACGGGTGCTTAAATGGCAGGGCCTTCAGAAAAAAGTAGTTTTTGTTACTGTCATTACAGACCTTAACACCTGTCACCGCACATGGTAAGTAAGAACAATTTCAAGTTTTTAAGTAGCTCTCATCTTTTTCTTGCATTCAAGTTTATCAGTTTTTTACTGATTTAGTGTTGGATGCTGTCCACTTATATCCCATGTAATATATGGTTTATTGCAATTCAGGTTTCATGCAAGTGTTAACAGATGCTACTGCCCATCAGAGGAGGTAGCCAAGAGGGCTTTGTTGGATGGTCTCGACTCTTCTCAGATCCGCGTGTTTGGTTTACCCGTCCGGCCATCATTTTGTCGTGCAATTATTGCAAAGGTTGATTTTGTTTTTAATCTTGCTAAAATGTACATACACAACTTTCTATATGAGCAATAATTTTTTTTAGTCTGTCGCCAATTGTTTGAATCTTGACTGAAAATGCAGGACAAGCTACGAGAAGAACTTGAAATGGACCATCACTTGCCTGCAGTTCTGTTGATGGGAGGTGGCGAAGGGATGGGCCCTGTCAAGAAAACTGCAGAGGAACTTGGAGAAGCATTGTTTGATGAAGTTCTAGACAGGCCAATTGGACAAATTGTTGTCATTTGCGGTCGTAATCAACTTCTAGCTTCTACACTTAAGTCAATTCAATGGAAAGTTCCCATCAAGGTCAATAGTTTTCTTCTATTTCCAATCTAATATACGATTTGAATGTGGTTTGCATTTGATCAACCACAACCCTCCTTACCCCCATCCCTCTATTCTCATCCACTGTGGTTCTTTATCTCCTATGTGGCATCCTCACAATAAACAAGATCTGTTCCCACTTTCACAAACCACTCCCCCTCTTTTCTCCCTAACTGATTTAGCAGTGACCAGAGAAAAATGTGAGAAAGTGAAATCCAAAGGAGGAGACAGAGGAGTTCTCTCTCCAACGTGGCATCCTCACAATAAATAGGATCTGTGGTGTGAGGGGCTGTTGGAGTGTGGGGATGGGGGCCAAAAGATGGAGGGGTTTGTATATCCCATGAAGAGCATGGGGGACCACTAGTTTTTCCTACTTGAGTGTTGTTTTAGAATGCTTAATTTGATATTTAATGAAGAGTTGCTTAAACGTTTGTAGATTAGAGGATTTGAAACTCAGATGGAGAAATGGATGGGAGCTTGTGACTGCATTATAACAAAGGTACGTCACTGGATTCTTTCATGCTGTGTCTTTATCCATCCTTTTGTATCTGTTGATCCGACTATAGTTGTTTTCTCCCTATTCCTGGTGTTTATAGGCAGGACCCGGGACAATTGCTGAGGCCTTGATAAGGGGGCTTCCTATTATTCTGAATGACTTCATACCAGGACAGGTCAGTGCTTGAGCACAAATGATCTTTGTTGATTCTATCCTTCTCTTCCAAAATTTTATTATTTACTCCAACTCAACAGTTGCTATACTCTCAGGAGGTAAATAGAAACCTTCATTTTCTTTGCTTATGTCACATGGGTCATGCAGGAGGTTGGCAATGTTCCTTATGTTGTTGACAACGGAGCAGGTGTCTTCTCTAAAAGTCCAAAGGAAACAGCCAGTCTAGTTGCTCAGTGGTTTGGTCCCAAAGAAGATGAACTGAAACAAATGTCGCAGAAAGCCCTGAAACTGGCACAGCCAGATGCTGTATTCAATATAGTGAGGGATATTGATGGGTTGGCACGCCAATGTGGGCCCATGGCCAGCATCCCTTACACATTGTCATCACCATTTTCATACCCAATGTAGCGTCTGCCTTCCCCACCTGTACGGAATTGGTTTTTAATTTGCATTGTACAGATAGTTTTTCATATTCTTTGGCCTAAGAGTGGATTCTTTGTCCTGTAAGTCTGTAAATATTCAAACAGGCGCAATGATTGTGGTTCAAGTGTTGTGTCCCTAAGAGTCTTTGAATAAGTGATTTCACTGTATTGGTGTACCAACTACAAAATAGTGAAGTATTCATCTTCCCTTCTCAATTTATCGCTGTTAACTGTTTCCTTCATTGATGTTATTGAAACTTTCTTCAACTTACTTCCTGTACACAAATGCATCCCTAAGTAAAGTATTTAAATTGTACGATGATACAAAGCTTCATCAAAGGCGCATCCCAAAATTCCCCAGTGGATGAGAAAAGGCTAGATATGCAATTTCTGAGGTAAAAATCTCCATTAACAGGTGGTCAAGATGGTTAAATATTACTATAAACTCAGGAAACCAACTCATACTACTCACTCTAGCAGTTGAATGTTACAAGTTGTGGGGTGACGAATGATATCATTCAAGTTTTTTAATTATATTTTGCTGTCAAACAATTTTGTGGGAGTACCTTAACACATTTTATAGTAGTTGAAACAACTCGTTCCCGTGATGCCTGTTGCAGACTACTCCAACTATAGATTTTTTGCCCTTTTCCTGACGTTTATAGGCAGGACCCGGGACAATTGCAGAGGCATTGCTAACGGGACTTCCTATTATTGACTTCATACCCGAACGTACAGGTCCATACTTGAGTACTAATGAACGCTGTTGATTCTATCCTTCTCTTCAAAATGTAATCTTTTCCTCCAACTTAAATCAGCTATAATCCCAGAACCGAGATCCCTGAAACCCATACTTTAAGCCAAGGCGATTTCATGCGTTACAATATTGAAGCATATGCATGTCATATGGTCTACTTGGTTGATTTTCTGTGGCTTATGTTCACTGATCCTTGACCAACTTGAATCAAATATCTTCCAAAAGAAAACAATTGCAGACCTTATGGCTTTTTAAATTTTGTTTTGGACAGTACTCTGGAGGTACATATAAACTTTTGTTTTCTTTGCTCTTGTCCCTTGCGTCGTCAAGGATGGAGCAAGCATCTTCTCTAAAAGCCAAAAGGGAACAGCCAGTCTAGTCACTTAAAGGTGGGGTCCCAAAGAAGATGAATTGAAACGAATGTCGCTCGGCACACTGAAACTAGCACAACCAGATGCTGTATTCAACATAGTGATAGATATTGATGCCAACATGGGCCAGCGGCCAGCATCCCTTATACATTATCATTATTTTCATACCCAATGTAGCTATTGGCTTCCCCACGTATACCAATTTGTTTTTGAGTACATGTCATGTACAGATAGATTTTTGCATTCTTTGGCCCTAAAGTGAATTCTTTGCCTCATGATTCCTGTAAATATTCGAACAGAAGCTCTATATTGTTGTTTTAAGTGTGACGTCCCTAGGAATCTTTGAAAGAGGGATTTTAACGTATTGGTGTTCCTAGTAATGCAGTATTCACCTTCCCTTCTCTATGTAACACTGTATGCTACTTGTTCCCTTCATGGATGCTGTCAAAACTTTCTTCAACTTACCTCCAGTGCACACCTCCATTAAAATTAACGTAAATTGTATGAGCATACCATGCCTCATCAAAGGTGCATCCCAAAATTCCACAATTGATAAGACTAAGCTACATATGCAATTTCAGAGATCAAAATCTCCTCAACAGGTCAAGATGGTTACATAGTCAAATCGCGCAACCACCTCATCCCACGCATTTTGGCAATTGAATGTTACAGGCCAAGTTGTGGGGTGAAGATTAAAGAATTATATGAGTCCATTTTTTTTTAATTATCTTTGGCTGTCAACTAATTTTGTAAGAGTACCTTCCACCATTTTCAGAAAATTAACAATATCATTTGATAATAGTTTAAAAAAATTGTACCCGTGATGCCCGTTGCAGACTACTCTCCAAATCAGTCATGCATTGACATTTTCAGCTTATCAGAAAAGACTAAAACAAGATAAAATATTTAACCACAAATCTAAAGAGCACATAATTAAATTAATTGAACGGCACACGCTTTTCGTACTTGCATGCATGCATCATATGATAAAAACATAAATGTCTATATGCATACAATCTATCATTATTTTTGTAGCCCACAAAAATACCCTCTTCCTTTTATTTAGACTTTGAGACTGTCAGATGACAAAGCAAATAACTATCAAAGTCTTTTTGCATATGTGAAGGGTTGTTAATCAGATACCATTTTCTTATATAACTGACAAAAGGCCATTAGATCTGTTTCCTACTTAACATTTCGTTTATCTGGAACAGAAATTGTGATGAGACAACCAGTCATGGTGAAACCAAATTGTTCAGCATAATTTTTTTTAAGTAAAAAAGGGGTTCCTTTCAGGGATAGATACTGAATTGACACTAAAATTTTTGTGGTTAAAAAGCGCCCTTTTTTTAATAATCTGGGTATCTATTAGCTCCTTGATCCAACAGGATTAAATCCCTTAAGTGAAGCCCACTAAACCCACATAAAGGCATGCAGGGTAAATTTGGAGTGGGTTTCAAATGCAACACATGAGAGCAAACTCATGCCTCATGCCATTTCACCAACCCCCAGCTTTGTATAGCTGAACGTCATAGGCAACGTGCATATTAGTCCTTGTCAAAATTTTATATTTTCTCACTAGACATCTTGCAATTGGCGCTCTAGAAATTCAGTATTTCAACTGACCAATCACTGCAAAACACTAAAAAGAACATAGATAAGAAAATCACGCCATTGATCTTTGAAGCTGTGGCCCCTTTGCTCGGCTAGAAGTGGCCGGTTGCTATCACCATACCAAGCTTACAATGAAGGTCATGTGAACTCACTTTGGAGTGGGGTCGGTATTAGGTAGTTAAGAGTAAGGAACCAATTCAGGTGGTCACTTAAGCTACTGAACAAAGCCTTGCACGCCAGTGTGTGTTCCTTTTCAATTCACGTGACTTGTTTTTTAATGAGAAAAAGCTTATGACATCAATTGCGACAGAAAGCTAAAGTATGAATATAATAGGAGAATGAAAATAATGTTGAAAGGACAAAAGTCTGTAGTTGGCAGTGGTCCTCAATTTCTTTCTTAATGTATCCACTAGAATAATAAGCACAGGTATTTTCATGCAAATAAAAACTTCTTAAATTGAAAAAGTTATACCTCTTTTCAGGATTCGAGAGCAACGGCTTAGAATGAGAATAGAAAAATTAGATAGAAAGGAAACAAATGAGGTGAGGTAGAGATGAAATTTTTAGCAGAAAAAAAGATGTAGAATTTTAGAAAATGAAAGAGGACGATGAGTAGTTTGATGAGATAAAAGAGATAACAAGGTATTTGCAAGAGATGAGAAGTAAGAAGAGAAAATAGAACTGGTTGTAAGTTAATAACTTACAATCAAAATCATAACTAAAGTCAAAATTAATTAAAAAACTTTTGGGCTTAATATAAAAAAATGGTTTATGCTTAAAAAATATTTGACCACCAAGCTCTATTTATGGGATTAGCAGCCCAGCTTCTGGGGCACTTGAGCCCACCTATGATCACTCCAGCCTCAGACTATTATCCCCCATGAAAGGGAAATCACCAAGTTCCACTGTTATCACAGTTGATGATGATGCATAGAACACACAAACAGGCACTTCATACAAGGGTTTAAAATTGTTCAACTTCAAGGATCTCAAGACAACAATGACATAGTTACTTTTTTCACAGCCCATGGTCATCCAAAGACCTTTCCAACCCTGCCTTTACCATGGATGGCACGCATCCAAATAAGCCCAACAGGTGAGGATGCTATTTTGCAAATAAAGGAATGAAAATTAAAGTGCTTTGGTTTTCTAAGAACCATTCTCACGTACCTTGCACCTACCATGAGAACTTTTTATAGAGCTCACTTGTAAGTTTCATTTGAGGATAGGACTAGGGCAATGAAAAGATCTATATGAGACTACCCTACATATCAAATTTAGCCACAATCACATGTCCCCAATCCCTTCATCCGTGGCCCACAAATTCAATCCATTCAAATTAGTCACAGTCGATCCAACAGTCCAATAAATTCAAATCTGACTGAAACTTAGGACAAGTGCCTATAGGGGGATCCTCCTACATATTGTAAGATTTGAATTGGATGATAGATAAGCCCCACCTAGAGTTCTCACAAAAATATGGTGAAAACTAATTCTCATAAAATTATTTCTTCAAATTAAAAACCCTTTACGCATACATGATATGAATCTGTACTTCCAACATTTGTACATCACATTCAATGTTTCATTTGAAAGATCAGGGTTCCCATAATGCATGGTAGATGTCTATCTTACAAGCATTTGGAATAAATCCTGCTTGCTTTGAGCATATTTAGGCATACAAATAATTCAAATTTTTATTGTAAAGTTTTTGTCGTACTTTTTTAGTGTCTATACCAAATTATATCAGAATTTTTGTCAAACATATGCCATAAGTGGATTGGGAATAAACAAGGATGGAAGAGCTTCTTCCAAAACAATGCTGGCATGGACCTCACAAGAACACAATTTCTCATTTCTACTGCACACAGTTTCTAGAATGCCTGCCCATAACCAGATCATACATGTGCACATGCAGGACAGAAATCACCTCAAGGAACAATAACAACTTAAAATAAAGAAAAAATACACATAATTATCCTAATCCCGATATGCAGGTCTCTTCTCAATATCAGAGGAAATTCCAGGCAACATGTCAGGAATATAACCAACTGAACTTGGAGTTGGAAGCAGCCATTTGATTTCAATTGAAGCATTCTAGTCAGTCACAACTTCAAACTTGCATCGGCAGCACCCAATTCCATCACAACTGTCTCAATTACTCCTGGGCAACAGATTCGAGAGAGAAGGAACTCCTTGACGCATTTCTTCTTGGGCCCGCCTAATCTCTTCAGGATCTGAAACAATATAAAAAAGAAAAAAAAGGGAATGAGAAATGTCTACATTCAAGAAAAAACATGTGACCACAGTGTTCAGAACATCCTCAGATACATGGCCTAATTCACAAGCAACCCAAGCTTGATAGGGGCATAATCAATGAAAAGAAAGCACTGATAGCATGGTCGGTTGCTTTCAGTTTTCCCTCACAAAAAATAAATAAATAAATAATAGAATAAAAATTACAAATTACAACACAATACCTCACTCAACCAAGCCACCAATCTAACTCAAGTGAACTAATGTCAAGTTAGACCATAGCAGTACAGATCCAAAACTCAGTGATACAACTTGTCAGTGACCAAGTTACTCATTCATCAGTAAATCAAGTCTTACAGACTCATAGAAGTAACTCGGTTAGGACAAGTCTCAATTAAGTTTCAACTTTGAAGACCACTTGAATGAATTTTAGGAATAGCAATTTAGTCAAATTTCAAATTCCCTATGTTATCTATGTAAAGATTTTACAGATGTCCTCTAGTTTATTGTACTTTTCTCCTATAAATCATCATTTATTTACCAAAGCTTTATATCATGAGTTTTTCACCAAAATTTGAAAAAAAAAAAAAAAAAAACACCCAAGCTGGCAGATTTCCAGCATGATTAGATGGTTCAAGTTCTTGAAACTACAAATATAATTTCCGAGTCAAGTTATCAAGTCTCCAGAAAATGGATAATAGACAGGGACAAGGGTCTAAAACCCCACATGAGCCAACTCACCCCAGGCAAAGTGCAGTGAAGACCCTTTCCGTACTAGTGGTAGCTAGAATAGAAGGAATTGAGAAAAGTGTCAGGAAAACTCTTACCCATTCCATCCATTAGTTTGGGCATGACAAACATAACAAGCACCATAAAACCCAGCATCAAACCCATTGGGCTCTTCAAAAGTGACATAATTGAGAAAGGTTCCCTAATCTGAAAACATAGAAGAGAAGTGATAAATACTTCCAATTTGTTAAGGAGAATACGAATGGATTTCATTCCAAAGCAATGTGCACTAGCCAAATACTACTTAACAGAAGATATTAACCCACCTCATAATACTGTTCTTCTCGTAAAGGCTCTAATACCAATTCACTTAGAGCTCTCCTTGTCTCTGTAAGTGCTGCCTGAACCTTACCACGGTTTCTAGCACTGACATCAACACGTACCTGAAGATACATGAAACAGGGCTGGAACCATAAGAATGTTATCCATGACAATTTTAGGACTCAGACGTGCAAAAAAAAAAAAAAAGTAAAGAAATAATCCTACCGGAGAAAAGAAATACCCCATTGCAGCCACTTCAATAAGATGAGTCCCAGCAGGCACATTGTGGCTTAAGTACAAGGTCAAGGACTAATGCTTTTTACTGAACTATAAATGAAACAATGTGATGCAATCCCACATAATGATTTAACAAATAACAATGAATGTTTCATGCCACAAGGCAAAATAAAAAAATAAAAGTGACAAGTCAAAAAAATGAAAAATAAATAAAAATGAAGACAAAAACTCCAAAATGGATAAAGTTATGTTTGAGATAGTCATATTCAATGAATTCTCATGAAAGCACACCAAGCCATATTCTTCAAATGTTTCTCCTCTTTACTGAAATTTTTTATGTTGTTTTATGCTTCTACCAAATATATATTGATTCATACAAAATCTATATTGCCACTTAATTGGAACCTGGTTAAAATGTTCTCCTATCTTCTTCTTCTTCTCCATCATCATCATTTCCTAGAACCACATCCCATCAAACTCAATGTTGTCAAGACAAAAGGTGCAGATAAAGCAGTAAGGCAAATTGGGGCCTTCACACTGCGCACACCTAGTTCAGCTAGCTGCTTGTGTGGAGAGAGAGAGCACACCTGGTTCAGCTAGCTGCTTGTGTGTTCAGTGTGGAGAGAGAGAGAGAGAGAGAGAGAGAGAGAGAGCTCAAACAATTAATCAGACACCAAAGACAACAAAAAGGAGGACAAGAAAAAAGGAAGTGGTAATAAGGAACATTTTGAAATTCCAAATGAAACTGAGGCACAATTTTATATAGAAACAAAACGAATGATTCTTGCCCTATGTAATCCAAGACATAAAAGGAGATTATTTTCCTCCACATTCAGGAAGAAGATGACTTGCCTCTGGCTTCTTCATCAATGTTATTCTCTTCACTTCATGCATGAGGTGCCTTTATAGATATTTCATTAAATTTCTATTTAATAAACTGCTCTTAAGAGGGTTAGAAATATCCTAAGGGCCTGTTTGTTTCATGTAATTGAATACATAAAATTACTATGATGCCCAGATACGGCACAGATACAACAAGGACGTACTATGGACACAACAAGGATACAGATTTTATACATAAAAAGTGCATTATCGGATATGATACGACATGATACATTGGCCATTTCGGAGTATCCGTACATCATAGCATAGAAATTATATCACTTCTATAGTTTTATTTCATTTAAACTGTGGATAAACAAAGGGAAATTTCAAAAAATGAACATCAAATTATCTCTCCCCTAATAGTAATGGAAAACAAATGAAGGGAGGCTGGGAAATGAATACCCAACCACCACCTAGCAATTAAAATCCTAGGAAAGTGAAGGTTGCATCTAAATCTCCACCTTATATCATTCACCCTCACCTTCTTAATAATTCTAGTTGGAGTTCATTTAACAATGAATTCCAATGTATTCAAGTCCCATGCAAACAAACAAGCCCTAAATGTCACGTATAGGTTTTCCTTTCTTTTTTTTTTTTTAACAAATGTAAAAGATGCATATGCATAATGGTTATGCATCATCACTTTTGTTTGTGCTCATTTATGTGTGTAATGCACAGATGAGGTGCGAAAATGGTGTATAAACTGAGGCCATTTTCAGCCTCTCATTACATACTTGAGGAGGTGGTACATGGCTACATATGTGACTCTAGCTAAGTGGTGGTACAGGTTGTAATGCCCGGCATGGCTGCTGGTTCAAACCCCTACCACCACTTCTAAGAAAAATGCCATTGAAGACAGTACCAAACAAGCAAATTTGCACATACATGTACAGGCAGCCCAAGCACACCACACCAATCACTTGGGTTTGTAAGCACGCCAAAGCATGCACCTAGTCAAAGTGTACCATTGAAGCAATGCAGGGAAGAAGATTAGCCAACAGGCTAATCTCCAAGCCAAAAGGCTTAAGAATAAAATGTCTTGGAGCTTCACCAAAGACAAACAATAACTCTCTCAACTGAGAATCAAACTCAAATTCTTATTCAATATCAATGTCTGTGTCCTATGACGAAGGATTACATCTTTATTTATAGCTAAGATACTTTCTAATTGAGTAAATAACCTAATTCAATCCAAACAAGAAATCCTAAACAAAACAGAAGATAAACTTCTAAAAATAAATGAATCCTAAACAATTAAGAAAGAAACTACTATTAAAAAAATATAAGACTCCTAATAAAAACTAATCTTCACTCCTAGGCCTTGTTGGTTTTGGGCTAATGGGCTGGCCAATCATAGATCTGGCCTACATCAGTTTTCCCCTACTTGGAGGAGAACTCATCCTCGAGTTCGCTAAATGTCCACCTGGGTCGAAAATCATTCAAACAAACTTTTGTCTTGTCTTCATATCCTCATTTTCATGACATGGCTTGAAAGCTTTTTGCAGTCTTTTCCTCCATGTAACAAGAGATCGAAATGTTCTCGACTGTTGGTCGCTTGGATGTGTGAACAGACCAGTAGATGCTTCAAGTGTTGACTGTCAGATATCCATATGTAATCTCTAAAGATGAATTCAATGTGGGGAACTTCAACAACTTGAACTGCTTGTGAGATAACTGGAACAATGAATTTCACTATTGACAATCTAATTGGATTTTCTGGAAGAGGCAAAACAATCAATTCTCTTGGACGTTCAATGGTAACGCCAAACCGATTAACGTCTTTAAAATCTGCTTCTTCGTGTTCTTTTTTTTAAGCTTCATAATCAAATTCTTCAATGTGCACTTGTTTTTGTTCTTCCTCTACTGCTTGTGGCTCTTGATTATCACTATCTAAATTCTACGTGTGTTGAATTTTCCATAAGATCGGCATTGCCTTAATTTGGTGCAGTTGTTGCATCGTGAATATCACATGTCATGGTTGGCATCTCCTTTGGTGCAATCATGAAGGTAATTGCTTCTTTTGACTCTTCCTTTGATTCTTCGGTGGGAAGTGAGGATGCAGAGGACAAAGGAGTCGATGACAATGGAACGAGCATAATCCATCTTCCTTCCCACATAATAGTATAGGTATTCATCTCTTTATCATTGTGCACCTTCCAATCAAAAAGCCATGGTTTGCCAAAAATAATATGAGCATTATTCATATGGATCACATCACACCAAATTTTATCTTCATAATTGCCAATCTTGAATGATACCAAGCATCTATGGGTTACTAGAATGAGAAAACCATTAAACCATGTAACTTGGTAGGGCTTGCAAAGGGGCTCAATGAGCAACTGAAGGTTATCAATGACCTCTTGCACGACAAAATTAAATGTACTACAATTGTCAACAATGAGATTGGCAACTCTGTCTTGGACTCGTACCCGCATATGAAACTTTTTGGACTGTCGTCATTTTTCTTCGTCAATTGCATTTGTATGGAAGAGGGGATGGATGACAATTGTTCGTCTCCGGGAAAGAGTCTTTCAATAACATGAGCATGTGGCCATTACTAAGATGCACATTGTCGCATGCAAGATTGTTTAAGCATTTGCTCAACATGAATAACTTCTAAGTAGGCCTCATAAATGGTGTCACAAAATTTTACTTTTGCACATATGTCTGGCCTTAGACCTCTGATATAACATTCTCCATCATTCCTATCACAATCCCATAAGCCACACAGAGTTTCCAACTCTTGATATCGGCGGGTATATTCATCAACAGTCAAATAAGATTGCTTGAAATTATGTGCTGCTCAAAGTAGGACTCCTTTTCAAAATACAGATTTCCATATCAGAACTCATACATAATACTTTCAGTGTGTCTCATGTTGAATTGGATGCAAGGAGATCAAAACTAAATTGCCTTTGAAGAATGGACAATTTGAATGTGCACAAATTATTAAGTTAAATGGGCTAGATTGATAACTCACAAAAAGTTGGATTGGAAAGAGGCCCACTTGATCTTGAATTCTCTCTCTCTCTCTCTCTCTCTCTCTCTCTCTCTCTCTCTCGTCTGTGGGTGGTCTGTACTTGGGTCAGGTCAGGGCCAATCAGGCCACACTCGAGTCAACAGTTTTAGGCCCACTATTGAATTAAAAGGCCGTGCAGGGGTATACCTCCTCTATTGCTACAAGAATCAAACCAAAGAAAGAGAGGAAAGGACTGGGAGCTTATCTGCTCGACGAAAAGGGTGGAGAGGGCTTGCTGCTGCTATAGAAGTAGAGGTAAGGGCCTTGCTAATGGTGAAGAGCCGCGGGCAGCTGGCGTGCGACGAGGAGCTGTGTTGCTGCTGCAGTCTCTTAGTGCTAGGTACACTTCTCTTTCCCTGCTCCGCTTCGTGCCTCTTCTGTTGTTTTTTCTGCTTCCTCCTTTTTTTTTCTAGGTTTGGGCTCTGCGACAAAGGGTGGGAGGTCAAATGGGTTTGAATGGGGCCGAGATAGTTTCGGACAGGGAGTATGTACTTTCAAATGATGGGGTCGGCTGACAACAGTGGGTTGTTGTTCGGCTAGGGCAGGGTTGGGTCGAGAGGTATGGGTTTGGTTCTGTTGGAGAGTTGTGGCTAGGGTTTTGGCTATCGGGATTAGGGTTCAGCCAAGGAGTCGGGGATGGAGGCAAGGGTTTTGAATCTTAGGGTTTTGGAAATGGGTTGAGAACGCAAGATGGGTCCGGTAAGGGATTAGGGATTTGACGTTGGGAAAGGTTTTAGGGTTATGGAGTTTATATGGTATATGGGTTGTGGAGTTGGGTTCGTCTGGGGCTGCAGGAAGTAAAGGAAAGGGGGGACTGGTTCTGGTAGGGTTCGGGAATATTGCTGGCAGTGTCGGGGAGTGGGGATTGGTTGCAGGATGGGGCGTCAGTTGGTCTGGGATGGGTGGATTCGGGAGGAAGATGGAGGATGAGTAGTGATGAAGATGAAGGAATGGGGACTTGAGATGGGTACCTCAAATCGGCGATCAAAGTAGCAATTTGATATTGGATCTTCTCTCTGATACCAATTGAAGCAGCGCAAGGAAGAAGATTAGCCAACGGGCTAATCTCCAAGCCAAAAGGCTTAAGGATAGAATGTCTTGGTGCCTCACCAAAGACAAACAACTCCTCTCTCAACTGAGAACCAAACTCAAATTCTTATTCAATATTAATGTCAGTGTCCCATGACGAGAGATTACATCTTTATTTATAGCTAAGATACTCTCTATTTAAGTAAATAACCTAATCCAATCCAAATAAGGAATCCTAAACTAAACATAAGACAAACTTCTAAAAATAAATGAATCATAAACAATTAAGAAAGCAACTACTATTATAAAAATATAAGACTTCTAATAAAAACTAATCTTCACTCCTAGGCCTTGTTGGTTTTGGGCCCAATGGGCTGGCCAATCATAGATCTGGCATGCATCAACCATCCAAAGAGACATTCAAACAACAGCCAGTGCTTCCTACCTAGCACCCGACATACCGGTAAAAATATTGATTTAGATGGGGTTGGCTGAGTATTATTTTTGCCAAAGACAAACTTGGTTTGGCAAGTTTTCTATAGTTGACTGCTGGTCTGACACAACCTTCTTTCTCGACACGTGGGGCCAACACACGAGGATGGAAAACGGGCCAAGTCAGATAAAAATAAGTCAGGTTGACTAGGGATGTCTACAGGTTGAAACTCAACCCATATCCAACCCATTTTTAAAATGGATCAGTGGACCTCAACCTACACACAAAAAGGGGGGTGTGGAAAAAGAAAAAAAACGTCTGGCACCACAATTCTCCATCTTCCACTTCATCCTTCCAAGACCCAGGATAGAGCAGTCCTAGAAATCAGCCTCACAGGAGATCTAGAGGTGGTCTTCAACTTCATTCTTGAAGTCGAGAAGACAAAGAAGAAATGGAAAAGGGAAATAGGATAAGGAGGCAGTTAATGCCGAGATAAATATCTGTTAGGATCTCTTGTTAAGATCTAAAGGTGGCAAAGGGTTTGGCGCGAGTCATAACAGGTCATCTCTAGTTAAAGCCCAGCCTGTATCCGACACATTTTCAAAACAGGTCAAGAAATCTCAATCTGCACCCAAGACGGGTCAACCAGACCTGAATAACTTGTATTAAATGTGGATCAGCCCATTTAACTCAATCCAACCCGGTCCGACACAACCCCTACTTTCGTTTATCTTCCACCTATAATAAGTCTCAGACATTCTTAAAACTGCAAAATCCAAACCCCAATCAGATTTCAGGCTGGGGGGTTAGGGCACCATTTTAATGATCCAGAATTCCATATCACTCCACCATACAAAAGCTTCAATAAACTACTTTGGACCAGTGGCTAGGGGGTCATTGACTCTTTCGACCCAATGGTGATGCCCTAATTTGATGATTCGAACCAGTGGCAAAATTGTGAATGTGGCAAAATTGTGAATATATATATAGGGAAATATTCAAGTGAGAACTAGTTCTCACCATTCTTCAGTGAGAACTAGTTCTCACCAGTCGGGCCCACCCAGCTACCCATCCAAATCATGCACAGATGAGGACCGCCCCTAGTATTCACTAATCCCAAGGTATAGCACCCATCTAAATCGATTTAACCATTGGATGAAGGGTTAAAATTTTTTTAAATATGAATCCATTAAACTTGTGGGCGACGGATGAAGGGGTTAGGGGCATGGCATTGGGGTCAAATTTGATACTTGTGGTGATCTCATATAGATCTTTTCATCCCCCCTAGTCCCATCCCAAGATAGAACCCACGAGTAGATCCCATAAAAAGTTCTCACGGTGACTCCGTGAGAACAGTTCTTTCTAGAACAAACATCTATATGTCATCATCATCATCAAAGCCTTATCCCAACTATGTTAAGCTATATGAATTTTGTTTCTCCAATCCGACCTCATAAACATATATATGTTATGTATCTATAGAAAACTAAATATTAAGACATTCTAAGAATCTAGGTTGTCCTAGTGGATAGGACTCCCACCCCCATAGCACCCACCAAGGATCAATCCCTAGTGGGTGCCCAGTTATTTGGAGTGGCCACTCGGCCAACTCAACAATATATATATATAATATGCTAGTATGCATCCTTCTCTCACCATAGGGTGAAGGATGCTTTCATGGCTTTCTTTATTTGTGCATGAGCACTCCTTTTCATATACCTTTTTGTCTTTTGCACATGAATATTTTCAATATATCTATATATATATCAAGATGTTCCAACGTCATAGAGTAAAATCTGAGTATGGCTCCAAATTGAGGTGATTTCTTAAAGAATATCAATTTGAAGATTTCTTCTTCACATGTCACATTTTCAAAATCTAGCTCCAAAGTCTAAAACCCTAATAAAAAACTTGGTTTTTATGAGAATGTAATTGCCTTCTGCCTTAGAGGCAAAACCATATGGTTCCATATTAAAATTTAAGATTCCGGAAACTGCTACTCCAGCAAAAGCAATTGTGCAGCCAGTGTCAAAGCTGAATATATCCTCGGAAGTGCTCGCCTATGAGGTGAAGAATCACATCAAATTAGGAACCGCCCACCATTTATCTTCTTCACCTTTGATGTGGCCATCGCCCAAGAACCCTGATAGGTCCATCAAGGCGATGACTCCAATCCTTTGTGCTTGGGACGTCTCCCAAGTAAAGGAAAGTCGGGGCTTTGGGGTGTCCTCTTGATTTGATCTCTTTATATGGATGAGGTTTTTTAGCTTCGTATGTTAAACAAGTCAAGCGGATTGGGCAAATCAACCCTAACCCAACCCGCATTTATCTGGGTAAGTGCTATCTAACCTAAGACCAACCCATATATAGTGGGTCATGTTACACATGTCAAGTCCGGGTGAGATATGGGTTAGGTTGGTGGGTCAGGACCGATTTTCCCACCCCTATTCAGATCCCAAAGGAATATTTAACAAAGATGCAAGATTGAAGGTGTGGGGGTGGCATTAGTCAAGCCCAATCATGCTTTTTGATACCCAAAGGGGCGCACAAATGCTCACGCCTGTGCAAGTATTGAAGAAGCTTGAAAATCATAATATAGGTCTCTTGTACGAGCACAGAGGAGCCATCTTGGCTCCTGCTCCTATGGTGGGGGTTCAAGGGAGATGAATAAAAAATACAATGATATCAAAGAAAGTTGCAAGGAATATTTTTAGCAACTTTTAACTGAAGACTATATAGGAGACAGAAGAACAAGAGAGGATACTTCATTAACGGAACATACTTTTTTCTCGCAAAATTAGGGTGGTGAGAGTGAAGAAAGCATGGACACAAATGAAGATACCGAAGGCTACGGACCCCGATGACATTCTTCTAATAAAGGCTTGGAAATGCTTAAGAGAAATTAGAGGGATTTGGTGAACTAAGCTCTTCAATAAGATATTGATGACAAAGAAAATGCAAGAGAAATGGATAAGAAGTGCTATAGTGCCTATATTTAAGAACAAGGGAGATATACAAAATTGTACCAACTATTGTGGAATTAAATTTATGAGTCATATCATGAATCTATGGAAGAGAGTAATAGAGTCAAGACTTAGACAAAAGACCAAGATATCTGATAATCAATTTGATTTCATGTCAGAGAGGTTAACTATCAAAGCTATCTTCTCACTTAGGCAACTATAGGAAAAATAACAAGTGAAAAGGAAAAATCTGCATATGGTTTTCATCGACCCAAAAAAAGCTTACAAGATGATACCTAGAGATTTAATTTGGTAGGTTTTAAATAAAATGAATGATTAAAGAGGTTATATTTAAATAATTAAAGACAAGTATGAAGGACCAGTAAAGAGTATGAGAACTATCGGTGGAAAGACGGGTGAATTCCCTATGACCATTGGTTTACATTAGGGGTCAGCCCTAAGAACTTATCTCTTTAGACAAATAATGGATGAGTTAATTGCCCATATTCAAGAGGAAATACCATGGAGTATGTAGTTTGCACATGATATGATATTGGTAAATGAATCAAGAAATGGTGTGAACAAGCCATATAAAGAGATGGTAAGAGGCTTAGAACCCAAAAGCTTTAAAATAAGTCGTACAAAGATAAAATATATGAATGGCAACTTCAGTAGGCATATACAAAGAGCCAAAACTACTATGAGAATTAAAGCATGTAAGATACCACAAAATGCTTCTGAAGTAATCTATGACGTAGAGAGTTGAGAAAAATGGAGAGATTGAGCTAAACATAGGATAAAAACGGGACGGTTAAAATTAAAACTTACTTCTAGAGTAATCTATGATTGGCGCATGTCAACATGATTAAAGAAAAAATTTTACAGAACAGCAATTAGACCAACTATGACCAAGCATAATGTTGGCCAATCAAGAAGTAACATATGCACAAAATGGATGCAATAGAGATGAGAATGTTAAGGTCGATGTGTGGTAAAGATAGGAATAATAAAATTAAAAATGAGTGGTTTCGAGAGGATTTTAGGGCGGCATAGTTTGGCATGTCCAATATAGGCCGACTAAGTCACTTGTAAGGAAAAGCTTGGCCACGTAGGTTTATGGCCTACCAAGAGGAAAGGGTAGGCCAAAAAGAACGCATATGGAGGTAGCAAAACTAGATCTAAAGACGTGTAACTTATCTAATGATTTAGTTCAGGATAAATTTAAGTGGAAAAACAGAATTCATGTAGTCAACCCCAATATAGTTGGGACAAAACTTTGATGATGAATTAAAAAAATAGATGGAACAGATGAAGTTGAATTTGGTTTCAACAAGTTATGCAGGTCAACCCTAACTGACCCATTTTATTGTGGGTCAAGTTTTAACTAATCCATGACCAACATGTATAGGATGCAAAATTATTCTTTTAAGCCTCTTTTTCTTAATTGTTCTTTATTAGAAGCTGCAGATTCGAGAATTCCATACTCGCACAAATTTCTCCTCACTAAGGATTTGTAGGTGCGTGTAGCTAAGAAAAAATGGCATCGAAACATAAATTTGGAATACTAGGGATGTCCAAATCTTATGGAGGATCAAACCTAAAATGAGGATTTTCATTTGCCAAAACCGCAGGAAAAACTAAAAGCACTTCCCGAGGATCTAGTTGTTAAATGTGACCTTAATGATCTCAATTTTCCCTATAAGTAAACATCTCTTGGAATGTAGGCAAGAGAGAGAGAGAGCATGTAATAGTCTCAACTTTCTACGTAGGTTGCGACTAAAAACATGCTTGAGTTGCATTCAAATAGGGTTGTACATAAGTCCCCAATTCTCCGATTAACCAGATGTTCCGACCCGTTAATAACTAGATTTGGTCCTGATTTAAATCCCACCATGTAAATGAGTCTGGGTCTGGGTCCTATTTTTGGACCCATGACCTAAACGGTTCTGGGTCCAATTCCACCTTGGTTTCGGGCCGTGGACCCAAGACCCAACATATTACCTCAGTTCTTGAAAATTTTTCCTAAAAGTTAGTTTTTCTCCTAAACATTCTCTACAAAGACCGAGACCCAAAACCCAAACCTACCCCATACACAGTTCCAATTCTAGTTCTATTTTCATATTCTCATTAGCGGTTCCGATTCTAGAACCAAGAATCTGATTCCGAACCGGTTCTGGTTTCGTGTTCTGGTCCATCTTCTCGTTAACGATTCCAGTTCCAGGTCCACCATAGGCCCGGATCAGAACCAACCCATTTACAACCCTACATTCAAACCTCGTCCATAATGAAGGTTGAAAGAACTTTATATACAAAGTGCGATCCTCAATGCCATAACCTTCACTTCACTAACATCACACTCCAAAATCAATGACACTATCACAACGATCAAGAGTTTCATGCAACTTCTATGCTTCACATTCACTAGGATTGAAAAGGTATTGCACAATCTAGAACAAAACTAGAATTGCACAATCTAGAACAAAACTACTCCATTTTCTCTCACCGATCCAAATGGAAAAACTCTTATAAGAATATGAATAAACGGAAGCGAGAGAATAACATAGATTAATAACCATAATTCAGCCAAGAACTACTTTTAAATTGAGTACGTAAGTCTCTATAAGTGATGCAGGCAGATGCCGCAGATCCAATCTACAAGCGAACTAAAAGTAGTGTAGCCATACCTCAAGGGAAGTTATCAACTTGATAAATACCCTAAGACTTAATCCATCATCAATTCAATAAGATTCATGAATGCGAACAAGCAAAGATCTTATAATGAAACAAGAAGATGATACATCATCACGGTTGAGATATTCCTTCCACAACTTCATGTTTGAATGCTCCTAACCTAAGATTCAGTGTAACACCGAAGAGACAAGGAATTATGGTTGCATGATTTCTCATTCAATCTTATATAAGCCCTAAAACAATAATACTTAAGAGTTTATCACAACCATTCATCAATCAAAACTTAAAAACAAAATTAACAATCCAAACCATAGTTAGTAACAAACAAAAATAAAATGAAAGTAAAAGTTTTTGGAGTATTGGAGCACAAGTCTAAGTTGGGTGTGACTATGCACAGAGGACTGGTCAGGCATCAACATGGGCTCAGTATAGTCCCGATGGGCCACAGAAGGCTTAATGGTGATGCACTAGGCCTGATTGGGCCAAGCATGCGTAAGTTGCATTCAGAAATCCTAGATGGGCTGGTTTAGGTCATGAGGGCCTAACATAGGTCGGGTTGAGCCCTATGGCTTTGGCATGGGCCCGCATCCGTCCTATGAGCCTAGTGTATTCTCCACAGCTAGAATCTAGCTTCATAAGGTTCTTCCTGAAGGTCTGATGGGCTTAGAGTTCAACATCCTTATTCTCCATTGTTGGAGCTTGACACTTTCCATTAACTCAAATCTCAGAAGAATAACTTCTCTTTGCACATCCACACTCAAGTTGCAGTTAATATATTGGAGGGTAGGTTGAGAGCCAACATAAAACTTTTGTCACTAGTCCAACATGAATTCTAAGAAAATGGGCACATTTATAAGAGCATGGAAAATTTCAGTCTAGATTACATGGGGCAATGATTTTCTGTTAAGGGTTGGATGTTGTCCTGTAAAGTTGCAATGTTATTCAACTTGAATAAAATATGGAAATATGGTTGGATTAAGCTGAATCAACTACTTTCAAAGTAACAGTGAAAAAACAACCACTGGAGTGGAAGAGTCGAAGTCAAAAAATAAAAAAAAAGGAATTCCTCACTGCTTTCTCTCAATCAAAACTAAAACCATGCATGAGAATTTCATCTTGCAAGGCTCCTAAGTGAAAAAAAAAAACATCCATGTTGGTAGATTTCAAAGGGGTGATGAGACTTGAAAAGGGATAAAAAGAATCATTTTAGCATATTTATCACTCGTGTAACCAGAGAAACAAATGTGATACATTGCTCAATCTAAAAGTTGTCTTATTTTCTTCTTTAAAATAAAAAATTAAATCAAGGAATTGGCTGAAATTCAAGAAAAGGAACAATGCAAAGTTTCATTTATCACATACAATGAGATCTTTTCCACCATTAAAAACTCAGTTAATGTTTCATTAATGAAAATATAAAAGTTAAGAATAGAATATGGAGAATTTTTTCTCTCAATAAGAATTCATCCGTGATTTGTAACTACCTATGATATTATCACAACCCAATGGAGATACAATATGAAATTCGTCCAGTTTCTAATATAGTGCTTGAGGATGTCCCTCTATGACAGTTTTTCTTTCCTTCTCTGTCAACCTTTACCATTATGCAGATTTATTCAGTTATGTATGCCCCATCCATAACTTTAGCCTCTAACCAAAATAATGAAAATAACTATGATGATGGTGATGACGATTGACGACAACATAGTAGGCAAATTGTTATGATTAAATCTCAATCAGATGTAATTTCCAATGGTCACATATGATATAGAAGCAGCTTCAAAACACTGAGGGCTTCGCTAAATATTTTCGACAAGAATTCCCCTCATAAATTCAGAAAAGAAAATGCCAAAGCATTGCCCCATCCCTTTTCTGGGGGAGAATTCCTAATGCTAGTGGTGTGAATTGGCCTTTTTACCCTCCCAAATTCTTCAAACAGGGATTCCAAAACTTACTTGCCATGGTAGCATTTGAGGAATTTAAAGAAAACATCATTTGGGTGAATTTGAAAATCCCCCATCACAAATTCCCCAAATTTTCCCAGTCAAAACTTAACAAAAAAAATCACAATAGGTGCACACACGACAGAACAATCAATAGATAGGATACAATGAGAAATAGCCATCAGGCCTAACAAAAGTAACACTTTCACCCCCATTGAGTATGATCTTAATATTTGATGCCTTCCAACCAACACCAATCCCTTTTGCTCCAGCACCTAAAAGAACAAAACAATCCATCCATCAAAACCAGACCATCCTCCATAAAACTCACATGGGCAAGAACCAAATAACCATCCGACAATCACCCACTTTCGCAAGGTCAAAAAAGACCCCAGATCAACGGTCAGGAAGAAAACCCCATATCTCAAACTGTTCACAAACACCCCCAAAAACGGTGATTTCCACACCAGCCCATCCATGATGTGGCCCATCAGATGGACGGTCCGGGTTGCCCTACTATAAACAGAATCAAATCAGTGAAACAAAACGCACCTTCGATTTTGACCCGGCCATTGATGGTGTGGCCTTGAACGGGCCTGCAAAAAAAAAAAAAAAAACGATTTTTTTAAAAGTGGGGTAGTTGTTTTTTCCATGTTAGAGATCGAAAGCTGTTGAATTGATTGAAAGGAAAGAGAAGGAATTGGTATGAATGAGATTACCCAGGTGAGAATCCAAAGGTGGAAGGAAGAAGGCAGCAGTGCAAGAGCAGCAGAAAGAAGGCTTTGGTTTTCTCCATCTTTGTTTGGACGGAGCGGAAAGTGCGAAGGAGAGGAAATATATAGATATATAGATACACGACCCGAGGGTTTGAACATCAATATTAGAGCGTTGATCTTGCACAAGTTGGGCCCACACTGGGATCGTTGGCCTAGGATGGGTGACCATTTGGGCTCATAGTTTATGTTAAAGTCTATTAATTTTCAAAATAGGTAATTGGACGTTGTCTTAAACTATTTGGGCTCGTAGTTTATGTTAAAGTCTATTAATTTTCAAAATAGGTAATTGGGCATTGTCTTAAACTATTCAATCTTTTTTTCTTTTTTTTCTTTTTTTTTTTTGAGATTTTTGAATTTGGGATTTCCATTTTTCTTTCAATGATGATTTGAGAAATTTTGTTGTATTTGCTAGAATTTCTATTTTCTTATTTTCACTTTCATTCCTTATGAAAATCTTTTTTGAGAAATCTTCTTTTTCTGGCGCATTATTAGCAACATCAACTCATCATCATTGTTATTGTTGTTAATGTTCTTGTTATTTTAATTTAAAATCCTTATATATTAAATAAAGGATTTTACTGGAAAAAAATCTTCTTAGACTAAGGGCTTGTTTGGTATTTTTATTCTTTTTCTTACAAATTCATCCAAAATATGGCCATTAATATAAAAAAAGGTCTCGAATCAAAATATGAAATTGGTAATATAAGGATCTATTTCAAATAGATTTTTTTAAATCAATGGCTAAAAAGTTTTCTTTCGAATTTGTCGAAATCTACAAAGCATTAGCCCTTGAAACATAATCCCATAATCATGTTTATCCTTTCAAAGAGATCAGCGGTTTGGATCTTCTGTTTAGGGCCACAAACTTAAAAATATAGTTTCCAATAATTCACATTTTTTAGCGAATATCTCTAGATTAGTGATGATCCAAAGGTTGAAAATTGGCCTCCTATTGACCATTGATCTTATAAACATTTTCAACGGTTTGGATTGTGATTTAATGTCTTATAAATTATAAAATAAAATAAAAAGAAAAAAAAGGGACTTCCCATGGACCAATCCAAATTTGACTAGGTTACATCAATGGCCAATATTTGTTCGCAAATCTCTTGAGATCCACAATGTATCAAGCCCTGGAAATTGATCCCATTGCCATCTTCAACCTTTTAAAGAGATCTAATGGTATGAATCTTATGTTTAGAGCCCATAGAATTCAGAAAATAATATCCAATGACTTACATTTTTTACACATGCCTCGATATTGGTGATGATCCAATGACTGAAATTTGGCTTTATAACCATTTTTTGCCTTGTGAACATTTCCAACAATTTTCATCTTGATTTATCCTCTCAAATGTTAAAAAAGAAAGAGGACTAGGCATTCACAATGCCTAGTTACTGTAGCTCCACCTTTTTTTCTCTCCTTTATTTTTCAAATGCATCATAACGGGGGGTTGTTAGAAAAAAAATGCCTTTACTTCTCTAAATTGGTTAGAGGTTGGATATAGCTGCCAAACACTCTAATTTTTCAAATCTCTACCCGATTTAAAAACTTAGAAAAATAAAGGCAAAAAACAGAGATGCCAAATAGGAGCTAAATAAAGACAAAAAATGACCCAAAGTATAGCTAATTAGCTATCAACTATAATGGTCTTAGGGGCTTAGGGTTTTTTTTTTCTAATTTCCTAAACAAGGATATCTCCGCTCCAGTGTTCTTTAAAACTCACTCAAATTTCTTCTCTTTCATGAGCTTTCTTCCTCCTCCTCCTCCTTTTTCCTCCTTTGTAAGCTTTCTTTTTCCTTTTCCACGAGCTTCCCTCTTTTATTCTTCTTCCAATTCTCTTCTCCTCTACAAGCTTTTTTTCTTCCTTCTCCTCTCCTTCTTCCTTCTTTCATCTTCAGACTTTGCTCTCCTCCATCAATGGTGAGCACCAACCACCAAGTTATTTCTCGTCCCTCCTTCTTTCCCCTTCTTCCCTCTTTGCATCTTCCTCTTGTCTCTCTCGCCCTCAACCATAGCCAACCCCAATTGGGCACTGCTGCTGCCCTTCACCATTAAGGGCATTTTTTCTATAAATAATCTCTACCAAAAACACTTCATATTCATCTTTGAAATCACCAAAGAGGGGAATCATTTGTGTATCGTGTAGCATATTCTTCTTGCCTCATACGATTCCATAGTTCAATTTGTCAGAAAGGGTTTACTGAGAAAGAAGAAATCGATTATAAGGAGACCTTCTCACCAATAACTATGCTGAAATCCATCCAGGTTTTTTTATCCACTGTAGCTCATTTCGTTTACGAATTTTGGCAAATGGATGCCAAGATAGCTTTCCTTAATGAAAATCTTAACGAGTGTATTTATATGGTACAACCAAATGGATTCGTAGCTAAAGGCCATAAGCACATGTTGTGCATGCTTAAGAGGTCCATTTATGAACTTACGCAAGCATCTAAATTTTGGAGCATTCATTTTGATCAAACCATTAAATCTTATGATTTCGAGCAGAACACTTATGAATCCTAGGCGTATAAAAGGTGTAACGACAGCGTCATGGTTTTCTTAATACTTTATGTAGATGACATCTTACCCATTAGATGTCGGGGTGTTGTCTTCGGTCAAAGTATGGTTGAGCAATCAGTTCGATTTGAAAGACTTAGGAGAAGCCAATTACATTCTAAAGATCAAGCTCTTGCGAGATCGGAAATAAAGAATGTTAGGCTTATTTCAAGCAGTTTATATTGATGCGATTCTTGCCCGTTTTAGCATGCAAGATTTCAAGAAAGAATTTCTTCCTTTCAGGCATAGAATTACTTTATCCAAGGATCCGTATCCTAAAATACCTGATGAAATAGAAAAGATGAAATAAGTACCTTATGCTTCGGCGATGGGAAACCTCATGTATATAATGCTATGCACTAGACTTGATATTTGTTTTGCCGTTGGCATGGTTAGCAGATCTAGTCCAAACCAGCGAAAACATTGGATTGCTATAAAGCATATACTTAAGTACCTTAAGAGGACTAGAAATTATATGCTGATTTATCAGGCCGAGAGTATGATACCCATTGGGTACATAGACTCAACCTTCTAGTCAGATAATAATGCTAGAAAGTCAACCTCAAGATTTATATTTACCATGGGAGAAGAAGCCATGAGTTGGAGGAATTTCAAGCAATCATGTACTACTGACTCTACCATGAAAGTTGAATATGTGGCAGCTTCTGTCACAACCAGAGCCTAGGCAATCGGAGATTAAGGTTAAACATAATCAGTGACATATGTACTCCCGTGTGCCCACACATAGACCCCATCTAAATGCACACACACAAGGGAAGTTCACACGTGCCAATACATATATGCGGAAGCTATAAGTATCATTGTATAACAAAAAAAAAGATATGTAAAGCAAAATCTTATCTACAGAAGATTACATAAACTGCAGGATATACAACAGGGAGTCAAGATACAAAATGTGGAGATCAACTAACTTCAAGTTGCAAAATCATTTACATCCCACTCACACACCAAAGAAGACCATATGCATGTCATGTCACTCTCCAGCGGAATGATCACATCCACTCCTCTAACCCTAACGAGGCGTCTACAGTCTCATCTTGTGTCTGGTTGACCGACGAGGGGTCGGTAGCAAGATCTGAGCCTGCAACACCAATGACAACTCATAAATAAAATGACTCAACAAAACATAAGCAACAATAAGTTAATACATGTTATATCTATCAGAGTAAGTAATAACTGATAAGTCATAGAGCTCCAAGTCCGTATACTAGGAAAGTTGTGCTGTTGAATAAAACATGCTATAAGAATCAAGCCATACATGTCATATATTTGATTATGTAGCTACTACATTTACCATATCCTCCCTCTAGGGATCTTTACATAATGAGAACACCATTAACCGGGCTAGGGTACGAATAGGTCTCTGGTTCTTGGGGTCCAGAAGCCCCAAGACATAAATACACTGCAGTGGTACCATACATACTAGGCCAAAGTCAACCCCGTCGGGTATCATAAGACTGAGGCTGAGTAATGCCTAACCGTATTGATTCAATAATATCATTGGACTTAAGGAATTCCATTCATTACATTCGTAATACCACTCAGACACAAGTACATATCAAGGTATATCAAAGGAGTATGTCAAACAATGTGAAGCCATATCCCATACGATATCGACAAGACATACATTGAACTTTCTATGCCTACGTAAGAATGAAGGGCAATCATCGTCATCCAATATGCTATGCAATTAATTTGGATCGAATCAAGATAGTTTACTAGCCATCCCTAATCTAGTTATCCAGTATTTCTAATCATGCATAATGATGTAGTTTTAAGTTATACGATATACAGTTGTCCTTCTTATCGTGTTGCATTGTGTCGGGAGGGTATATCGGAGTCCCTTAAACCAACACCCATGGAGAGGTGCTTAACAACTGGATAACATACATGAATGAGTCACAGCCCTCAAGACCATTCATGCGCTTCTCACATTCTGTTGGGCAAGTTAAGGTTGCTTACATTCTAACTCAAAGGCCTCATAAGGTCTCTACCTTTCCTTAATGCCTACTAGTCTCACAGCTTAGCCATGGGTGACCAACGGCTTAGCCGTAGGCATCTTACGGCTTAGCCTTATTATGTACTACGGGTCAGTCGTGGTTCCGCAGAATTATTTCTGCATTCACGGTGAGCCAGGGCTAACCCGTGTCCCTCTTACGACTTGACCGTATGTGTTCTACGGCTCAGCCACGGTTTAGGTATGGCTTCGCCGTAGCACACCTCACGGCTTAGCCGTGGCTGGACCGTAGAAGGTTTTCTCAATTTTTTGCTCTCTGGAAATCAAACCGTAGCTTGACCTATGATTGGGTCACAGCTAACCTACGACTTAGCTGTAGTATATTCTACAGCTTAGTCATAGCCTGACTGTAGAGTAAAGTCCGGTTTTGCAGCTTTTTGGAAAGTGAGCCGTGGAGTTTTACAGCTTAACCATAAGTTGCACAAGATCACATTCTGAACCTGTTACAAACAAAATTGTCTTTACACAAAGAGGAAACAACAAACATAGATATAGAGAATTAGACACAATTGGGTTGTAAACCACAAACCACATGCAAGCTTAGGACATTATTTGCGATCAATCATGTACCAACATGTATTCATCCAAATCGTGTTTATACTTGCCTCAAATGAGCTGTGTCAAGTTAATAGTTGTCCTTTGGCTCAAATTAGACGTCTACACGCTGTTCTAACACCCATGCATGAAAGAAGAAGGGAGAAGTGCGTGCATGCAGTGGAGAGTGCAAAGAGTTTAAGTTAACCACGAACCCAACTCTTACCTCAACACACACAAGGAGATGTAAGATGAGTGCTCCAAAATCCCCCTTTTCTTAGCTTTGCTCGTGGAGAAGAAAAGAAAAGGAAATGAAGAAATAAAGAAAGAAAGAAGAAAGAAACCACATTGAGAGATGAGGAGAGGTCAGTGCATGTATCTTCTTAAATAAGATAACGATAATGGAAAATTATAAAAAGGTCCAAAAGTGAATAGAATTACAGTTTGAGTCAAATAACGATCCAATGGAAACAAATGACGTCATTTGCATGCGAATCAGCTACGAAAATTGACAAGCTTGACGAAATACACGTGATGACACCAAGATGACGCATGAATGACGAAAGCTTACAAAATTTAAAATTACGAAAAGGGCTCATGTCTACCTAATTCAGGTTAAACTCAACTCAATTACCTATTCATAACCCAAAACAAAACTCAAAAGGGCAAACAACAAATATAAACTAATGTGCTCGAAAATTACCTAAAAACACATTAATTATGCGTTAAATTAGATTAAGTTGGGTCGGAGTGTTGCAGCATCTAAAGCAGCTAAGTGTGAACATTGTAAACCCCATTTAAGTGGGACACTTATTTCAAACTTTCTTTACCAGATCAAAATTGTATGTTTGACTTTATAGTGCAGTTCTCCTAACAAATGGAATTTACTAAGAACTTTTCAAACGTTTATAAGCAGTATGAGAGGCATTGATGAAGATGTAGATGTAGATGGAAGAGGAAAAGAAATAGTATCCCACCTCATATTGCCTACCTATCACATTTGGCACACTCACTTAAACAAGGATCCTGCACAGTACAGTCAAAATTCTCATTTAGATGTTGATATCTCGAGCTAATCAAGTATTTTAATTTTGATGAGTGGGGATATCCCCACCCACTTATGAATGATAGAATGGGGATATCTCTGTTCATGTATAAATGAACAGTGATATCGCCACTCACTAAAAAAGTTCAAAAAAGACTGGGAAAAAAAAAACATATATATAGTGCTGGAAGGACCTATATGGTCTATACTAAATTATCAAGGCTTTTTTTTTTGTTGTTGTCTTCAACGAGTCTAAGGAGATTTTTCTGGTAAAATCTTCTATTACATATTAATATTTTATCTCTATTTAGTATTCTCTCTTTTCTTATTTACACTCATGTAAAGGGGGATATCCCAGGGCTAACGGAGTGTTTTAATTTTGATGTGCGGGGATATCCTCACTCACTTGTGAATGGCTAAGGGGGATATCTCCGCTCATGTATAAATGAACGGTGATATCGCCGATAATCAAAAAAACAAAAACAAAGGAGAAAAAAAGTGGTAATTCAATTCATATGTAAGTCAACGGTGATATCATCACTAATTGAAAAAGTGAAACAAAAGACAAAAAAAAAAAAAAGAAAAAAAAAGAAGTTGTGGAAGGCCTTATGTGATCTATACTAAAATTTCAAGGCTTTTTTGGACTTTAACAAGTCTTAGGAGATTTTTATGGTAAAATCATCTATTAAATATTAATATCTTATGTCTGTTTAGTATTTTCTCAATTTTTGTTTGTGATTCCATGTATTACAACTTTGGGTCTTTGGCTAAATGTTGAAATTATTTCTTTTTAATCAACTTCAAAAAATTTATGAGTTTAACATTGTCATTTTGATTTACAATATATATTTCTATTGTTCAATTAAATATACTGTATCATTAACGATATTGTATGAAATCAATAAGATTCTTTACACTAAATTTTTGTCTTTCCAATTTTATAATACGTCTATCGTTTTTTGTTATAAATTTATCATAGTCATTACCTATTGTTATAACCCCTCCAACTCAGTATAATATTGTCTGCTTTAGCCACATATGCACACAAGAACTCAGAAGCACTTAACTTCAAAGTTTTTAAGGGATCGTGGGTCACACAACTTTAAAACACGTATTGTCTAGTTAAAACGAAGTTTGACTTATAAGTTGAAGGATTTGGGCGACTATATCCCATGTAGGACTAGCAAAGACTCTCCATTAGAGTGTGTGATTGACACACTTCACCCCATGGTTAGGGGTGCCACCCGAACTAAGTTTGCACACCTTTTACATCTATATATATACCAAAATAAGTAGTTTAGTTTATGCAACTAGTTTCATGAGAACATTTGTAATATTATGCTCATAATCCTTTATTAATTTATTACAAATTCACATTTTAAGGATTCCCGGTTATCTAGTCCTATATTAATTCTTATAAATCTACAATAATTTGCATATTAAGGATTCCTGATTATTTCATAAAAAAAAAAAGGGATTCCTGATTGTATAGTCCTATGTTAATTCCTATAAATCCACTACAATTAAAATTCTATTAATGCTAAGGATTACATTTAATTTTTTATTGTTTTTTCTTTTTTTAAAGCTACTTTGGACTAGAGGAATGATACGTTTGACCAGAGGACGCATAGACATGTGTAGGAAATTAAGGATGCATTTTTTTTTTTTTTGGGAAAGATTAGGAATCCATTGAAACAAAAGAAAGAATACAAAATGCGGTTGAAGACCGAACAGTAAAAAGAACAAACCGGGATAGCCCAAAGACGAGAAAACACCTACCGAACCCTTAGACAACACGGCAGGAAAGAAACAACAGCAAAGACGTTACATTAAAAAGGCACACTCACAGGAGTTTAACAACTTAGGGAGACTGTAGATGCGCTTGATCTGGCTCCCAACTGTCTTGCTTGAAAAGGAGATTGGCTGAATAACATAAGATTCCATATCATTCATTATCCTGATGATTTTCCTAAAGATGAACCGAGCTTGCCATGGTGATCGATCAGGGTACCTGAGAGCTTCCACCAACTGTCCCTCCACCTCAAAACACACATGGGATATGAGAAAATGTCTAGCTGATTGCAGGAGGTTCAGCATAAGCAGATGCGACTTTTCATTTGAGATGACCGCTGAGATCGGGATTCTTGAGGGATGCCACATCACTCCCAAGGAACAATCCGGCATTTCAAAGCAAGCAAGGCGCCATCCTGCAACTGTGGTTGGTTGAGGAAAGCAGCGTGTGGGAGCAGTTGTCTGAATAGGGGGGCAATCCCACCATTGGGAAAAAGGAAGAGGGAGGCTAGAATGCAGGAAAGTCAACCGACTTTGAATCTGGGAGGAGATATCAAAACTTACCTTTGCAGTGGAGTGAGCCACATTTGAGAAAACTCTCTTGTTTCTTTCTCTCCAAATGTTCCAAACAAATGCCGGGAAGGTGAGGTGAGCTAGACAGTCTACTGAAGTCGAGATTCCTTGGAGTGAAATTAAAAGAGATGAAACTCTAGCGAAGAGAGAGTTGGCTTAGGGAGAGTAAATGCCCACCTTCTGGAGCAGAGCCATCCAGACTTCCTGGTTGAAAGGGCAGTGAAGCAGAAGGTGTTCCAAGTCTTCTTGAGGGCTATTACAAAGAACACAATGAAGACTACATGAAATCCCCCTGGCACAAAGAAACATTCTGGTTTTGAGGCTCCCCCGGAAACACATCCAGGCACAAAGGGATTGCTTGGGAATGTGTCCTTTGAACCAGATGAAATCCGCCCACTCTACATGAGGGAGGCTACCAAAACTGCAAACCTTCTGAATGGCTGATGAAAGAGAAAATACCCCATTGTCTTCCCCTATCCAAACAACTTTGTCGGGCAGAGAGCTCTCAGGATTAGGGAGTTGCTGGATTAAATGAGGTACAGTAGGGATGTTATTAGTTAGGGAGGTGGGAAGAGACAACCTATTTGAATAAACAAAATCTTTCACTTTGACGTTCCTTCCATATCTTAGATCGAAGAGAACTCTATTTGGAGCAGAATCGACTAATTTGCCTTGAGGAAGCCAAGGGTCATACCAGAATGAAGTTGAGGACCCATCTCCAATAAGGTGTCTAATAAGGGGAAAAGCCTCATCTCTTATGAGAACGATGGATTTCCAGCCCCAAGAAGCAATCGAAGGCAAAGGAGCTTGCCATAAAGATTTCTGCTTGAGGTATTTGACTCTTACCCAATTTGACCAACAACGATCTCTAAATACTGCTAAGTTCCACACTTGCCTAAGGAGTGCGGCAGTATTCACTTTTCTCATCTTAACAAGGCCCAAACCTCCTTTATCCTTAGGCGAGCAGATAGTGTCCCAGGAAATTGGATAGAAAGGTTTCTTTGACCAATTATTCTAAAAGAACCTTCGAATGATTTGATCCAGGCCATCGAGTCAGACAGGGGCAGTTGGTAGACATTAACCCAGAAAAGAACAGCTGAGTTGAGGGTTGATTTGATAAGCTCTAGACGCCCTGCATAGGATAGCTTAGTTGCTTTCCAACTTGCAAGTTTCTTGTGAAACTTTTCTACAATGCCAGCACAATCCAGAAAGTTTAGCTTCTTCATGGATAGAGGGACTCCCAGATATTGAAAAGGCAGTTTTCCTTGATCCATATGAAGGGTATGAAGAATTTCTTGAGCCGTTCCACTAGAGGTATTGGAGAATAAAGCAAAACTTTTCTTCCAATTTATTGTTAGGCCAGATGATACACAAAAATCCTCTAAGAATTCTTTGATGTTTCTTGTTGCCTGAGGCTGCTCAAACTAAACAAGATGATATCATCAGCAAATAGGAGGTGAGATACTAAAACCCCGGCCTTACTGTAGGGGGAAGGGATGACCTTTGTTCTAGCCAGAGTCCATCTAGATTGAAAAGAACTCCATCACAAGAGTGAAAAGGAAAGGGGAGAGGGGACATCCTTGCCTGAGACCTCTCCTGCTTGAGAAGTAACCTTCCGCCTGCCCGTTCACCAAGATAGAATAGGAGGGATTAGTAATACATGTCATAAAGAGTCTTATGAAGTGGTTCGGGAATTGCATTGCCTTGAGAGCCTCATAAACGAAATCCCACTTGATGCTGTCATAAGCCTTGGCTAGATCTAATTTTAGGCACATCCTGGGCTTGCCTCTATTCATGTGAAAACGATTGAGTAGACCTTGGGCAAGGAGAATATTATCACCTATTGATCTTCCAGGGATGAAGGTTGATTGAGCAGGTTCGACGAGCTTTCTCATGAGAGGTTTCATCCTGCCAACTAAAATCTGAGTGACGATCTTATATAGCTCATTCGTTAGAGCTATAGGCCTGAATCCATCCGGAGTGGTAGCATTCTCCATTTTGGGGATCAGGACAATGAAGGTGTGCTTGATTTGGTTCAACATTTTTGAGGAGACGAAGAAGTCCTGAATAGCTAATGAAACATCCCTTCCAATGATGGGCCAGCATAGTTTGAAAAAGTGGGCATTAAATCCATCTGGGCCAGGTGCTTTATTTGGATTTCTCAGCTTTACAGCTTTCTCAATTTCTTCTAATGTAACAGGCTTTTCCAGCATGCTGATATCTGAGCCTGAGAGGCGATGAACAGGTTCCAGCTGAAAGTCCATGCTAGTCCCACCCGTGTCTGAGCCCATCAGATTTTTGAAGTATTTAACAAAACTTCAGCGACTTCGGAGGGCTCCTGAGCTTGCTTACCCTCTGTATCTGAGATGGTAGAAATGAAAGAGGAGGCTTGGCATTTTCTCATCAAATTATAGAAGTATTTTGTGTTGCTATCTCCCAGGTTTACAGATTGGTCCCTGAATTTTTGCTTAATCATGCTCTCCTCCAAAAGAAGAAGGCTATTAAGGGATCTTTTTGCCTGATTTTCTTCTTCTTGCAAATGGAGACTACTGGGATCCAGATCAAGCTGGTGCTGAGTGGACTCCAATCGGCTTCTAACTTCCTGAATTTTGGTGGGCAAGGAGATGCTATTCCTCAACCATTGCTTCAGTTTGCACTTTAGAATTTTTAGTTTAGTGATTACTATAAACATTGGTGCACCTCTGACCTCCTCTTTCCAAACCTCTCTAACTAAAGGGAAGAACCCTTCTAGCTTGGGCCAGTAGTTGAAAAATCTGAAAGGAGTTTTGTATTTCCAGGAGACAGCAGGAGTGAAGAGCAGAGGAGAGAGTGGTCGGACAGACCAGCCGGGAGATCTTCACACCTGAAGGGCCTATGTTGCAAGAATGCAGAGTTCCCCAATCCTCTATCCAACTTGCAAGATATCCTGCCAGGACCCGAAGAGGCATTAGACCAAGTGGTGCTGTGACCAGCCATTGGGATGTCCTGTAATCCAGCCTCATTCACACAGTCATTAAAGCAACAGAAGAGAAAACTGTCATGCCTCAGCCCAAGAACGCATGATTAGGCATGGCAAACGTCTTGTTTGGATTCAAGCTCTGAACTCATGAAAGTTTATTTCCCACAAGGGAGTTTCCACAGAATTTCACATGTGAGGTTCAGGTGACATAGAATAACCAATGCAATCATGATTTTTACTTTTATGTTCACCACAGGAGCCTGTGTCAGTGTGACCGGGACTCGTTACATGTATACATCATTCCTCTCATACACACTCATTCTATAAACATAACGTACTTAAATAAAGCATAATAGCATCAACATGTCCAACACTTATTACTCAAGTTCAGTTGAGTTTAAGAAAGGAAGTTGAAAGGTAATGGAAACAATAGTTAAGTTTTACAGAACACATGAATTAAAGTTCAATAATATGAGGACATTCGAGCCCACATGAAGCCAATACGATGATCACTCTCACGCAGCCTGAATGCCTGAGGGTATGTTTTGGTAATAGGTGAGGAATCCGCAATTCCACAAATTCCTCAATACCCCTTGAAAATGAAAACACTAAGGATTTTATATCTAATGATTTCTTATATTTTATATTTGGTTAGAACTATGAAATAATCGAAGGGTTAAACAATATCTAGGCCCATCCAGAAATTGAGCCTAAGCCCAGCCCAAGCTTGAATCAGGCCTTAAATCCCTAGCCCAAGCCCAATAGCATAAAATAGATTGAACCCAGGACTGGTTAATAATATTATGTTAATAAAAAAAGCATTTGACAACTATTTATAACTATAGCCTAATTGGCTTCGCTTCATGAAGGCTAATAATAATGCATGTGCTTGAGTCCTTTTATACACAAAATAAATGTTTTCGTATTCTCACTCAGGCGAGGCCGGGCTTTGGGCTTTCTACCATTGAGCCCAAGCCCAGCCAAAAATGGGCTCAATTTTTTTATCCAAGCCTGGCCCTATTGTTAAAGCCTAAGCATGAAGCCCAACTCAAAGCGGGTTGGTCCTGGGTTAGGCTCGTGCTAGCCTAATCCCTGAGCACCCCTACACCTTTCGGTAAGGGTGTTAATGGTCTGAACCAGCTTGGGCTAAGGTATATTCAGATACGGTCTGACTTTAGGAACATTGGCACAGGCCGAGAACGCCCATAAAAGTCAAGCCCAAGCCCACCCATTTAATCAATTGGGCCAAGCTGAATCGGGCATTTTTTAAATCAATTTTGCGTCCATTTTGTTAACTATATGTACTAATTAAATTAAATTATATGCATTACTTACATGGGCCGACCTGGGCTTTGGTCTTTCTATCACTCAATCCAAGCCAGGCCCAATTATAAAACTGGCCAATTGTTTTATGGGCCCCAATTACCTATCCAAACCCTACCCAAGGCCGGCTGTGGATGGATTGAGCTTAGGCTTGCCCAGCTGTTGAGCACCCATAACTTTTAGGTGAGGATTTAATATCTTCTATCTCTTCTTTTGAATGGGATGATTTGAAAATCCGATGAGGAGAGGTACAATTTAAAAATCACTAGAAGTGAAGATTTGATTTTGCCAAAATCATCGGAGATTTACAAGCACCAAATATGGATATTGATAGGTACCCAGAATTCATGCTTCTTTTCCTCGTTGATCTTGTTATCAAACATGCCATAAAGACATCATTAACGGTTCATTCAGCTAATTCTCGAGGGGTCTCCGTGGCTACCTCATTCTCTTTGATGTGGGTAGCAAGGTTGTCACCTGTAATACCAAGAGTAACACCATGAGATACAATGGTCCAATAAAGTAAACAATTATAATGTCATAAGCATGTAGCATCATATTAGTAAATATAGACAACGATCACTTGAGGATGATGGGATAGTATACTAGGCATGATAGTGCATGAATAAACATGAATTTAGTGAGTCATACAAGATGATATATACATTGTCCTAACAAATTGGCATTACTACATTTGCTATAATCTCCCAAATAAGCTGCTATGCATGGCCAAAGTAAAAAAACATGGCCATAATATAACATGACATGATGGTATTGTTAAGTTAATGAATTTTCACCATTTATGCACCATTTTAGATAGAACTATGGATTTAATTAGAATAACTGAATCAATTCTCATTCATTTTCATTATTTCATGCATTTTTACCTTGGAATTGAAATAGGCACATGTTTCGTACACATTTCTACACTATTTAGTAGTTTATGCAATTTTTCTTTAAAAAGTCTTATTTGGAGTAAAACTATGTTTGGATGGGTTCCACTTCAATGTGGGCTTTTCAGCATTTTATTAGTTGAATTAGAATGTGCAGGAAATGTAGGACTCACAAAACGCAAAAAAAGTTCAATTATTTACTACAACGAAACTGGCACCATAGGTGAGACCCACACATGCATGGGATGTCCCGCATATTTTATCTCCTTATCCTAAAGCTTCTAGAAGGATTTATATGCCTTTCTCTTTATCTCTCTATCCCAACAAGCCTTGCTCAAATGGAAGTCTATCAGAGAAAATAAAGACATAAATTTTGAAGCAAAAGAGATAACAGCTGGTCCCATACTTCCTTCTTAACTTCTGAGGACTTTAAGAATGTTCTCTTTCTATCTCCCTACAATTCTATCCAAATTTGAAGACAACCAAGCAAAATAGGAGATAGAGTTGGAGATAGAGTTCATTTCAAATCAAAATTCAAAAGTTACTTTCATTTTTCTCGGAATGGCCTATCCTAAATCGGTCGTAACTCTCAATCCAACCATTGAATTGGCACAATTGACCTACTGTTGGAAAGCTCTTCCGGAGTAGATATCTGTGGAGCCTAAAATTTTACAAATTAATATTAATTTGACCAAGTTTGAAGGTCCAAAAAACTTCATGCATATTTTAAGATGGGATTGCAACTAAAATCTGCACCATTGAAGTATAACTGTTGCACATTACGTGGGACTCTATTTGGAGATCAACTAAGGCTTCCAAAAGCTTCCCATCTCGTTTTATCTTAATTCGATTTAGTACCAAGGAATATTCTCTCCAAACTTGCCCAATAGTTACAACTTTTATAAAATTCTATCTACAGAAGGGAATTCAGATTCAATGAACCCAAGTTTTGTAAAAATTTTAAGGAGGCCACCAAGGGAGGTTCCTCCTCATTCCCATCCAAGGTGGCATCCACCACCTCCTATCTCTTTTCTCTTCTCCACTTCTTCTCCCGCCATTATTTCCTATTTTAGCTTAAGGTGTTCTGAAGCCTTGTTCTTTGAACTAAGATCTAGAAAAGAGATTTCTTAGATATCATTGTAAAAAGGGAAGATATTATTGAAATAATTTTTGAGGTTCTCTATAATGGTAGGCTAAGTTTTTTTTTATAGGAGTACACATGAATCTAAGTGAAATTTTGTCCCAATTTATGTGATTATTTCTCATTCCTTTTCTGTCCCTTTTAATGGATGCTTTATTAGAATATTAGATATGTCTTTATGTCTTAGGCAACTTCTGTTTGGATTTCTAATGAATTGAATTTGATAACTTATGCTTATTTTGATAGCGATTATACTTAGGGTTGAGATCTTTTGATAGTTTATGCCTAATTTGATAAGTTATGCTTAAGATTTTTCATTCTTTTATGAGGTGAAGAAAGTTTTGAGTATTAATTTTATCTTTAATTAAAAATTAGGATTTTGCAAAGATAAACTCTTCCGGATCAGAAACATTGAGTTGTTTCTCATTTGATTATATTTGAGACAAAGACAAAAGAATAGAATGATTACATGATTGGACTGATTATCTTGCTTAGAGGATTCTTGATGTTCTGATCTGTTATATCTTATTGATTTTTCTTCATTTTTAATTTGTTTATAGTTTCTGATCTACTACACATCACACTCTTAAATCTTGTTTTACTTCAAAAAATTCAATTTCTTTATTCTTACTTAGTAAAGCTCTCTTTGGGATCGACTGTTATTTGCCACTATCTCTTGCAGATAACTTTACACTTTTAGTTTAAAATAAATTGAATTTAAATTTATATTAGGTATCACTAGGAGGCATAGAGCCCAAGACCCTCCGTTGTGAACCACAGAATACCAATAAAACTCCCATGTATAACCTAGGCTGCAGCTAGTCCACAACATGATACTAAACCCACACTTAGCCGAGTCCAATTGTGATAAGATCGAAGCGAATGGTGTCGACTCGAGAATACTTAAATGAATAACTAACATGTCCAACGTACATAATAAGAGCAAGGTACACAACATTAATAGTTTGTGTAGCGAATCACCAATTGGCTTCGTAAAACATTTATATGAATACGAAACATACTCCAGGATAGATACATCAAGGTAAATGATAAGACATGAACAAGGTACTTGTACCACACATAAGCATAGTAAAACCGAGTGAATACCAAGAATGTAGAGAAAATGCATATGCACTAAATTGTCATCGAGTCATAATACAAATCACTAACCAATCCTAAGTTCTTGGATTACCCATTGACATCGCTATCCAATAATGTGTAGTACTAGGGTCCATGGTGTATTTGGGCTATCTCAATCTTGGTGTTATTTAAATTTACGTACAGCACGTTAGTCTAGGCCAACACCCTTGGCTTAGCACAATTAAATATTAACACAATTAAATATCAATATTTGGATACCCTTATAGGTGTGTATCAACTCAGACACTACCTATTAGGTTAAAAGTCTTAGTCTAAGATAGGTTCCAAGCGTTCTAAGATAGGCCCAAAACCTACTTAAAAACCTAGGTTTCGAGGTCAAACCACGGTCAACAGTTGGGTTTTGCGATCGTCTCACTATCAAGTCTTGGTCTACTGACCTGAAACTTGTTTCAGTTCTGGAAATGGAGTCGCTTGCGGGCGATCAACTTGTGGTTAATTACGGAGGTGAGTCTTGGTTTACCGCTACCTCACCATAGTTCAAAATCCCTGTCAGTCAAAAGTTATAGAAAAAGTAACCGACTTGGGGTTTGTTTATCAACCGTGAGCTTACAAAAGCCTACAATCTGAAACTCGAAATTGCCCCATTCTGAGGCTATTTTGGTCCAGTGTTCTTCCTACACATCCCTTGATAAAAAAATCACACCCCAACACCAATTGGGATCCATCCACCTCATCCAAAACTAAAACTCAGATCCACAGGGATTATACCCAAAACTTGCCAAATTCTTAAGAAACACACATTGAGCTTAAAATGGGCATCTAGCTTGGAAATCAAGTTAGGAAATCAACAAATCAAATATACGTGGAAGTTACTTACCTTCAATCAATGCTTCAGCCAAATCCCATGAAATTTGAGCCTCCTTAGCACAATGAAGCTCTAAATTTGGAAATCCCCAATTTCCTAGCTTAACCAAGCTACTACTGTAACATTCCGAGTAACCCACTAGCTTAGTAACTTGATGAGCCTATCACATAGCTTAAAATACTTAAGCTTACTAATAACCTACATAGTTTATTATATATCTACTCATATTTTATTTCTAAGCATGTAGAATGAGGTGCTACAATTTACTCCCCTTAAGGCCATATATTCTTGTGTGGATCAATCTAACTTCACCAATCGATATAGAACCGAAGTATTCCACACCCATGTTCTATGTGAAATCCCCTATCTTGTTTCACAAGATATCACGCACCCTAATTCTATCATGACCTTGCCTCAAGGGCTTTTTCAGTGGGATTGAAAATCTCACATTTTCAGCTGGTGATAGTCTTTAATATCATTTGTCAAAACCCAAATAGCTCACTGACTTAATAACTTAATAAGCTTGTTATGTGGTAAAAAATGCTTAAGCTCAAATTACTAATAATAACCTATATGACTAGGTTGTTTAAAGTGAAAGTTTTCTCAATTTTGCATGCAAGCCAAGGGGTAAAGGGGAATTGAAAAACCAATGGCTTTTTGCGCTGGCAATGATCTTTCTTGGGTGCAAATGAAATAGATGAAAACATGAAAGATTTGTGAAATAAAATATTCTACCCAAAGCACCTAGAATTTCGTTAAAGCTACGACCGTACTCATCATTTCCCATAACCCCAAACTTACAACAATAAGTGTCCTTAGACTACCAAGTTAGTCAAAATCCAACCAATCTACTTAACCAACTAACCAACCTCATATAAACATACAAAACAACATAATTTGCATCTAAAAAAAATTAATTAGACACTAAATACAAAAACAATTTTTGTCTTCTTATGCAGTACCGATTTTCTATATCCCAGATAGAACTCCAGGTTCTGTTCATCACAGAAATGCTGCATGAAAATGCAGTGTCCTTCCTCAATTTCTGACCACACCAAATATCAACAAGAAAGGTGCCCAAATTTTATCGTCTCCTCCTATTGAAAAAACCCCTGCACATAGTGTAACACCACTTAATCATGCGTGTGTTCGTGTTTCTTTTTTTGTTACTCTAGTATCCACTTGTTTTCTACTAAAAACAAGAGAGAGGGTTTAGAGTTTTAGAGTTTTCATTAAATTGGTCTACCATGCTACATTTTCAGAACAATGCCAACCACTAAAATAACAAACACACTTACTAACATCTCTGTCTCAGCATCATGCAAACCACGCTCATGAATCTTCAAGAAGCATCCGTTCATGAAATTTTATATTTGATAGGAGCAACATGAGAGCTAGATAACCAAAACCTTGAATATACAGGTGGAAGTATTTTTTGTTTTCTCTTTTTTAATGACACATGGAAGTTGAGACTACCGATGTTTTGCTATGCTTGTTTTATTGTTATTCACCTCCATTGACTAACTACTGCTCGTGACTTTAGCAATAATAATAATAATAATAGTAATAATGTTGTTGTTGTTGGCACAAAAACTCTACCTGGTATAGTAATGTTACCATGAAGAGTTAAACTTTGTCACTACAGAAAATATGAAATAGTATGTTGGGCAAAGTAAACCTCGGTTTGGAAGAGGAGAGTAGAGATGAGTGACAAGTATATAGAAATAGGCATTGTCAAATATTTTAACGGTTAAATCTAAGATTTTAAAATTTATTCGTGAAACAAATATCAAATAGTAGTTAACCATGAAAGATAATTTAGGTTGTGGCTAATTAGCCCAAAGTAATTTCGTGAAGCACTCACACAAGGGGCTGTTTCAGTAATTTATTTGAATGATGTTGTGAAGTGAATGGTCAATTTAAGTGAGAAAAAAAAACAGAGGAGGTCAAATTAAAAAGTGATATTATGACTGTTTATCATTTAATGTTATGAAAGAATAGCTTTTGAATTCTTTGGTGAAAGAACATAGTCTTTTGTTATTTAATGACATGAAAGAAAATTTTTTTGCCAGTAAATTTTTTTACCTGTTGGCCCTCAGATTTCTGACATATATGCGATAATAAGGTGCCAATGCAATTCAACCTCGAGTGTGTTGGCTACTTTTTTTACCTTTTTGATAAAAATAATAATGCTTTTTTAAATCTAGTACCTTTTAATTTGACCTCACATTTTTTATATTGAATTGACAATTCATTTCACTTTCACTTCACTAATTAAGTAATTTTACCAAACAAGTGAGGTCAATGATTCTTCCAATTGGAGTCTACTTATCTAAAGTGTGAACTGGACCAAATTGACATCCTCCCCTTACTTAGGTTGTTCCCAAATCTTAATCTTGTAGGAGTTGGTCCCTTATAAAATCAAGTTTAACCACATTATAAATCGGATGCTAAATAACCACATCATAAATATTATTCTCAATTTTATAACGAGACGGACTTCTATTTGGGAACAACCACTTGAAGGGGAGGATGTTTGATTTGAATGGTCTAAATTTCTAATAGGTTGGCCCCAATGTTAAAAGGATGTTGAGTGTGAAACTTGGAGAATCCGCACGCTTTGGCTTTGCATTATTGTATCACTACACTTTTTACGTTTACCTTAGCATGACCTGGTGGCGAATGGTTCCAATTAGTTCCAATTGGTACGGCATCAAATTAGTTCCAATTGGTAAAAAAAAAAAATATATATCCTGACCGTCAATCCATGGACACCATGTTGAATTGCCAATGGCTTATAGATATCACATTGAATCATCCTTGGGACACCATCTTCATTTGTGACTGGGCACCAATGTTTCAAAGGACTCATTCAAAAGAATTGAGACCTACACACGTGGAAAATTGAAGCTTATACTTTGAAAAAAAAAGTACAGGAGCCTACATATGTGAAAGAGTGGCATAACCCATAAATTAATTCTTAATAGTTAGATGAGATGCGGAGCTGCCAACCAAAAAACCGTTGTTGACCAGTATGCTTTTTTGCACATAAGTCCGGCGAAAAATTAAGCCCGCTAGCCAAAATTTTCTTATACCATCATTGCATGACGCACTGTGCAATGATATTGTATGGTGCAAGCAATGCTCCATTTTGCTTTTGCGATAGTAAAGCAAAATGTGCAGCAATGGGTCCCACATGTCCTCCCTGTAGAGTTGTAGACTGTTTAATTAATCTTACTTTATCAATACCCACACCCACTAAATCAAGTATCAATTATAATTCAATATTTGACTTGACCCAAGTTGACATGGGCAAGTCAACCTGAATCGCAAGGCACTGGGTAAACATGAGTTTTCAGAGATTGATAGAAATTCGTATGCACCAACACCCGAGTGACTCCACGATGCACTTTAAATCACTTGAACCGGCAAATTTTTTAAACTATTAAGACTTGTTTCCTTAGTAGAATTCTTTCACAGAATTTATTATTTAGGAAATTCAAAGATCATATGATAATTATTCTCTTATTTCACATGTGATGTGTCTTTGTTAGAATTTTAAATTCCAATAATTTAAAAAGTCGCAAATAACTTTTGAAATTCTCCTAATTTCAGCCTTCTTAGTGTTTGCATATTTAGAAGTAAACTGCAGGATGTAGGTGGTTCCCATGCGAGGGATGACATTTGGAAAATTCACAAATTTTTCATATATGAATTTTATGAATTTTGCCTAAGAAACAGCCTAGAAGACCCTTTTTTTACCCTTCAAGAGAGAGTTATAACAAAACAGAAAAGGAAAGGAATGAACAAAAACAAAGACAAAGCACACACAAAAAGCCCACCCGAAGGCGATTACAGCAAGCCCATTTGTTTGCATGATTTGAATATTTAGGAACTTCTCACCCCCAGTCCATCCACAGTTTAGAAAACAAGTATGGCGAGCTGATTGCAGACAATCCCATCCCAAATTGCATTTTTACGTGGGCCATAAAAATATAGGCTGATCCCTATCTGCAATGCCCAGTGAGGGTTCATGACCCTCGGCTTAAGGTTTATGATCTGAATGTGTAAATTTGTCATTACCATCACAGCTGGGTTGATCATTACCTTCACAGCTAGCAATACCATCAAAGGCAAATAATCAATCCTATTGAATATGGATACCCCTGAGGGATTACTAATACTGACCAAGAAGCAGTGAAGAGCCAAGTCCTGGAGAAGAAATTAATCAAATGAGCTGGACACACAATGGTCCAGGTCATCATTTTGATGGGGAAATAAAATGATGGGCCACACCCCTGAAAAATCCCAACCATCTAATATGTGGGTGTCTTATCTTTTGTGTGTGGATCAACCCTATATTTCCATCTTCACTATCTTTGGGCCACAGATGGATGAAAGAATTAGATTATTCCACTACGAACTGTTCTAATAACGCTAATTTTTTATGATCTGTACCATCTTTTCCATTGGCCGCCAACGTGCACTGTAGGTCCCACCTTGTTCCACAGCTACTCACAGGTGTAGGTGAAACTTCAATGGGCAGATTTGCTCAGAACCACGATTGATTCTAATAAATACATACACCTGTAAGTAATCTTAGAGGAGAATCAATCATGCCTCAGTGTCATTAAAGCAGGGCATAAAATGATCCAGGTCATTGACTTAATGGGTCATAAAATGGAGGGACCTTGAATAATCCCTTGCTAGAAGATTCCAATCTTCTAATCTGCGGGGTATCTTATCCAAAGTGTTCTTCTATCTTATCCAAAGTGTTCTTCTATCTTGCTTGTCTATCTGCTGCCTACTGTTGGATGGGTGGAATGGGTGGATTAGGTTAACCACCAGAATCTTTTAGGTCAAAACAATTTGGTTTCTAGGAATATAGTGTACAATCAACATTTTTCCAATTGTAAATCCCTGAGAACTCACATTGTCTGATATTTGAGGATTCTCTAGCCTCACCTGCTGCCAAATGTAGTTTGAGGAATCCTCAGGCATAGAATCCTGAGTCAGGAAAGCTCTAGTCAAGTGATAAAGCTTCAAATCTGAGGTTTCGTCACTGTTCCCAAAGGGGACCTTCCCACAGGAGGAGTCAGCACAATATTATGGCCTCACTATGTCCACAAGGACACTTTTTAAAGACATGGTTGAAATCAATCAAAGCATCTTGAGGGCTCATTTGTCGGTATGGAATTGAATTCTTATTTTGGGTATTACTATAAGAAATGTTATAGGTATCTAATATTGAAGAAATAAAGGCTATGCATTCATTAATGGCTATGGCTATCAAAATAATCTTTCCTTTTAATTGAAAATAAGTTAATAAAAAAGGGAAAAAAAGGATACGTATCCATCCTATCGCCCTAGCAATTCATTTTTCATGTTCTCTTAATTTATTGTTTATTAAAGCAAAGATTATCTAATAATTATTCGTGGATATTCACCTTTCTTTCTTTACATCTAGCAACTTCTAAGATGACGTCTCTTAGATTTAGATTTATAATATTTATACTCAAATATTCATGGAAAAGCATAGAATATGTATTTTCTAATATTTGATGGCACAAAGAGAGCCTTTTTGGCTTAAAGTTGGCCTTCAATGAGCTTAAGCGTTTAGTCCGTATTAATTCTTTAGGGCATGTTTGGTAATTCTACCTCAAAATATAAGAGTTAAAGTCATCTTTCATTTTAAAATACAACAAATTATAAGAATCAAATCAAAATACCACATTTCAAAAAAATTTCTTCTACCTTTTTACATAAAAAAATCTTTTTCATTCAACTAACTAATAAAAAATATCTACTTTTAACACAAAAAGTGAAAAAGTTACATTCTTTCTTCAGTAAAAAAATAAAATATTATTATTGAATTGATTTAACTCTATTATATTTTTATCTTTTGAAATTGCTATTCTCACTTTACTCACCCAATTAAATTAACAAACAACCCCTTTAAGGCAAATTTGTGTATGCTTGCAAAAGAGGAAAGTCTGGCTTCCTCTTATGGAGGGGATGCTTGGAGACCAATCATGTGGTAAGGAGATAAAATCCCACTATTTTATTGGATTTTTTATGTTAGCATGGAACAACTATATTATATATAAAAAGAAAAGAAGAAAGCATGGTCCATTGTCACCAAAACCTCTCTACACAAAAGTGCCCTTAGCAGGTGGACTCCCCTCCCATATTTAGGGCTCATCTGTTTATTTCCATGGAAGAAGGAAGTCGGAGAAGTAATTGTTCCTTTCTAAAGATAAAAAAACGGATAACTTATTTATTTTCCGGGTACCACCAAATATCATGGAGATGTATGGAGCCAAAACAGCATGCATTCCCATTTCCGTGGAAAGCCTCCTGCACAGCAAACATGCCCTTGTCAGCAAGGCAGGCTCAAAGATCAAGGATCCATAAAAATTGTTAAGGCATGGCTCACACTCAATCAGCCAAGCCCATATGCGGCCCATTGCCATCAAGCATGCCCTAACATCTTATATCTTATCCTACTTAACAAAAATCATCCAATAATCATCATAACATGCCCCATCTTCTCCCACTTCATCAAGACCCTAGATCAAGATGGGCCCCACATCCCACCCCACACACCACTGATCATCCATCCTCATCGCAGCCCTAAAACGATCATCAATTCAAAATTAGCATCTAACGGCATAGAGAAACAGCCAACACTCCCCCACCTTCCTTTCCTAAACATTTCTTTTCCAAAAGAAGAGTAGCAAAGAAGCAAAAAGAGCAAAGCCGCTTCCTGCACACGACGAACCAGACCGAGCTCCCACAGCCTCTCATCTCTCTCAAAACCCCAAACAAGACGAAGAAGAATTAGAAGAAGAAGAAGCAAACGCGAAAACAAAGACATAGAAACCCTAAAACCAAACAACGACTTTCCAAAATCTCATTTTGCCAAACGGGAATCCAGCGAAATCACCATCTGATCCGCTCGAAATCGGGAACGAAATCGTAAAACGACGAAAGATCTCATCTTTTTTCACGATCTGATCCGATCGTGATCCGATCGATGAAGCTTTATCTTTTCCCAATCTAATGACATCCAAACACCCCCACTATCCCAATCGCAATCACAGTCACCACCACAAGCAGCAGATCCCCTTGCCTCTCCCTTGTCCGCATCTTTCCGCCTTCCAATCGAGCCACGGCGGCGCAAACCCCTTCCGCGCCCTCCAGAGCTGCCTCCGGATCCGCCCGCTCGGCCGCGCCGCGATCCGCCGGGACCCGGCGGAGGTCCCCCGCTGCGAAGCCTGCGGCTCCTCCTCGGCCTCCCGCCTCTACGCCTGCCTCGCCTGCGCCGCCGTCTCCTGCTTCCCGCACTCTGCCGAGCACGCCGACTCCGGACACGAGATCGCCGTCGACGTCGACCGCGCCGAGCTGTTCTGCTGCGCCTGCAGGGATCAGGTCTACGACCGCGACTTCGACGCCGCGGTCGTGCTCGCGGCGGCCTCCGCCGCGTCCTCCTCCGCGCTCGGATCGCGGCCGCCGGAGAACCTCAGGAAGCGGCGGAGGGTGGATTACCGGCCGTGGGCGCCGGACTCGCGCGAGCGGGTCCTGGTCGGCCGCGGATCTGTCCCGCTGACGGCGAATCCGGCGGATCCGGCTTCGTGCTTGCCGAGGGGTTTGAGGGGACTGAACAACCTCGGCAACACGTGCTTCATGAACTCGGTGCTGCAGGCGCTGCTGCACACGCCGCCGCTTAGGAACTTCTTCCTGAGCGACCGCCACAATCGCTTCCTCTGCCAGAAGAAGAATAGCAGGAAGGGTGGCGGTGGGGGCGGCGGCGACGGGAAGAATTCAATGTTGCGCCGGATCTGTTTGGCCTGCGACTTGGATGCGATTTTCTCAGCTGTTTTCTCAGGCGAACGGACGCCTTACAGCCCCGCCAAATTCCTTTATAGGTTGATGATTCAATCTTTTTATCTTTTTTAGTTTCATGGATTGGAATTTGGAATTTATATAACTGTCATCCGATTCCTGTTATGTGAATTTGCATTTGTATTTTGCCATGTTTTCTATGAATACTGTATGCATTGGCGCATTGTTTATTTACCTATGCATTGCATTGTATGTATGATTGAAACTGGTTATTGGAGGTTACAGACATTAGGGAATGCAGAGCAATGTAGATCTTTTTTCGTGATAAACAAATGACTAACATATCAAAAATGTTTGTTAGACAATGAATGATAAATTCAATTGCTGGATTGGATCCCATGCATCTGAATGAACTAAAGTTGTAAAACCGATATGACTCATTTAGTTATTTATCAAGTGGATTCAGATACTTTGATATTTCATGGGTGTCCAAATCATGGAAGCGGAGTCTTAGATCTAGATTTAGATGTGGGACCAAACTGTTAAGTGCTTATACTTTGTCATGTCAGGTCCCAATCATGGAATAAGAGGGAAGGTCGCTCCTCTAGGCAATTAGATGTCTCAAACTTTTAGAATTATAACTTATGAACAAACCAAATGCTGGGGTTCCTTAGAAAAATTGTTTGACGATCGAACTATGTTGTAGTGAGAAGTGCATGAGGTTGCTTTGGTTGTCTTTCAAAAGTGAAGTGCAGTAAAAGTACCCATCTGTGGAAACAAAAATCAGCAGCATGGGTTCTGAGACCTTCATTGTTAGTTATGTTTGAATAAGTTAACCAAAACTTGCAGAATGGCGGTTCATTGACAAAAAGAGGTTGAGTTGGTTGATATTATAAAAATCAGAGACAAAAGTCAACGTAACTAGATGTCAAGTGTGTAAAACTTTGAGGAACTACATTTGCATAAAATTTTCTGTACTTTGTTATGAGAAGAAGTCTCAGTTTATACACAGAAGAAGAGAACAAGATTAAGAATTTAAAATTCAAAATTTATCCTACTGTCTGTTGTATTAAAAATTTCTTTTGAAGAACTATCTGAATTTAAGGTGCAATTTGGTATTAGAGTTTTGTCGTTACATGTAATTTTATTTTTTTATGGCACTACTACTAAGAAAAAAATGTGCTATTAAAATTTTATTGCCTGTTATTAGTATTCAAGTGCTGTTATTCCCTTTCAGATTAGGAATTTCTGTTTACAGGTACTTTTTTTTCCTTGATTTTTTCATAAGCATGCCCATGTGTATAATATGAATCCTTTGGCAAAATACTGACTGACAGACGTGGCATATTATTGATACAAATTATTTAAATCACCTTTTTTTCGATCCTTTAACTCTCATGCTTCATTGCAGCTGGTGGCAGCATGCAGCAAACCTTGCAAGTTATGAGCAACAAGATGCACATGAATTTTTCATATCCATGCTTGACGGGATCCATGAGAAGGTGGAACAAGATCAACGCAAGCCCAGGAGCCAAGGTAATTTTTGCCTTGATTTTGATATGCTTGTGGGATAAGCAAACATAAACTTTTTCTCAATTGCTAATAGGGTTTTGTTGAAATGAAAAGGATAAGGACAACACTTACCAATAGTAAAAGGGGAGAGACAGCAGAAGAAAATCCAGATTCTAAACGCTGAAGTTTTTGCAAGAGCGATTTCAAACTCAGGACATTAACATGGGAGAAAACTAACCTTACCACTCAACTAGCTTTGTTATCTCTATTTTACCTAGTATAACATAGGAATATATATTTTTTTTTGAATTAAACATAGAACAACAATGACTATAACCTATTTTAACATTAAGTGGAGGATGGTTTTAAAATCTAATTTATTACATCATAAAGTTTATTGAAAACTATTTATTTCAATATAATTGTTAAAATAGGCATTTAAGTGTAATAATATATCATTAATCTAAAATTTTTCTATAGAAAATTTTACTATTGTTATAATATAATTGAAAAATTGGAGCGACTCCTTGAGTTGCCAAGTTGACTCCACCCCTTGTCTTTCTGAGTCCAATCTGACTCCCTAGTCAGCAAGCAATGCTAAAAACACCTCACTTACCATTTACACTTGTACACCTGTACATCAACTGTTATTTTTATTTTTTCAAAAATACTTTTTTTCTTATGGTCCTTTGTTATAAACCGCCTCTCTCTCTCTCTCTCTCTCTTTCTCTCTCTCTCTAGTATTCAAATCATTTGGGCAATATTCTTGCTAGATATTTTTAATCTATTATTTTATTTTAATGATATTTTCCTGACTAAATCCCAATATAGACACAAAATTTGAAATTATCCCGGTATCATCCTCTGTTGACCTGTAAGATATGTGCAGCATTGCTAAGTACATGTTGGAAATTGGAATGTCCATATACTGTATTTTTTTGAATCACCGGTGTTTGCCATTGTTGACATCATGTCCATGTCCAATTTAACTAGGTAATAATTTATCCACATTTTAATTTTTTAATTTCCTTGTTTCTATTAACAGACTTGCAGTTTCGGCCTGAAGCTTGCACTTCAATTAGAATTGGTGTGCCTCACTTTTGTGCCCTTAAGTGAAGCTGGTTGAGCAAGTATTGCCAGAATTCCCTAATCTTTTTTTGCACATGCAGGTGTCAATTCCTCTAATATAGTTGATGATGGTGCTGATGCATATCATAACTATGCTAATCTGACAAAGGAAAAAAACTACTAGCAAAATAGAAAATTTTTTTTATTGCACCCCCACCAACCCCCGACACCCGAAAAAAATAAGAAGAAGAAGAAGAAAGAATGTTGGAGATATACTGCTTATTCTTGCACTGGCACGCACTTACATGTGATTTTTTTGTAAAAGCTTCTCATAGTAACAACCTTAGATTCTCATCATCATAGCTTTATCTCATTGATGAGGGATTGGCTGTTCATGTTTTAGTTTAAAAATGTTAATTGGAAGGAGGTTAATACTTTAATGTCTTTAAAATACTTTAAAATGCTATTGCTAATGCAGAAAAAGCCCTTTCAATGATGTCATCCTCTGGAAGTTAACTATTTTTATGAAGTGTAAAAAAAATGTTGTAACCATGGTTTTTGATTAATGAAATTGCTCTTTTAAGTTTCTATGCTCCTGGAATTATAGCTTTTCTTAAATTAAACACAAGTGAAAATTATGTGTCCCATTGTTAGAACTTACAAAGCTATTTATAACTTTTAGAGGAAATTACTGAAAAAATCACCTTAGATGTCTAGTGCACCAAAAAGGCCCCTGTAGTTGCTCTGTACTGTGAAAGGCCATCTCGCCAATTTTCACTTTTGTTTGATTGACGATATCGTTGCTTGTTTCAGTTGAACGATGTTATCGTTGCCTTGGCTTCTTCTTCCTCTTCTTTCTTCCTCTCCTCTCTCCTCTTTCTCTATCTTCCTTCCCACTACATCTCCGATTGAAGACATGGATTGCAATTTTGCACCCACCCTCTCTCCAATGGAAGAGATGACCCTATTGCCAGAGGAGAATAAAGAGTTCATGGATAACAATTACATGCTTCCACCATCTGCGATGGAAGGCCTTACTTTGTTGCCGGAGGAGAAAAAAATAGTTGGAAGGCTTGCTGTTGTCATTGGTTTCTTTAACTAAGCAGGAAGAGGGGGTTTTTCCCCATGGCTTGAAGCTTTGACACATTCTCTTCACATGTAATGATTTATGTATTTGGATTCTGCGACCAAGTGAGCAATGGATTCTGCAACCAAGCAAAGATGGGGTTGGGCAAGAAATGGAGCCATGAGATGAAGAAAGAGGAGAGAGAAGAGGAAGAAAGAAGAAGAAGACACGAGTGACAATATCATTGCTCAACTAAAACAAGCAATGATATTGTTGCTCAAACAAAAGTAAAAATTGCAGGAAGGCCTTTACTGTTACAGAAGAGTTAACTATGAGGGCCTTTTTGGTACACTAGACATGTAAAGTGACTTTTCTTGTAATTTCCTCTAACTTTCATGTAGTTGACTCCATGTTCTCTCCCAGTACAACTGAAAAATCAAAAGAAAGAAAGAGATGCTCTTTCTTTATATTTTGAGTACTCTTTTCTCTCATAACAATGCACTAATAATACCAAAAGTTCAGGTACAATACACTGAAAATTATTGAAGTCCAGGTCTCTCTCTCTCTCTCTCTCTCTCTCTCTCTCTCTCTGTTATGTAAGTATTTGATCTCTTACATTTTTTACAATCGTAATTGGTTGGCAGCACAGGTAATGGAGAATGTTGTATTGCTCATAGAGTATTCTCTGGTATCTTGAGATCTGATGTCACTTGTACTGTCTGTGGTTTCACATCTACAACATATGATCCCTGCGTAGACATCTCACTGGACTTGGAACCTGGCCAAGGGACTTCAAAACACTCTACCACAAAGTCTCATGCTTGCAATGGTGAGGCCGAGTCAGTTTTATCAAGCCAAGGCTGCGGAATATCTACCCTCATTGGATGCTTGGATCGCTTTACAAGGCCTGAAAAACTTGGCTCTGACCAGAAATTTTTCTGCCAACACTGTCAAGTGAGGCAAGAATCACTCAAACAAATGTCCATAAGGAAGCTTCCACTTGTTTCTTGTTTCCATATTAAAAGGTTTGAGCATTCACCAATTCGTAAGATGTCAAGGAAGGTAGATCGCTATCTGCAGTTTCCATTTTCTTTGGACATGGCACCTTATCTCTCTTCCTCTATCTTGAGGAGTAGATTTGGTAACCGGATTTTCACGTTTGATGGTGATGATTCAGATACATCAGCAGAGCTGTCTTCAGAGTTTGAGTTATTCGCCGTGGTTACTCACACTGGTAGGCTTGATGCAGGCCACTATGTAACTTATCTACGTCTGAATAATAAATGGTACAAATGTGATGATACATGGATTACTCAAGTGAGTGATAATATCGTGAGGGCTTCTCAAGGATATATGATGTTCTATGTACAGAAGATTCTTTATTACAAAGCGAGTGAAAATCTGGTCAGCTCTTGATATCTTTACAGAAATGTGGTGATGAATCAAATAGATGGGCCATAGAGTCAGATTTTCAAAAGCCCGTCCTTGCCATTTATACTACCACACAATGCCGAACAGTATATCATTGGAAATTTTGAATCGGCAGAACCCAAAAATTATTGGTCTGCTGCGAAGGATTTGCATCTTACATCAATTGAGTTGCTGATAACTGGTAGAGCACGCGGCTCTTGGTGCCCTATTTTTTATTGAGTATTTATAATTATCAATTCGAGGGTTAAGGGAGCCCAAGTTTTTTGTGGTACTCCTTCAGAAGTCAGAATGTTTTATTCTATGAAGGTATGATTTCTATTGAATGGGTCATTCTGATTCTTTCTCTGCATATTCAGGTGTTGGTTAATTATTTTTTCACAGATTAGCAACTGTTGCAATGCTTGAAGATGTAGTTTGGAAGTGTACTAAATTGTGCACTGTGCCATTTTCAACAATCTAATCTAACAGGGTTGTTTTTTTGGTCAACATTGGTGCTTTCTTTATGGAATTTATTTTCATTTTGCCCAATCCTAATGCAAATAATCATGTTGGGGCGATGCTATATCATGTTGTATGTCCATATAATTCTGCTTAACATATTTTATTTCTAAACATTTTTATTGTTTTAGGTATTTTAGTATAAAATTCTGGTTATGCTGAGTAGTGGCAAAATTGATTGGGTACCACACCTATGCCATGACCATGAGAGGACTATCAAGGGATTTAACACAGCCAGTTGCTGGTTGGTCAACTTGTGCTCTCTTTTCAATTTTCAAAATTCTTTTTGGTGTTTTTTAGGTGTCACTTTCTAATTGACCACTCTTCTAACCTAGTACTGTATTATGTTCTTTTTAATCTTTATTATTATTAGTATTTTAAAATTTTGGTGGAGGGAGCCTTGTGCACTGGGTTGCTCTTTTTTTATTTAAAAATTTTGGCATGAATTATGGAATGAAACCTTTATGGTGCTTATAAATCTGGAATAATACTTGCAACTTGTGGATTGTGACACTGCCGATGGAGATTCTTGTGTTAGAAGCCATAAACACAGTTACATCATAGACAATAATTAGGAAGACGGCAAAATAATTGGGAAAATGTGGGTTGTTTTCAAAGAGGAGAATGAATTGCAATCAGAAGCTCACACAAAAAGGTTCCAACTTCTAACATTGAAGCTAGGACTGATATAACTGGCCAGATTGACATTGGTTTGTGTCCCTTTAATTATGCAGGATACAAATCCAATTTGGATCCAAAAGCTTAGGTCTGGTGCCGTCTGTCTCAGAGTATGATTATACTCAATGGGGATCTGAATTGAATCCACCAAATCATGTATACTGTTCTATAGCAAATAGTGGGAGGGCGAAGGGAGGAAAAATGAGAGGCAATCACAGAGGAGAGGGAAGCTATGATGCATGGATACTTCAAAATAAGCAACGCATCGTTTCGTATTGTGTCTGATACTTCACTTTTTATGTGAAAAGTACATGTCCTTGCCGTGTCCATGGCGTGTCCCAGCTGTATCCACCCCGTATTTGGGCATCATAGGAGAGAAGGGAACAAGGGAGCAGAGGGTAGATATAGATGATTGAACAGAAGAAAAGAGATGAGAAAAGAGGAAAGAGAGAGTAGAAGAGAGGAGATGGCTATCTTGCTGCTATATGGTGGTCTGCAATCTGCATCATTTCAAGTGCCTGCCATTGCTAGTGCCAGAGAGGATAGGAGTGGGGAGAGACAAGACAGTACTGTTTTAGAAGATTCAGATATGGTTTGGGTCTGAGGGGAAAAAAATCGTATGTGTACACTTGAGGACTAACTCGACTCTTGACAATTAATAAAATTGAAAATAGTGATGAAAGACAGCGGGGCCTATCAGAGTTCTAGACACCTTGGAATCCAAAGTTGGATCTAGTCTGTTTATCATTTCCCTATATTATCGATGGAGGATGGCCTGTCAGACCCAAAGCTTTGGCCAAATCCAGTAACAAGAGGGCTAAATCATTTGTTTGTGGATTGGATCCTGACCCATTGATTGCACTAATTGAACCATCCTACGGCTCTGATGGCAGACTTGAGACATTAATCAGAACTGAAGAGCCTGCCACATCATGATAGTAAGAAAAAGAATTTATGTAGTTGGATATACTTGGATTTGATTTTTAGAATTGAATGAAATTCCTCTACATAGTTCTGCCGCTAATATGAATTATACAGGTTTTGTCCAGTTATGATTATGTTGTGCAATTAATAGAGGGATACACTGGAATGCAACTTTTGTTGATTTTGGGACTGGCTACGGGTATACTGTATGCATACTTTTTAACGGACTTGTATATGAGGGGCATGGTTATTTTTTAGGGGTTCCCTCTACATTTTGGGCTGTTATAGTTCATATTCTTCTGGCCTAACTGGTGCATCGCTACGTGGGACTACTTTAAATTATTATAATGTCGTCTTACCACATTTATCTGGGTCAGCTTCCCCAGGAGTTTATGTGTTATGAACTACTTTTCAACAACCCCTTTTTATTACCCTTTTCAATGCACAATCCATTTGCTTGGCTACCTTAGAGGTAGCCTCTCTTTCGATGTATCTTATTTGATGGTCCCTTACCCATCAAATACCATTTGTGTAGTAGTCGTTCCTTATTGCCTTGTATATTGACCCATTTGATTGTCCTACAGTGAAGTTCCCATCACCATTAATTAGGGAGAGGTTTGGCAACAGCCTATTAAATTATGTCAAACCATATTGGGCACTTCGTTTTAGAAGCAGTACTGTTTTTTAGAGAGAGATAGAAGCTGTATTCACCTACCCTGCATTGATTGGACTTCATATTCATAGGTGGGACCAGATCTTCAAAAATGTTGATGCTAATGAAACGGCTCTGGGCTTTAGCATTTTCAGCGAGAACATTGGCTAATAGGTGTTGATTGCTGATATGTTCACCCAACATGGCCTTCGATAATATGATTTTTTGAACCATGATTGTAGTATCTATGAGCATAAGTCAAGTTGATCATGACATTGGGAAGGGTAGTTTCCCATTGCAACTGCACATCTATGTTACTGGACAGCCAAGCAGTATGGCTTGGCAAACTTTCTATGTTGTTGACATTTGGTAAGGTGAGTAAAAATAGGGTGAGAGTAGGATTTAGGTGTTGAAATTCTTATCATTGCGAAGGAAGTTCTCCCCCCTTTCCCTGGCCTGTTCGGTAAAACTCTTGCACTCAAAAAAGTTTCTGGGTTTATTTCAGGCCCAATAATGTATTTCCTAATTTTCAGAAGTAAGGTGTTTAATGTGGAGGAGAATCATAAAAAGGGCAGTCAAAGTGTTTGTTCATTCTGTCAAGATTGAGATCCTTAGAAGTATTACCAAACAATTGGGACAATCCTTTAATAATAATAGGGTGGTTCGACAACAAAAATGACAACAAAATATGTATGTGAGAGAGAGAGAGGGAGGGAGGGAGGGAGGGAGGCAGAAGAAATGTATGTTCAGAAATGAAAGATGCAGATTAAGAGTTATCAATGCTAATGGCAATGATTAAAAACCTGGCTTCTTGATTTTCTTCTTCTGTAATATAGTAACTTATAACAGAAATGCTGAATTGCTGCTAGTAACTTATAACAGAAATGCTGAATTGCTGCAGTGTACTGAGAGATATCAATGGGAAAGATGACATGGACTGTAAGCTTTAACTTGATTATATATTTGTACTCATAATGCTTTGGTTGATTAAGATTGGTTTGCATGAATTTAGATATGTCATACTCTCTTAGATTTTCAAGATCTATTCTACTTTTTCCTCTATTAGGAATTTGAGTCCATATATGCTTATAGTCTAGCATCATATATGACAATACCATATCTATTTTGTTTTGAACAAACCTCGTCATAGCAGCCATGATCGGTAACTCGTGCAGAAGATATCCTTACTCTCTCAGTAACAGGTTTACAGTGTAATCTAGTAGGGGAAGCATTAATAATATTGAAAGAAAGAGCTTTGAACCAGGGCTAGTGGAACTAAGATATGAATTGTAATGAAGTGTGAGATCAGATGGTGACTTGCATGGAACAGGTTGCGAAAGAGGTTCTTGCAGAGTCCATTGGGAATACGAATTGCGCATATAGGGAAAACTGGTGGTGGAACCTAGAAACTCAAAACGTTATTGCTGAAGAGAAAGGACTATTGAAATTTTGGTAGAAAACAAGTTGAGAAGACTTAAAAAGGTATACCTTTCTTGGCCTTTTGGCTGTAAGACAAAGGTATAAAGTTGCAAAAGACGATGCGAGGACTGTCAGTAAAGGCAAGAAGGGGATTTATATGGAGAATCCAGAAAAGGATTTGTTAACCAAACAAGGCCGGTTCCAGTCCTTGGAATTTCTCTGTCCTCGGAGAATCCTGCAACTCCCTCTGATCAATCTAATTGTCACCAACCAACACCAAGATTCCCTGTGATCAATCTAATTGTCACCAACCAACACCAAGATTCTGTTCATGTGGCTCCTTGTAGAGGCCATGCTGTGAATGGACACTGTTTTGTCATGCACATCAAGCCACTTTGTAACGTGACATCTGCTTCCATTTTACCTCATCATTTAATTCCTTCTAAAAATTTTCTTTTAAAGCATGATATTTTATTGAACATACCATATATATTGTAGGATATTATTCGGAGATGGTTTTTTTTGTGGGTCCCTAATTTCTTTGTAGAATATAGGATAATTCAGAAATTGAGAAAGTTGTCCAACATAGGATGAGTAGGATGGTTGTAGTGGATGCTTACTTCTATAATGCTTTGCAATCACCGTATACCAACTAGATTAAAGGGAATTTTACAGGACAATGCTTAGACGAACAACCTTGGAGCAAAATATTGGTTAATTGGGAAGCAACACACAAAAATGAGTATAGCATAGTTGAGAATGTTAAGATAGCTGTGTGGTAGAAGTAGGAAAAACAGAATTAGAAATTAACGCATTTAAGAGTATTTACGGGTAGCATCAATTGGTAATAAATTAAGAGAGATTAATTTGAGATGGTTTAGGTATATGTCCAATGGAGGCCAACAATGATGCCATTGAAAAAGTTTTTGTCAACAAGATAATGGCAGATCAAGAAGAAGGGGTAGCTAAAGAGGACATGGATGAAAGTAGTAGGGATAGATCTAGGAAAGTGCAACTTGCGAGGATTTGGCTTAGGATATAATGGAATGGGAAAACAAAATTCATTTAGTCGTCCCCAACATAGTTGGGACAATGCTTTGATTATGATGTTAATGGGTAAGTTGCATAACCTCAAATTGATAGTACTTTTAGTGAAGTTTAAGAGTATGATTTTTAGCTTACAGCAGATTGATGGGGCATGGATTTGTTGTTCTCGATGATGAACGGGAATTTTTGGGTGAAGTACAATCAGTTTTGAATGAACAAAAGTTCATGAGATTTTCTTTTATGCTTGTTTGAAATGTATTTATCATCCAGATGCTCCAGTGCGTTGCAAAACTGAAAAAAAGAAAAAGAAAATGAGACGTTCTTTATTCATTCATTCATTCTGTTAACGATAGTGATGGCCTTTTATCTCTTTTTTTTTTCTTTTTTCTTTGAATAATTCATTCTGATCGGCTGTTATCTAATGTAAATAAACGCTGCCGACTTTAACAAAGTAAGTGAAATGGGACCAATCAGACAGCTTTAGGGATCCAATTACTGCAACTTGCAACTAGAGAGCGAGAGAGAGAGAGAGAGGTACACTAGGATTTTTGTGCTCGTCTTTGGTTACATGGATTTAGTCTTGTATAATCGACAGCAGCTTCTGGTTCAATCAATTTACGCCTTAAAATGACCAAACATCCCTTCACATTTGAGAAATCACCAGAGTCTTCATGTTTTTTTGTCATCAATTTGGTCAAAATAAATTAATCTAACTGCAGGAGGGGTTATGTGTCTTTATTTGTCCTGAGCGACCCACCCAACGAATAAGATTTACTGCTATCACATCTAAAGTGGGACCCTTGGATCAGTAATCTCTTAACTGGGCAGTATGGAAACATCCCTCACTCTCAGTATGATACTTAAATTTATTGTTGACTGACGACTGTGAAATCTCGCTTGGGCGGAAGCATGAATTTGAGGATACTGGCATGTGACAATGGACCATGGTAACATTGATAAACCACATATTTGCCTTGAAAAGCAGCACAGGAACTGATAGTCACTCGCGATCATAGGTGGCTGGCGATCATAGGTGGGTGCCTTGCTATTGCGAAATATTGTTCACGATGGACGTTTCTAGGATTGCCATCTTCTTGTGGAGCTGGCCACTCTGACGTTACATATGGCCAGAAACATCTAAGAGAGCTGCCATTCGGTGTATCTTATGCATATCATAAGACCACTAATGGTTGTGATCCCATATTCACCACATGGGGCAACAGCGCCCGTCTCAAGCTTGTCTCTGCGATGGCACGCTAGTGTGTGATACCAAATTCGTCCCATTTGGGCATGGGTCAATTCCAATTCAAAACTTAAAACTTATTTAAAGTTAGCACACACTCTTATTGTCACACTTTTTTTATTTTAAATTTATGCCCCAGCACCACTTACACCATGAGTTTTGTTTATACTTTCAGTAATACATAAAAATATATATTATATACAGGACAGGGCAGGTTAGATCAACAAAATCCAAACCTGCCTCATTCCAAGACAACCACTGCCGAACCTACCCCATTTCAACATGACCCACATTGCCATCCCTAACCACCATGGTTACAAAAAACCTAAACCATATGAATTGAGATTATATGAGTGCTTGCCAGAGGGTGACCGTGGGTGGACCACTCACGGCGCACCACGTCACCCTCAAGAAATCACTCAGATGGTGGTTGGAATCGTCAGACATACAAATGTACAACACCAGCCATTGTAAACAAGCATTGAATGGTGGCAGCAGTAGGTTGGATATTTGAATCCTTCAAAACCATAATGTGAGCATTGCATGATAGTAATTGCATAATATAAAAAAATTATATTTTTCATTGGGGCTCACAATGGGCTTTAAAAAATTTGAGTTTCACAAAGAAAAAACTGAGAATGATATACACAACACCAACACCAAATATATACAAGTATAATAAAAAGTGGGAAAATATTATATGTATATATATATATATATATTTATTGTATTCAGGGCTGTCTGCAAGAACCGTTGGGGACAGACTTGTTTAATTCAGGTCCTAGACCAAATTGAATATGTAAAAATTATATCTCCCTTGAGGCCAACAAGGAATCCGATTTAGCATCTTACAAATTACAACAATCAACCGCTGCCTCACCCTGACACGGGATAAAAAAGAATGCCCATAATAAAGAATTGAATATCCTCATATCACACAATTCTTCATACTTCACAACTTACAATCCCAACATTTGCGAACACTTATCAGAAAGGTTTGCTATTACAAACCCGGCAAACACCTGCAACAACATACACCAATTAACTTGCATAAATCCATGCAGAAATAAATCTAGCAGTAGCTAGGAATGGCAGTTGCCTCTGCCAGTCAAAAATTTTCGACTTGGACACAATAAATTTCTACTAGGGATACCATGAAATAATCAATAACAAACATGTTTTATAAGATTAAATGTGGTTCATTTCATATACCCCAATCAGGTAATTATGATCATCGAAGGTGGGGCGGACCAAAGTGGAGACACGTGGGTGCAGTCACACCCGTCACATGGTGGTACCCTTCCAAATCTTATATAAATATTATAGGTCCACTACCAAAAATCAAATAAAAATCATGGGTCCACCCTTGAAATCTACATAAAAATTCTTGATTTTCCCCCAAAACCAAATTACCTATTAAATTTCATTCCCCTTAAACAAAAATCCTAAGTCTGCCACGGTCGATAGGAGAGATATTTGGGGAACTGTGTCCTCCAGATGAAAGAAAGAACCGTAATTTACTGAAACTGAAAGGGAAGCTGTTCATACTTCGTAGATCATAGAGACATTCATTTATAACACAGACAAGCACACTAGCACACGAATGAGTATTCAAAACATACAAGCATGAGCTGTCCAAGGACCTTACGTTTTGGTTTTGCAAATTTTTTTTTCTTTTTTTTTTTTGGAAAGTCAAAATTTTTAACCTTTTGTCTGTTAAGGATCTTGCCTGAGCTGAACCAAGGATGTAGATGGCTGAATAGTGGCGGCCATGAATCACCATATCAGCAACCATGGCTAGGGGTATCGTTAGGGACATGCCTAAGGTGGCAACCAAGGGAGTAGTCCACACCACACATAATGCCCTGTGTAATGACGCATTGTAGCTAATTTAAAAAGAAAGAAAGGAAGAAAGAACCCACATGATCGGTCATGGAAGTTATTTTTCTCACATACCAGAAGTAGTCTGACAGGACACTTCCAACAAAGCCATTAACAAGCACCGCTTCATCCATTTTAGCAGAGTGAGGGATTGTAAACTTAGGTTCAATCCCCAACGCCATCAATGGCCACACTGAAAATCAAGCAAGATAAGATCATAAAAGGACTAAGGAGGCCATTGGCTCTATATGGCTCCTTTACAGGTCTAAATTATGGAACATTACCAGAAAACATGTGCAATGAAATGCAAGAAAAGAAAATGATGCGAAATGTTTCATTTGCTATTTTTCATAGGAAGAGGAAATGGAAAGACATAAGTATCCATGAAAGGAGATACTTTTAACTGTAATAACTAAAAGCAGCAAGGTAACAATATGTGCATCCTAATTCCTATCCTTATAAAAATGATCGATTTAACGGGGGAAAATTCAGATACTGGTCATCATCTGTATTAGAGTTTTTTTCTGGAAAGTTCTTTGTTTTTTTTTCGAGAAAATACAGATACTGATCATAATGATGAATCCAGATGATCATCATCTGTCTGTAGAGTTCATCACTACTGCATCATGCTCTTGTTAAGTCTATCGGAGTTGGTGGACCACTAGCTAGGTCCATCACAATTCCTCCTAGATGCATACGAAATAGGATCATTAGGTGTGAATAAAATTATGAGATTAAGCTCGGATGAATGTGTCAATGAGAGAGAATGCATGATTTTATTTTGGAGAGAAGAAAAACTAAAAATGGTGAGATCATTCCAGAAACCAAAATAAGTAGGACAATGGTCAGCTAGATTATAAGATCAGGTGATGGCTATGATATAATATCACTCAAATTACTACACTGCATAAAATTCATCGTATTGTCCTTATGAGAAAACACCCTTAATTTATACATAAGTAGATCAAATAAAGAAATTAAATCTAATTCAAATCTATTTGAATTCTAATTCAAACCTAATTAAAATTCTAAAATGAAGTAGTTCAAAATTCTAATTTTAACCTAAATCTTATGAGCATCCAAATATTCCTGCCATTTTCAGAGTTTACAGCTACTTTCAAATTCATTATAACATATTGCACATGTATTGCTGATTATGATACAATACAGCACATATAAATGTTGCCCGAGTTGACTTTCGCAAAATGAATGGAAGTATAATGTTTATTGTCCATTAGCCATTTGTAAGCTAGGTTGTAACAAATTGTGCACTGCCTATCAGATGAGAATATTGAAACTTGGAAGTGATGCTGCTTGAGAGACGCACAGAAAGATTATTTAAATTAGATGGATCTCATATAATGTTAAATTGATGGAACATAAAATAGGATATTAAGGTAGGTCTTACCAAGCCACCAGAGGGCAACAAGTGTGAAAAGTCCTATGTATCCAAATAACTTCTGTACATCAATTCTTTCGCCTTCTGATCCACAAAGCTTTTTGAGAAGTACTGAAGTATGATTATTTTCATAATCAAATCATTAAAATCTAGTAAAAGGTCAATATATTCATCTAATTAATGAACCATATGTGCAAAAAGACTCAAATTGAGTAGGACTACATCCAACCTGTAAATAGACCATAACACATGGCAGAGAGAAGACCAAAAAGATCTCCTACAAGAGAATGATTTCCACCTCTGCATTAAATTTAAAAATTAGCAGTCAAAACAGATGCATCATACAGTGTTAAAGTGTGAGCTTGAACATGTCTCAACTAGCAATAGGTGTTTATATGTTGACAGAATGAATGGAATTATCAGAATGCCCAACTGGGCCAGCACCAGAAATCACATGACATAGGATACGTTCCTTTCCAACTTTTCAGATCCGAACAAATTTTGTCGATTGGAACTAACAATTATTTTGGGCAGGAAAGAAAGAATAGCATAAACCCACCAAATGAAGTTACTGATTTCTACAACACCACTAGTTCATTGCAGAACTGAAATTATTACTACCTAACTTGCAATTTGAGATCAAACAAGTATCTTGGTGGCTAATGAAGAAAAAATCGTGTAAACTAATATCAATATCTAGAACAAATTGCCTCATAAATGCTACAGCCACTCAGCTGCATTTAAGAGGAAAAGGACTGTCTCTGGCCACGAAAAAGCAAATCATGATGAACATTAGCATCTAAGGATGAGGAAGGGCCCCATACCTGGAAGGGTTTAACTGCAACTCGTCAGAGGCCCAAGTCTTCCCAAGAGTTGTCATAGCGACTCCAGCCATGCTGACAAATACAGCAACTACTTTTGCTACGTTTAAAGAGTCTTGTCTTAACAACACACCAATGAATAGTGTAAAAAGTCCTGAAGTCGAGGACAGAACTGTTGTGCTTGCAACACTTGTTCTTGCAAGTGCAGAGTTTGAAAAATACTGTATTCATCAGGGAAAAGAGTAATAAGTATCTTCCTGTTATTTTCAGGGACGATCAAGGTAGATAAATATAACATAAACATATTTTAAGCATCAGCATCATCTTCATCATTGCAACGAATATCTACTATTTGTATGTAAATGAACAAACATTATGGAAATGCCATGATAATAAGAAAGACACGGGCGTGGGTTCAACCAGAGTTGGCTAGTATCTGATTTAATTATCATGGCAACCCAAGTTTGGTCCTGAATCAGCATGATGGGACACAAATATGGGTACTACAACTCAGATACAGTACAGATGAAGTCCATTCAGTCAACCTGACCAAAATTCTTCCCCCATAGCAATCCAGATTGGGCCAGGATCAACCCAGATTTCAGCAAGTTATTTATTGGATTCCAGAACTTGGACCAGACATAACCTGACAAATGGGACCAAACACAGATAATAGTCGGTGAGAGGTTCTCCCTTGACCCAGTCACACCCTTACATAATAATGACATAAAGTATCTTGATTAACAAATGATGCTCAGGGCATATGCTGTAATAAGAAATTATTGATGATGCTTCTATGGGAAAGTAGACAAATATGACTCAGATATATTGTTATAATAAATTGATTTAGACATGTGAAAAAGATGTAAAAAAAGGAGAGCAAAAACCAAAAAAGCATAAGCAAGACCCTTTCAAGGTACAAAATGAGCATCAGATTGAGAAGTATTGACATGCTCCTACTTTTATACAGATGCAATTTCTATGATTGTACCTCACCTCTGTTACAAACCAAATGGGGGCTATACAAAAGCCATATGTGGCAATTTCCCATGTAGTAAGCTCTCTGTTTTGTTTCAGCATGTTTTCATTGTCTCTGTGTTTATCAATTAAAGGTGTTCCTTCTTCCTGAGCATAAAGATCTACATCACTATCATTTCTATTCAAAGAATCTTGCATTTCCATTTCAAAGGTTTTCTGCAACTCATTAATATTTAAAGGAGAATCAAGCCTGTCGGAGGAAATGTTGGCATCTCTTCCATTTTTTGCTGATCTCTTTCTCAGCAAGCTACATAGCCAATCCTTCATGACTGCAATTGGAAGATAAACTACCAAAAGCGAGGCTCCCAAGTAGGTGATGGCAAAAGGCTGATTGTAACCTGTATATATACCCTGAGTACAAAATAATCTGTTAATATGTCAATAACACAGAAGAATTTTTTATATCCAAAATAAGGGCCTGAAAGCAAATAATTACATCAAATCAAATTATACAAATGAGATAATATCGCAAAAAATCTGAGAATATAACATCCATAAGAAAAACCATCACTTTTATTTCATTTACTAATACATCATAATCATGTTAGAAAAGACTCACAAAGTAGAATTGCTTTCAACCAGCTAGGATTTACTTTTTCAGCCATTCATAGTGTAATTCAAGTTCAAAGATAAATTGGACAGTTGAAATTTTTAATTGCTTAAAGGAAATGTAATGTGTTTGAAAGCTCTTATAATCTCAGACTAGTTATACAGAGTGTAAATTCCACAAAAGCAGAAGTCCTACTCTATCGGAACACTCAAGTAACGGTACAAACTATGAATGAAATTAGTAACTAGAGGTTTTGACACAATCTACCTTTGGTAATCCATCATGGATTAATTGACAAAAAAATGCCAGAGTTTTTCAGATGTGACAACATCCTAATGCGTATCACCTTTTTTTTTAAATTCAGGAAACAAGGTCATGTGTATCTGATCATAAGAATCCTATAAACCGTTTCTCCAATATGGAGTGCAATCTATTCTTTCTTTTGCCTACTCCTTATTTCTGGGAACAGGTTGTTGTTGATATGATATGGTCTGCTCTTTCTTTTATCCGGTTGACTGGAATAACACATGGTACTAGAGCTAAGATAGTGTGGTCATGGAATAAAATCAAACTACCAAATTATAGATTGAATCATTGACTTCTGCATGAAACACTGTACTTTGAACTCCTTAAGTAACTTTTCAATTGTGACCTATAAGGCCTTTTTTTTTCAATTGTGACCTATGAATTCTAATACTTTGAGCTTCTAGAAGTGGTTAAAAATGCAGTATTAAAGGTGAATATCCAAAAACGACCATTAAAGAAGCTTCCTTTTAATAGAAATTGAATCAATGGAAGATAGGAAATGAATACCCAACCATCACCCAAGTAATTCAAATCCTAATAAAGTCAAGGTCCACTCTACATCGCTGCATTGTATATCATTCACCCTACCTCTTCTTCTTCTTCTTCTACGCTCCTTCAGTGGAGCTCATTGACCAAATTCCTGTGCATTTCATGCAAACAAAGAGGCCCTTGAAGTTTGTCTCAGAACTCTTCCACATAGTGATGGGCTATGTCTCAGATGAAGATAATGATGATGCTTCTCAGATAAGGATGTCACGAACCATAATGATGTAAATCCCAAAATCTAAATAAAACTATAAGCTTGCAAACAACTAAACAGAATGGCATAGATAACCTTTGTCGAGTGCTGGGATACGTCTCTAATTACAAAAGGTTCACCAATTTTAGAAAAAGAAAACAAGACACTAAAATCAACAAAGACAATCGGAATGTTAGTCATATACAAATTTTGCAGTTTTGAGTTGCAACTTTTGTTCCTATGCATGAAGACTGTCAATAACAGGAAGAACCACAATAACCACTTCAACCTGCAAATTTACCTCAAACAATTAATACTTCTAACCATTCTATGAGTTTTAATTTCCTATGCATATAACATTTCTTGACAATGATAAATGAAGGAATCAAAACCTTTTCTCCTGATATCAAGTGACAATTGTTCCCATTTCTTCCATGAAAAATGGAACTCCTTAGCGATCGTCAGATGTTCTAAGTTCTAAATCATTGCTTTACCAAGTACTGTAGACTATTTTGACAAACATTTTATAAATTATAATTGTAATGAAAAAGAGAAAATATGAGAAGTCACTCCTCTTGCAATTACTAAAAACACAGGATTTTGCAACAATTTTGATTTGATAAACTTCATAGGGAAAAATCAACCGGGTTACTGACACAGCTTTGAATTCAAACACCCAAATCATGAGTAACTAAAAAATAATGTTTCACACAAGGACAGAATGTGAGAAATTCTGCTTTTTACAAATACTAAATATACAGGATGTTGTATAATAAGTTTGATTTGATAAAGTTCATAGGGGAAAATCATCCAAGTTACTGATACAGCTTTGAATTCAGACACCCAAATCACGGATAACCGCAAAAATTATGTTGCACATCTTCCAATCAACATCAACATGGTAATTCCAGAACGACCCATTTCATCAAAAACCAAATTCTAGCCATTCCACACCCAAATTTGAGAACCAGAGCCAAAATCAGGAACTAGCAATCCATCCAACATAAATTACAGCCAGCTCAGTTTGCACCCAAACTTAATCCACAACAATCGTTAACTCAACCAAACCCAACCATATGAATAGATAATAGCAACACAGTGAAATTACACAAACGATTTCGAAGAGAACCAGAGACTCACCTGTGTGACTTCTGCAGATGCCACCCATATGAAGACAACGGCGCCGATGAGAAACAAACCTGCTCTATATTTCCAACCCATCACAAACAAGACCCAGAAAGGAGAAATCACCAAAAAGATCTTTCCTTTCCTCTCAGAGCCTCAATACCACCAACCCATTTTTGCAAAGAACATGAAGTCTCATCTGAAACAAAAGGAAGTTGGATTTTTGGCAGAAAGGGTCTCTTTCTAGAATTGATGCCGATGAAAACCCAGAAAGGAGAAGCCACCCAAAAGATGTTTCTCTCTCAAAAGATCTTACATCCACCAACCCATTTTTACAAAGAACATGAAGTCTAATCTCAGATAGACAGACAGAAAGATGGGTTTTTGTCGGCAGATTTCAATAGGGGTGAACCTCTCTTTCTCTCTTTTCTTTGTATAGATGGCAACGAAAGAAAGAGACGAACGGTGACGGGGAATTTTAGCCGAGAAGAAGCCAAAGAGAAGGAAGAGAAAGAAGGGATCAATGGTAACAAATGAGATAGAATGAACAAAGAATCAATGAAAAAGTTGGTCTTTTTTTGCAGGTTTTTGTTGCTTTCAGCTTAGCTTTTGCTTTTGTTGGTGTAGAGGTTAGGGAATTGTTTAAGATTTTATGTGATCTGATTCGATAACTTCCAAACGGGATCACCCAATTGAAATGGAATTTTAATCGGTTCCCAAAATGAGATCTTGAGTTCTTGGCCTCTCGAATGATAGAAAACCATTATAGAATGAGACCCTTTGACTCTCTCTCTCTCTCTCTCTCTCTCCCCCTTTCTCTCTGGTTGCAGAGCCACTGTCGTTACTGCTGTTTGAAAAAGATGTTTTAGCAATTATTCCCGCGAAGATTGGTAGTAGGATCTCTGATGGGCCACAGTATGGATTGATCGTGATTAACGAAAATCTTGTCGGCGACATCATAAAGATGCCTTTGTTAGACACGAGAGAGACGAGAGATTGGATGGTTAGGATCATTCAAGGCGTGATCTTTTGGATTTTGGATCATGGTCTATCCCAAGGTGGCCATTTGCATCCCTTGCAATCATGTAATTACATGTGTAAATACGTTGCTGACATTTATAAATTTATGTATATAACGAGTTATAAAAGTGTTACACGCTTCTTTAGTTCGAAAAGTATCAATATAAGTCACATGTTTGATGGGTTGATGATTCAAAAAACGTGTGAATCAAAGTTTTGTCCTCAATATTTATAAATTTGGAGACGGTAGATTTTGCTATGTAGTCTAATAAATTATTAAACGCATGTGTAAATGGTAGTTCCAAATAGATATACTGTTGTGTTTGTTTTGCATATGTAAATTTTATTTTCATATTTTGTGAGACAAGCAACCACTAAAAAAGATTCGGGATGAAAAATAAGTTGGAGATGAAGATGATGCTTGACTTAATAGGGTAGGTTGGGTTCCAACAACATTCCTTGGAAGACCTCTTGATTTACTAGGATTGACCAGGTATCCTTTTTCCAGTAAATGGGTGATGCATTGGTGGTCATTTATGCATCTTCACCATCAACTTCAATTTAATTTCATACAAACAAATGCATTTACCATGAATGATAGTTTTTTTTTTTTTTTTACAAAAAGGTCTGGGAATTGATTTGTCCTTTTTTATTCTTTTTTACTTTTTTCTCTCAAGAGGAAAGCACATATATTAAGATCCCCACATATGAAAACTACACAGTACAAAACGAAGCCGACCAAAAGGCAAGCCAAAATTAGGTAGGTTCAGGTGCTTCATGGTCTTCAGCAGTCTACATCTAATGTCGTACCTTCCAATGTCTTTGTAGAGTAGAAAGGTGAAAACTATGAGCCAGAAGAGTAAACACGGTGAGATGAGGGTACCCCAAGCTTGGAGGATTTTTAAAGAGGAGCACATTGCAATAAGTGTCTTATGGAGCTAATCTCAAGGGTTCACTTGGATGTAGAGCCGGAAAATGTGATCCAACCCATTGGCCCGACCCGCTTTTGACCCATCAAACCCAGCCCGTGAAATATGTGGGTTAGGTTAGGGTCAAATGTTCTTAAGCCCATATGAAAATGGGTCAAATTAGGGTTGCCCACTTACCTCAATTGACCCACAGATTTTTTAAGTTTAACATGTAATACCATATGACTTTTGAAAACCTACTTTTCATTTGAAGTTGTTTTCTATTTTGTTTCTCTGAAAAAAAGAGGGATCACGATCACCTTGAACTAACTTACTAATTTTATTTATTAATCAATTTGCAAATTTCCATCAATCCATTCTCCACTACAATTGCTGCCTATAAATTTTTCAAATCATTTTTGGCTAGGAGAGAGGGTTGTTCGCCTAGATGATGTGGTTTGCAAGGGACAAAAGAAATAAGAAAAGAGAGGAAAAAGAAAAGAAAGAAAGAAGAAAAGAAAGGAAAGATAAGACAATTTATAACCTTAACTTTGGATTGACTGTAAAAGGACCATATAATAAATTGTGGTTTACACTTCTATTATATAGTTTTTTTTTTATATCTTGTTTCTTTATAATAATATAATCCATGAATCCACTTTGAAAAGAAAAAGAAAATGAATGAAATGAAAAAGAAGAAGAGAGAACCGCAGTGTTTCAAGTGAAGCTAACCTGAACCGGTAGCATATGCGAGTTTAGGTGGGCCAACCCAATCCGACCCTATGTGGGTACGGGTTGGGGGTTCTAAACCCGAACCCACTGCTTGACTTGACCCGAATTGGCCCGGTTTGCCACCCCTACTTGGATGCTTTCCTATCACCAGTGGAGGTAGATGAATCAGAAGGTCTCTTTATAGAAAAGGATTGAGCAAAGTTAATTTCGTTGGATTCTCCTTAGGGTTGTAAATGGGTTGGCTCCGGTCCAGGTTCGTGGTAGACTTGGAACCGAAGTCGTTTATGAGAAAATGAACTTGGAACTGAAACCGGACTTAGTTCAAAACTAGTTTCCTAAATCCAGAACCGTAACTGTCAATGAGAAATTATAATTAGAACCAGAACTTGAACCAATGTCATATATGGGAAAACAAACTAATTTTTTAGAAAAAATTCTAAAAAACTAAGGTTATATGTCAGGTCTTGAGTCCATGGGCTGGAACGAAGGTGAAATCAGACCCAAAATCATTCAGATCATTGGTCCAAAATACAGGTTCTAGACTTGGATCAGTTTACGTATTAGGATTTAAATAAGGACCCAAACCCGATTATTAATGGATCAGGACTTTTGGGTAATCAGAGAATTGGAAACCCATTTATAACCCTAATTATCTTAGCCCTTTTTAACAGCTTTAAAGTTTATGATTTTTAACTTTATTTATTTTTTGTTTTGAAACTCAATCCATTAATGACTAATAGATTTGATGAGCACAAAACTATACATTGCTGCCAAATCAAGAGGAGAGGGGATAAGAAGGTAACAATGCTAGATTGTGCATATAGTAAGGAATTATCACGTGGGACAAATGGTGATTCTTTACAAAAGGATTCTTTACCGTCATTACCTAATGGGGTTTCTCCGCTTATCATTTTTTCTATTAATCCATATTTTTTGAGTTATCATAATAATTTTTTTTTCAAAGGTGCAAAAAAGATTTTCTCTCGTAGGAGTGGAGAAAAGGAGAATTTTCTCCTGTAAGAGGACTGCACATACAATTGAAATTATGGGGCCCTCTTTGGGCCACCCTTGATCAGTTTAGGTCTGATTTTTTCCATGACACTTATTCATAAAAAGAAACCTTCCCATTTATCCTGCCCTCAGTGATAGGAATGCATCCAAGTGGAAGACTCCATGAGCCGGAGCACACAAGCATGGTACGGAATATGCTTAAAGGTGAAGATTTTCTAAGGAGAAAATACTCATCTCTCTTGTGAAATTGAATTTTTATTAGTTCGATTCACATTAAATAAATAACTATCTTTTGTTTATCACAAAATTTAAATCTCTTACATTATTTTCTCCATTTCAAATCCAAACATAATAATGAATCACCAGCACTAACTGGTAATTCTCCACGTGGGAATTCTTCATCCTAAATTTTCTGTCTTCCCTCTACCTAGCTAGGATTCTCTACTTTCATTATTCTATATCCAAACAGGCCCTTCAATGAATCTAAATGGGGAAAAGTGAGGTTTCTCTGAAGAATTGTTGTTGGTGCTCTTATTCTTTACATCCAAACAAAAGCCCTAAAAAGACACATTTTTACATACAAAGGCAAAAAGGTAAGGGTATGTTTACAACAATGGGGACAAAGGTGGGACCCACTTGATGGTCCGTCTAAATGAACCACACATAGCATTCCCCTGAATTGCACCTGGCCCTTGAGTTTCTCTTCCAAATGGACTATACACCGAAGGAACTTGTAGGGCCTCGATGAATATGATAGAGGTAAGTGATGGGGCTGTTTTTTTTTTTCAGAGAGAAGGGGCTCATGGAGATCTTTCAATTCCCCTGGTCCTAGTAGTCTCAGGTGGGGCCCCATGTGGGCCCACATCGAGGTGCACTTGTGCATTGAATGACTACTCATGTTTATGGAAAAAAAAAATAAAAAAATAAAAATAAAAAACTTGAAGCAGTGTTTACATTGTAAATGTTAGAAAGTAGGTCCAAACTCCAAATCCCATCAGTGAGTCATAGAATCACATTTAAGCACTTCTCGTGTTGGACCATATCTGAAAGCCCAAGACTTAACCTTATTAGAAAGTAATGAGCGAGTTGTTAAGGCGGTAGCTCAATTATTTTGAGCCTTTGGTTTGCTCCCCAACGTCTCAAGTTCAACTCCCATCTTTTGCATCATCTGGGTACTCTATGTGTAGCTATATATATACCCGTTGGGAAAGAGTCCTTGCTCGTTACAATTGATTAACCCTGGGCCGAAGGCCATAGGTCCGAAGGGTAAGTTGGCGAGAGATACCATAGATCATTTAAGAAAAAAATAAAAATAATGAGCGACTAATTTGGATTATCCAATTGGTTCTATATCCTAATAATACATCTCTAGGAGGATTTTTTGAAGGTGCATGCGTGCATCTGGATTCATAAAGTTCACTGCTGTCCGGTGGGCGCTGTCAACCTCTATCGGTGGGCAATGGTATAGAGCAGGCTGGCCCAATGACCCACCAATGGTGGAGGAAAATTGCAGACGTTGATGTAAAACAAGTTACTAATACTCGAATTATGCATACTCACAAACTCAAATGAGCAACTATACCCCAGGCCAGTCCAAAATTCAAATGCTTGAATACGAGAAAAGCAAGTCAGTTTCTATATTAGACCATCAGATTGTAGGCCATTTCAAAGAAGATAATATAAGTTGGTTTTAGGTCATTTTAATAATCAAATGAATCAGCTCTTATCCTTGATTCTCTATTAGGAAAATAAAAGGGAAATTCTCAAAAAAGGCCCTAAGGTTTTGCCTTATTTCAAACGAGAACACAGGCTTCGAAAACTTTTCAAATTAATTCCAAGTTTTTTAAGAAGTTTTCAAATAAGGATATCCGTTCATTTAACACTATTTTCCTGCAGCTTTTTTCCTCAATTTTTTAAAAATATCCTGATTACCCTTTATTCAAATAAATTTCTAATTCAATTCCTCTATATTGACCTCATTTTCTTCACCGTCATCCTTACGATGATTTAGAACAACTAGTATCTTTACGGTGATTGGTTACATGTGGTGACTGTTGAAACTCATTTATGGCTTTAAATGATTGGTAATTTGATATTTTAAGAAAATTGAGAAAAAAAAGTCACTAGGAAGTACCTTTAAATGAACAAATGTCCTTAATTGGAAAGTTGTTGAAAAAATTTGAGATAAATTTGAAAAGTTTTGAAACTTGTATTCTTTTTTGAAATAAGGCAAAACCTTAGGGCCTTATTTGATAATTTCCCAAAAAAATCAACCGAACTTTCTCTTTCTTTCTTTTTTTTCTTTTCTGAAGTCTCTTTTCATTTATATATATAATGACATGGAGACGCTGAAATTAGTGGAGGAGGTATTTTCTTAAGTTCAATGATCTTCTTCTATTTTGAAAATGGAGGATGTAACTTCCCTTGTAAGTGGGCACTGAAGTGTACTCCACACTTCAAAGGCCATGTGCTTGCAGTAGCAAAAGAAGTGTGTTCTAAGTTTTTGCTACTGATTCACATCTGTGGCTTCAAGTCATGTTATAAATTAAATATAACAAAAATAAGAGACTACAACCTAAATTCAACTTAATGGGTTGTGCTTCCCAACTTAAATTTGCAAATGGGTTGGGTCAGGGCTGACTTTTGTCCCTGCAGCCTTATGCAGGCATTGACATTAACCCTGATAACTAAATGGGTTGTGCTTGGATGATCTCCCAACTTGCCTATCTAGACGCATGACAGCTGTAGTCATTCATCACCTTTTACTTTAATTAAAGGTCAATCTTTTAAACCCACTAAACAAAAACCCTATGATTATTTCATGTTAACTAAATAGTCCACATGAATTCCAATCATGGGCTACTGATCATACATAAACAGTCAGATAACCTGATTAACCTTGCTAAAGGTGTGCACTGTACACCTAGCATCAAGTAGGCTGTAGGCTCTAGTGGGTCTTTCCTGGCATGATGGTTTCCGCCACAAACAGCTCAAATGATAGAATCTCTTGTGGCATTTTCAAAACAGCCAAGAGGACAAGATCAAGTTAAGTGTTGAAAATTGGCTTTTATGAGTGAGCTTTGACTTGAGTGACAAGGTGACCTCTTTATGTTGCATCAACAGGGTGTGACGAAATGGAGTGTGTACCTGTCTTTGTTCTCCACATTGGCTAGGTTTTGCTTTCATAGCTGCATGGAGGCGAGAAACTAGAGACAACAGGCATTCAAATCCACTAGCAATATTCCTTTTCTTGAAGTAGCAATTCATATGATCACTAAGAGAGAGATACTATGTAATATTTCCAAATCTATAAAAGGCAGAGAGAGAGAGAGAGGGTTAAAAATTTCAATGAAGAAGTTGATGGTTCTGCCAAGAATCATGTTTGAAATTGATGGTTCTGCCAAGAATCATCTAGGTATGTGGTCAATAAAATTTTCAAGGAAGAATTTGGTCTAGCTCTTTCACCAACAACCACCTGATTCATGGTTTTAGCTACAGTCAACTCCCATAGTAAGCTTAACACTTATCTTTTATTTTCCTTTATTTTGGAAAACAAAGACCACCATGTAGTCGAGTGTCAAGACGGATTAGTTCTTTTTACACCCAGGAAATCTTCCTTGAGGGGGCAGCTTTGTTTATTTTATTTTTTTTTAGAGAAAAAGAGGTCATATTTAATAAAAATCATAAAACCTTAATTGTAATGTCTGTCTTTTGAAGTGCATGGAAGACCATATATACTCTTTTTGTGCAATGAAATAGAGAGACCACATTTTCACCTACTCTATTGCCTGCTAGTATCTAAGATTCAGTCCTCAAAATGGGAGAATTTTCTCCTAATTTATGACTTTAATTTAGGGGTCTTGCATATTTTTTTGGTAACCAGCTGAAGTGTTGGTACATGGATAGTGGATACAGACACTGGGGCCATAGGTGAAAATCTCGTTTCAAAAAGAGCACAATCATTCTTTTTTCACAAAAATTATTGATCGGCTTGGCATAAGTAAGACATTAAGCCAAACTTCACCTTGCTATATAAAAATGGATATCGGTGGGGCTAATTAGTTTCCCAAAATCTGAAGGTGGCTGTAGACCAAAATCAGCTTAATCTTACATTGATATTTGCCATTCAAGGAGATGAATGTGAGCTGTCCAATGTTTTTTTATCTTCATTAATTTTTTGATGCTTTTGATCAGATGACAAAGAAAGACTAGTGGGGCTTCTTTTTTATACTTAATTTTCTTCTTTCCATATGGCAAGCCACAACCACCTTTATATTTTGTAGTCCAACGGGTCCATCATAATTTTATACATCTGAGGTCCGTATGTCAGGCATGTGGTGCATTGGTGGGTCATTATAACTATAAAGTGTTTTAAGTTTTTATTTTTGGTAGAAAATAGTGTTTTAAATTTTTTTAGGGGTTCTGCGTCCCTTAACCCTTTGGTGAGGGGAGAGACCTTAGGTGAGGTAAGGCGCCCTCCGGTGGGAAGGTGACTGCCCTATTTGAACCTAGGATGTCAAGTAAGAATTTGACACCTTTTATGACCGAGGGTAAGAAGCCGTTCTTAATATTGTTCTAAGTTGGTTTCAGCTTTATCTTCGTTTTATACAACACTGTTGTACATGTGCAGAAGCACATAGCATGCGGTTGACAATCAAAGGCACACACAAAAAAAGAGATAAGCACATGAGAGATTTACGTTGTTCGGCGATATATTTACATCTATGGCTAAAAGAGAATTCCACCCTTTTACTGTATTGTTCTGCTTAGGTCTAAAATTACAGGTTACATCATATTTTAGCCCCTAAAAAAGTTCGATACACAGACTAAAATATCCTTGATCCAAAATTCAGTCAAAGACTAACCCTGTAGACCAATTGGGTGAACCTGAAATATAAGACATAAATCCAATAAAAACTTTGTTAAATTAGATATTTAATCACACCACCGTCACACCAGAAAGCCATCTTCCACTGCTTACGTTGACATGACCGAGTGGGTTTGGCATTTGAATTGCCTGGCTAAGCACTGTTGGACTGGATGTATTCTAAAGATTTGCCGACTTCTGTATCTTTGAATATTGAGATGAGAAAACATTTCATATTGACAAAGAGGGTGTGATGTTTCCCATATTCCTGACCGGCTTTCACTTGAAAATACCATCATTCCAGCGTCTTCAAGAGTGTTTGAGTGTCTTTTCTTGAAAAATTGCAACATTGTCATGTCAATTGCACCCACCCAATCAACACGTTTGTTAAATTCTACTATTTAACTGTAAAGTAACCCATGTTAATTATTAAGGTAAAAAATTATGTAATATAACAATTGAGCTGTTAGAAAGCAAACTTTAGTCAACTATCTCAATTGAAAACTGGCATTAAGTGTTATAAATATAAAAACATAAACAGATGATTTTTCATTTGACAAATGAATTTGTAGACATACAGTTGGCATCTTGTTTAAGTCTAGTAGTCCAATCAGTTGCATAAATGGGATATACATCAAAGTTCTACTAAAATCAGCTTCATTAAATATTTTTAATCACATTTATCTCATATTAGTAAAAAGAGTCTATGAGACAAAAATAAGCTCTCATCTCATTTCCACAGTTCAAGTAAGTTCTGCACATACTCTAATGGGGCCCACTTAAATGTATGTCAATCACAGAATAATCATGCATAAAAGCATTTAGTATGAATTATTAGAGTGGATTTAGTTCACATTAACCAAATGTTCTATTCATGCAATATATTTTGTGATGTAATCAACGGCCAACAATGGTTAAATCAGCACTAAATTGGGGCGAGGGACAACTCCTGGTCCATGATTCCCCCTAAAGGTATAGATTGATCACAAGTGGAACCCACAGTATAAAGTGGAAATGTCGGTTGTTCAAAACTTTGGTTGATGTCAGTCTATCAGCAACAAATTTTGCTGCACAACTCATCCACAGCAGGGGACCAGCTTTGGATTAGTGTGCATGCAAGCCAAGAGTGCTATGGGTATGCACATGACCGTATGTGCAGTCATAATCAAAGTAATAATCAACCGGTTCTCTTGATTGGGCCCTTAATTCATGACAAGACTATTCACTCACTGGAATCATATTCATTAATAGACCCACCTCATGAATTCCCTTCCTTGCCCGTCTCTCACAAACAAACAAGGGACGTAATTCTATGCGTGTGATCTTAGTTGACCTACCTTTTTGCTTATTCAAAGCCGTTCACATTAATATACCCAATCTTTCAATAGGTGTGACCGGAAATTTTCAATCCAATCATATGTAGTGAAATATACCCTTGGGTTGAACAATTCAATGGGAAAAATGTGAGATTTTATCCTTTTTTTGGGGGGTAAAGGTGAGACTTTACCGTTGAGGTCAACCAGAGTGCAGCATGGGTTAGTCTCATGCAGTGATCATTTCATTTGGATTGTTCCTTATTTTATTTAAAAAAAAATTTGATAAGGACGAGAAGAGCCCACCCACCTGGGCATAAGGTGTGAATTTGCTTTCCATTTAGTGTTTTCAATGCCCAACAAATTTACCTAGTGGACATGTATATTGGTGTCATCTGCGCAATGGGGTGAGTCAGGCTTCAGATTTAGATAGACCTGAAGCTTACCCAATTGGTACTTCTACCATCCTCTACCCATCCCGACACACAATGGGTTGGTTGGTTGTCATACTAAACTCACCCATGACAACCATGGACCTTTCTTAGGAGAGATCTGAATCATGAACTATAAGAAAATGAGATATCGTTTCTTATTGCCACTAACACTACTAAGCTCACAGTTAATAAAAGAAATGCACTCAGAAATATATGAAGTAAAGATGTGCAGAGCGGGTTGGATTGATACATCCAAAAGACCAAGCTTGTACGAAATCTAACTCTTGTTAATGTATGAAAAACCATACCCAATCCAAATTCTACGAACACGATACCAACCCTCTTGTAACAGAAGCAGGTTCCCTTTTAAACCTAACCCATTGCCGGGGGGAGACCTTTGGCCTTTGTTTCGTTAGCAAAATTCATGGCCGATTATTTTTGTAGAAAGGGACTTTTTGTTGGGAATTTATAGATGATGGTGCCATGGTTGTCCCCTTAGCTTGTCTAAGTTTAATATTTATTTGCTAGAATTTCTAATTCCAATCACATGAGAAATCACTTATATTCTTTAGAATTTCTAAATGCTCAAGCCAAGAGGAGCATGGGTTTATGAATTCCCTAGATAAGATCTCTTTGACGAAACATGCCCTTAAACCTATTTCTCGCAAGAGTATTCTCTTATGTCGCATTACACAAATATGCCCCCAATTTTTTTATTCAAACTCTGAAGATAGTAACTTTCAAAAAAGGTTAAGATTCACCTTTGAGATATTACCACATGACACTGCCAAGAAAACTTTAGAATAAATTAAGAAACACTTCAAACAGGAGAAGCCAAGCCAGTCTGATGTGCACTAAACATTTACATTGTTATGGCTTTCCGCTTTCCCACACGCAAGAACGCCACAGCAGTATTCAGAGATGGAATAGATGCAGGAACTGTCTTCTCTTGTTTCACGTTTCAAGGCCCTGACATCTCTGACTTCTCTCCCTCCTACATCAAACTACATGCCAACCCAACTCGCACTGCTCACTCACTGCCCTCCTTCACCACAGCCAAACACGCTACGCTTCATCCATCCAAAACACTGTATATGTCTGCGCAGTGTCTTGCCAGCTATCAACTCTTTTTTTTTTTAAATCTTAAACAAGGGAGTTAGGACTCAAATAGAAAGCCGTTATAGAAAAGTGAAAAGGAAACCAGACACGTGAAAAGAGGTAATATGCTTGATTCAAATCCTATCCAGTGAAGTAAGAACACACGTCTCTTATCACTAGGGTAAAATGGCAGTTCTTCCAATAGTAATCCATTATTGAGAAGTTAAAAAACTCATCGAACCACTAAAGACAAAAGACCTTCATATTATGATTATATCTCGTCATATTTTGTTCTCTTAATTTGAGGCTTTCTCTCTCTTTATAAGTAAAGTTACGAAACAATAAGTTTTAAAAGTAATGGTACATAGGGAAACTAAGTATGATATCAAAATGAATCATCCATGAGATCTACTCCTTAAATAAATGACTCAATTGAAGAATATGTTGGCAGCCTCTACTACTCGCACAAGGTTTGAGAATGGCTTATTACTATTTCTCACTTCACTCTCTAGGGTTGGAACACTGAATATGTCACCTTTTTGCATATGTGGGCTTTCGTTTTCATTTGTGTGGGCTACCATTCTCCCATGTACTAGGAGTTTTCTTTCTTATATTTGTTGGCTCTTGTTTTTGCATGTGCAAGCTTTGTCCTCATTTCCAGCCCCCTTGGCTGGGCTAAAAAAAAACCCACCAGGTTTTGGCTAGAATAAAGAGCAAACAGAAGTTAATCAAAACCAACCTCCATATTGACTACAGGATCATTACCGTCCATTTCACATCTTTAGTCTTTCATTAGACCTGAACCAAAAACTTGCTTTATTTGGTTGATCCCAGACTTACAATCAATGTTTGTCATGCAATTAGTGGTTCTTTGACCATTGTATTTGTAGGTATATATGTTCCTCTTGATTTGGATCCATGACCCTTCATCGTAAGAGCTAATGAATGGAAGGTTTGGATCTCATTGAAATGGCGACGTGTATGGATGGAGCTGTGGGTTTCTCTATTTATTAATGTTGGTGACCTGCATTCTGACAATATGCAGTGGGAAAATTAAGGAAATGTAGACTGGGAGCCATGTAAGAAAGTTGGTATATCGTCTACAGGATGACTTAGGAGGAAAGAATTGTAATTTGTGACCCGCCCTAATCTCTTCTATAATCCCTATCCATTTCGTCTTCACTTCACTGGAGTGATTTTAAATACCACTGCATTTCTTTTTCTTTATTTGTGTATATCTGGCCAAAGTTCCTAGGATTTATAAATAGACTCTTCTAGTTTCAATATTTTCTTATAACCCACAATCTTTTGATTTTATTAAATTCCATGCCCCGATATCATTAGCCTTACAATCAACTTAAGTTTTTAGAGTAAAATAATGTTTTTGCCAATCTCTTTGTCCCTATAAGCATAAATTCAAAAACTTAAATTTATTTTTGTAATTACTATAGTGCATTTAGTAGGAGAGCATAATCCTACATAAATTTATTTTTATCAATACAAGCTCATTTCATTAAATCCGATCATAAATTATACTTGTAATTGATTATAATTAATGAAAGTTTCAAAATATATGATTACATTCCATGTGCATGAGAGCATTATCGAGAGAGAATCATTGGGACTAGGGATAAAATAATAATATGCATTTAAATAATGATACAATCACTTTTGTTTGTTGGATGCAAGGCGGCCAAAGGTGTCATCTTCATATGATTCAACTCAAACCTCTTGGTAGTTGCCATACTTATTAGGGCTATTAATTTCAGGGACTAGATGGTATTAAAATGGAAAAGAAATGCAGAATACAAAAATACTAAACCTACAGGGGCTTGTTTATGAATTTTATAAACCTTTGCGTAGTATATGGAAAAAACTTCTATCATTTTTGCTATTCAATATTTTTCCACTGGGGCTTAAGGATGTCGAAAAATAAGTGGTGACAGCTATCTATTGTATATTCTCATCTTTTATCCTCATTAAACGGCTTATTTGACTATGAATATTTTACCAAAATTTCATTTCGATGATTGTATTTTTATTCTCTAATATTTTAATTCCTTTACACTTTATCATTATAACCAAAACTCACCACACCACATTTACACTTAATCATTGTAATCGCCCCCCCCCCCCCCCCCCCCCCCCCCCCCCCAACAAAAAAAAAAGGACCCCACAATACACGCTGACCAGGTAAAACTATGAGTACCGAATGCAAGCTTGGGAGCAAGCCCATGTTCACAAATCAACTCCTAAGCAGCTATAACCTCTAGCCATTAATAACTCGGCCTAGAGATAAAAGTTGATAACTTCCTATGGTTCACAAATCAACTCCTAAGCAGCCATGACCTTTAGCCATTAATAACTCGGACTAGAGATAAAAGTTGATAATTTCCTATGGGTACCCATGTAGTTTTTTTATGGACTAAAATATGCTAATTGTGCAATTTCACATAAAATTATAAACTATGTGATATCATACTGATATATTCCTTTAAAAACCCAACGAGAGAGGAACTTTTGTGCAAAATGTTATAAATTAAAAATTAATAAAATAGCAAAAAAACAAAAAAATACTATACAATATTGCACAGTCATTGACATTTTAATCTATGAAAGCTATATGAGTAATATGAAAAATTATCTTAACATTTGTCAAAAAGTGTTATCCGTGGCTAAAGGTTACATGCAAAACCCCAAAAGAAATTAGAGAGAAAAAAGGAACTTGAAAGAAAAATAACAGTCAAATGCCACTTGTTGATGCATACCCCTTATGACATGAGGATCTTGATTTTCCTTATATATCTATATGTACAATATATCTAGAGAAACGGTCCTATAATTACGGAATTCACCATTTTAGATAATGCGATCTACATTGCAAGCCATCCAAATGGATTACACACGTTATTTCTATGAATTGGACATGTCCATCAATTCTGGTTTTCATTCAAATAGATTAGACTATTAAATTGACTGTACACTCATGTATATATAGATAAATATATATAAAGTCTATTCGGATAGATATGCAGTCGATCCAGCGATCCAATATATTCAGATATGAATTAAAATTAGTAAACGTGTGTAATTTAGAAGGGTCATGTATGTAATCTATTTGGATAGCTCACAATGTGGTCAAAACTGTTAAAAACGGTAAAAAAAAAGTTTATAAGGACTGTCCTTATATGACCATTTTCCATATATCTATTTATAGATATGCCACTTTCAATAAAAACAAAAAGCATATTGACTCTCTATAGGAAAACTTCCTACTTCCACACTATGCATATCTTAGCCAAACACAATCCGTCTTTACTATTTGCTCAATATGATGAAGAAAAACAAACTTAAAATTGAAAAACTTTAAGAATATTTATTTCATAATTAGTACTGATTGAAATTTTATTAAACAACTCAGTAGACAAGACTTATGATGATACTCGATAGAGCTTCAAGGACAAGAATTGTACTATTGGAGGGAGGTTTTCAAATTCTTCAGTCAGAATTCTTGTCATCAAGCAGGTCTCGGAAAGTCGTGTTTGTTTCAACTTCATCTATAAAGTAGTGCGTCACAGCAATGAACCCCTCTTAAAACCGCAATCGCATGGAAATTCCAAGAACTGAAGTTGCATTTCAATTTGTAGGAAAATGGTGGCTGATGAAAGGTATAAGCAAGTGCCATTCATGTTCTGATTTTATGTATGATTGATGTAACTTTCAACACCAAAAGAAGCATCTTAGTGCTCTCTCCTGGGTCTCCCTTTCTTCAAGGATGAAATAACCTTACCATTACAGGTGTCCACATTCCGTGCTCTCCCTATCAGTTTCTCTTCAAGTCACGCAATTCCCTCGCAAGGAAATCTAGCATTCAACTAGTGGGTCCCACCTTGAATCAGCAAAATCTATTCGGTCAAGAATGTCATGATTCCATTGAAGATCTGTTTTGTAGGTGGGGTTTGAGGCCAACGTAAACTTAACCCAAATACTAAATGGGACAGTCCTAACATGACATCCAAATTGTACTCAACTTGCCGCATCTTCTAGAAATACCCAACCAAGCAACCCAAAGTGGGTTTTGTTATTTTCGAGTACAAGCACAACCCTAATAAAAACGCGCTCAAACCGACTTTGGGTTTGGTAGGTCCGGGTCAATTGAATTGGAACTAGACCCAGCACAATCTACCCATAAGAAAAAATCTAGAGAAAATGAAAGGCTTTACATGAAAATGTTCTCCTGTGCAAGGGTGGACCTAAGTTAGCGCGGTCGCCCAGTTAGAGTCATGCTGCTTCAATCTAAAATGAATGACACGTCTACAATCTCTAATTTTCATGTTTGGGTTTTTAATTTAGACATGCATTTATAGAAATCGTGCGCTAAGAATATCGCATAGTAGACGTCATGTGGGGGTGGTCTTAGAAATGACTAATTGCATTAAGAATATTTGTAATGCTCATTAACAAGGCTTAAAATGCTTTTAAAGGAATTGAATTCTTTATACTTAATTTGCCAAAAGAAATCATATCTTTAAATTATGCAATCAGTGGAGATTATTCATTGTTGGCGTTGATAATTGGTAATTGATGATGATTTTAACTTTTTTAAATTGAACATCCTTCACTCTGTCCTTGCTACTATGAGCAACATGCATACCCTCTCTATATAGTCAACCCATGAAGCCTGCTTAGATGCATGTCTATGTAGTTGAAGTGGGTGGCAGTTGAAAAGGTTTTTGTAGACAATGGTAAAAAAAAAAAAAATACATGAATCAATAAATCAGCAGCATGGGATTATCCTCAACTTTTAACCGTCTTAAAAGTGCCTTGACAATGTAAATATAAATATTTTTTATTTAATTTAAAGCAAGTAAAAGTTTAATCAGCATAAATTTAGGCTTTTTACCGGGTTATATGATGGCAGCAGTGGACGAAGGAAACGTTTTCAATCCTACAACGATGATAAATTATCTTTAAGTTTTGAATTTGATCGGCGATCGGCCCCTGCTACATGAGCATCATCATGGGATGATCTGCGCCATCAAATCTTTAGCCATTTTGTATTAAATCTGTAGGAAGATTTTTTTTTCTTTTCCATGGGCCATCTTTATAATCATCATATATGAGTGCGAATGCTCCTGTATCGCTGAACCTTCCTCCCCCAACACACAGTAATGCTGCCTGACCAGACAAGGTTCTACTGCAACAGGCCTTAGGGTCCCACAGCGGACCACCTCTTCTCCATAGTCATGCAGCCCATCATACCCCACCTTGAGAAAGCCCTTATATATAAAATGGAAGCCAAGCTCTTCTAAGATCTAATAAATAGGTATAGATAGACAGATTAAAGCCCTAGATCCTCTCTCCCTGTCTGTGATGATGGCCACCACCAAGCCCTCATCGTCCGACCAAGGGTTGAGCCCGGTTCAGACCACCTTCGTCCAAGCCGACCCGTCCACCTTCCGAGCCCTCGTCCAAAAGCTAACTGGTGCAACCCCAGACATGAACATCTCCAAGCACCCCGTAACGGTTCCGACACGCTCCTCTCTCAAGCCAGTATTGGCCGATATGGGCCCTCGCAGACCGGCCTTCAAGCTCCAAGAAAGAAGACAGAACGTGAGTAAGCTCGAAATAGCACTTGCATCTCCTTCTGTCCAGCACCCAGGTAGCAGAAATCTCAAAGCTGGTGAGATGTTGCTGGTCTCTCCAGTCTCTCCTCTCGACCATCTCTTCTCTTTCAGCCCAAGAACACCAACTTCTCCTTGTCTTTCTGCTTCTGCGTCTTGGGAGGAAGAGGAAGACAGAGCCATTGCAGGGAAGGGGTTTTATCTGCACCCTTCTCCTCTCAACACGCCCAGAACAGCTGAGCCTGAACTGCTGCCTTTGTTTCCTTTGCATTCTCCTAGGGCTTCTTCATCTTCTTCCTCCTCTTCTTGAGTTTCTGTTTGTTGGGTTCTTCTTCATTTTGATTTTAATGATCTGGGTCTTGCTTTGATCTTCATTTTGTTATGGAGTTTGTGAGATTTTTATCATCTTTTCCTTTCTTTGATCTTGTTCTTGCTGGTCTGTGTTGTATTTGCAATTACACCCCTGGGACTATTATGTCTTGTGTCCTGGGAGAGTTTTGGTTCAGAGTATGATGATAGGATGGTGCCAATTATAATACAGTATCTGTATCTGAACTTTTGCCATAGCCAGGTTAAAAAAAAACAGCCTTTTTCAGTCTGAAGTTTGGACTTTCTTCCTCATTCATATCCTAAACACAGTGGGGCCTACCTTTATCATTTCAATGGTTTCAATTAGAAAATGGTCCCTTGTGGCCCACGCCGATAGAAATGATTGGTAATTTCAAGTTTTCCTTTTTTTTTTGTTTTGTTTTTGCTTTTGTACTGTTTGCCATGCTTTACAATACCTGCATGCTTTACTGTGGGGAATTGATGCCCCTTTCTAGGAAATAGTCCCAATTTCACACCAATGGGAATGATTTTAGTCAAGAAGTGGGACCCACACTTGAACCAACAATGCAGCACTACTTTTGCAGTGAAATCGTTTGAAGAGGCTGTTTTTTGATCAATAAGAGTTGGGGCCCATACTGGGAAGATCAGGTGATCAGTGGCCATTAGTAGCATAAACTCATTTCTTTTTATTAAGAATGATTACTTATCCTGCTGGTAAGAACTGTCAGCTTTTATTGGGCTATTGAGAGATGGTACTGCGGGCTAATTTTTCAATTAAACGAACTTTCTTTTCTTTCCGTGTGGCTGGGCACTCGTCCCAGCCCTTTGGCTGGATTATAAAAATGAAAAAAACTCATGTCTCTTGTTGTGGGGGTCTATTATTTGATGATGTCCGGAAATTGGAGACTGTGACGGTCTGAAATGGGTCAATCTAGGGTTTTTTTAAACTCCGTAGGATTGGATTTGGACTGTCCAGATTTACTTGATTTCTAGGCCAGGTGTACCGTTATGCAGAGCTTTGATGAAGTGTGGTCCAGTACTTGTGTAATGGTAAGTTGACTTGACTGTCTTTTTGTCTACGAAATGTTTGAAGTGAGAGGGTATCAATTTCTATTAAGACTTGCAATCCATGCCCTTGATCCCAGATCAGGTCAGGTCAAGCATCCACGTGGTATATTAATGTGGAATTTGAATAGTTTGAAAAGTGGCCCTGGAGTGGTTGTGTGGTCCTTGGGAAAAGAGGACCAATGATCTGAACCTTACCAGAGAACACATTAACATCAGCATTGAATGTTGAGTGGAGACATGGCCTACCGGGGTCCTTCAGCTTGAATATGGGTGGTTTTGGGATCCTTCATGGGGGCTTCCTTAACCGTACAAATGTGGAATGGTTCAGCCCCGTTTCAATAGCGGTTTTGATTTAGGTGCAATTTTTATTATTTATTATTTATTATTTTTTATTTTTTGGGGTAAGTCGTTAGAGGTTAAGGACCCGATACAAGCATCAAACTCAATACAACACTTGTGCATATGCAAGGACACATGTAATTAACACATGTCAGATAATGGAAGCCTGCACATGTGATAACACATATACTAACTCATATATGTGAGATAATAGAGACTTGCACATATAAGGAAACAAAACATAGCTTATATATATAAGATAATAAAAACTTTTTTACAAAGAGGGGTGAGACCATGTTTGAACTTTAGACCTCTTTGTGACAACGAACACTCCTTACTACTGATTAAGATAAAGAGCGATTCTTAACTTGGGTGTATTGGTGTAGCCAAAGAGGATATTCTTTTTATGGAATTTTACTTATGACATATTGAGAGAGAGAAGGAGGAATTCAATGTTTATATTTCTCATGAATTCGACGTTTTCTATTTTTTAAATAGCAAATAAAAAATTTCTAAAATGACTATATTTAGCTCATTTTTTTCTTTTTTATTAGGCTTGTAATACACACGTTTAGTATACAGAGGAAAATTATCTATTCAGAGAATCTTTTCATTCCCTTGGAAAACCATGCTATTCTCTTGTAAGAATTTTGTGAAAGGCAGATATTATATTTCAGGTTTGGAAAACACTCGAGAAATCACTTCTTCTAACTCAAGTGCTTCTTTGCCAATGTGGATATGCAAAATTTGATGGGATAGGTAGAGGCTGAAGAATCAATGCAAGAGAGGATTTTTAATAGGTTGAGAGGGTTTGAAAAATACTCACACTTTTTCTCTCTCCACTCGAACTTAGGTTTTTCTCATAACTAGGGAAAGCGGGAGAGGATTTCTCTTTGGGGACATTACCCAAATATGCCCTAATAAATGATTAAAAAAATTAGGCTAAATCTCCTTTCTACTATATGGAATTTTCCCGATCCACGAATACTTTGACATAGTCGAAAATCTGAGCCCCCTCTTTGTGCATAGCTATTCCCCAATTTGTGCATTTGTATTGCCCAGTTTTTTCTCCTAGGACTTGGTTCCATTGTATGATTGATACCTTAGATACAAAACATGACAATGTGCAGGCATAAGATGGTTTTGAATCACATTTTTAAAATCAGAAAGTAGATTTTTAGCCATGATCCAACAGTGTGGCGGATAATGAGGGTTAAGACTCGATGGATATCTATAAGATTGACCACATTATTACCTTCTTTTTGGCTATTCAATCGCAGAATGTGTGCGGACCTACTTTCTTTCATTTTCATGTTACACTTTCTTTTCCCTGGCAAGATCGATTAATGTTTCCACTTTTCATTTCTTATGGGATTTCTGGATAATACCCCATAACATACCACTAATGAAAGGTACAGCGTGAATTGAGATGGGGTGAAAGATATAAGATGGAGATGGAAATAAGATATTGACTATTATAGACATTAAATTTCTAGGGTGATAGCCGGATATTCTCTCATTTCGAGCCATTTTTCATTAAAGGAGAAGTTATTTAATGGTCATTTTTATATATTCACTTTTGGTTCTTTATTTGTAACCACATATGGTATGACATGAATTCCTATATATTCCATGCAAATAAACAGTACATAATTTTTCCAAAAGAATAAGAAAACAAATATATGGAAGGCTCTACTCAAAGTTTGAAATCAAATTATGCAAATGGGCTTACTAAATTCCTTAGAAATCATGTGAAGAGGTAGAAAGAATGAAACAACAATTTATCCAAAAGTAAAGACAACAAATTTCTTGAACGGCTCTAATAACCAAAAAATAAAACTAAAAAGGAAAACTATACGTCTTAACAATGGAACAGCATTTCCCTGATTATTTGAAGGATCCATTCCGAAATAGATGGGTGCAGATGATGTTCTACCAGACCTAAATAATGCACCTAATTTGGTGCCGGCAAAATCTGTTGGTACCCCATCATAGTTGATGGTTAAACCAGCTCCAAAATGGCAATATGAAATCAAGCAATGCAAAATGGGTAATAGATTAAAAGAAATGAAACAGCTTGGGTGGTAATGAATGAAGATAAATATTTTGAATTTATTATGAAAGAACAAAATGAAAAGAATATATAGGATTTGAGGGAGTAAGCAAAATGGGAATCAGTTCAGGAACAGTTAGGATAATGCTTTCAAATTAAGAAGCATGTGGCCTTTCATGACGGCCAAAACTGAAAGAAAAATGACTAAGAAAACCAATTTCCCCAAACTGATGAGAGGTCCACAAAGGAGCTTTTTTTTTTATTGCTATTTTGGCCTAGTAGCCGAGAGTAAGAAGGAAAGGGTACGAACCCTAGTGGGCACTATGGGAGCGAGTGCCATCTCCACAAGAACAACTTTATATTCCCCACTCGGGGCGCATTTACTTGTATTTGAAACATTTGGTAAATGGTAAAACAGTGTGCATGTGCTGAAATGGGGTTTTGGATGCTTGGATAATATAGTCTTGATGGGTGAGGCCAGGAGGTCCATATATATATATATATATATAGCTTTATGCATGGCTTGGATGTAGGAACTAGGAAGTGAAGGTATTGAGAAACATGCGAAATATTTAAATTTATATGTATTTGCTTGCTTTGGTAAATATTTTGGGTTGGTGCAACAAGAGGAATCTGCAAAAGAAGAAAATCATTCTCATTTTCCATGTAGCCCCTTGTTCAGTTATTTATTTAGTGCAATACATTTTTCTCGTGAAAATATATAAATATAAAAGAAGAATTGATTTTCTTTGTGGTAGAGGATTCCGATTTTCTACCTATGGGGTTGGAATGCTCTCTCTCTCTCTCTCTCTCTCTCTCTAGCAAAATGAATATAGTTGATTAGACCACCTCCAACCCATATGTCAAATGTGATGTAGCATCTCCACCTAGGCAGAAAAAGCATATGAGTCTCTCCAAGGGAAATATCAAATGTGATGTGGCATTTGATATATGGATTTTGGATGTCAAATTTGACTTACCATAAAGTCACATGCCAATTTTACTTTTAAATTGTTTATTACATGAGTCCTACAATAATGCAAAGATTTTATAAAATTTCTTATAATATGGGTCCCACAAGAATGTAAACCTATAATAAAATAATAATTTAACATGGTTGGAGTTCCCACTTTCTAAGCATTCATAATGCCAAGCCTTCAAAATGCCACATAAGCCATCAAATAAAATTTGATATTTCTAAAATGACATCTCCCTTGAAGATGCTCTTATGGAAAGAAGATTTTTGCAAAGAAAAAAATTCATTTGCGCACTATACATCTTGACCGTGCCCCACCTATCAAAAGTTGAATGTTTTTCCATTTTGCAAATCTTTGTGAAGAAAGTCTCTGGATTTGAGAGTGGGGCTGAAATTTAAGTTAACTTTCAAGTCATTTAATTCACTTTACTGGAAACCTGGTCCCAAGCTGATCAGAAGTTCACTTCTCTTCCAAGGCACATGAAAGTCCCTTTCTTAATGTCGTGAAGAAGAGGAAACTGGACGTCTACTTTTGAACACCCTGATCTTCTGATCCTTTGAATAATATTGAGGTGACCGTTGGGAGACCAATCAAGTCTCCACACCACACCTTTTGTTAAAGTAGCAACAATCTTGATTGATCTCCCTACAGTCACCTTGGATTTACCTCACTTAATTTTAATTCCCCTGCAACCATTCTTTTACAATTTTTTAAACCTTGTGGGGTCTCATTTTCATTTGGGTTCCTTTCCCATAGTCTTTCGGGCCATGTATTTCTGTGGAAGTGCAAAATTATGTTTCTTAGAGTGCAGAAAACCACTTTTAAATATAGGTTGATACTAAATCATACAAGAAATTGATCTGACGCATTAGGGCTATACTTGTTTTGCGCACCTGTCACAGATATGGTCCATTAAGACCAAGTAGCACCAATCTTGAGTTTGTGTTAAGTTGCATACACCTTTAGCACGGATGTGTATGTGAAAAGGACATTCTCATCATGAATGGCAAAAAAGCAACCCCATCAATAATTCTAACCCATGAGATTGGGACAACAAATTTTCACAGCCTCGTAGCTGTGATTCTTTTTTATTAAGTGTCAAATGTTGGGCAGTTAGTGAGTGGGAATGTGGTTTAATTGATCATAGTGGAGCCACCCAAAAACTAAGCGGGGAGCATATATCAAATTAAGTCGAGCTCACCCTTTTCCCTCCCACTGGATACCATGATGAATGATGGGATATTTTGACTCGTTTTGCCATCATCATCATCATCATCAATGTCATCATGTTACTCCAGATGTCGGTGGACCACTTGTTACCAAGTCATGTATACAACCTGACCTGAAAAATCAGTGTATGGACACTCCTTCAGGCCACATTTATAAGTGGATCGCAGTCCAGGCTCAGCCCGGTCCTGACCCAAATGCCTTGTACCAAGTGTAATGCAAGTATATATGCAACACACATGCATACATGAGAAAGAAAGAAAGATCAAAATTAAAGAACATCACACATACACACATATATACATGGACCGTGCATACTCCTCCGTCATGCTTACAGTGGGCCCCACCAAGGGATGAGACCAGGGGGATGGAAAGATCCATAGGGACCACCCTAAATATCAAGTTTAACTCAAATCACATGTCCCTAATCCTTTCATTTGTAGCCTACAAATCTATTTCATTTCGATTTGTGCACAATCGATCCAACAGTCTAGAAAATTATGATTTGACCGAAACTTAGGGGGAGTAGCTATCAAAGAGTCCTCTGTGTATTACAAGGTCTGAATTGAATGATTAGATGGGGCCCGCCTAGAGTTCTCACAAAAAATGGTGAGGAACATACGCACATAAACATTGTCCTATATTATATACATTACATTATACTTATATTGAATAATATAATACTATCACTAAATATACATAGGTTTGAGTCGATTCTTGGTCTAGTCCGGTCCATGGGAGCATTAGACCAATATGGGTTCCAAGTCTTAGCATACAAGCTGCAATTGGGTTGATGACCTTAGACCGTGGTCCATCATGGACCCAGTACAAACCTTTTGAAAGAAGAGAAAAGAAGAATCTTCTTTAAAATGAAGTGGAAGTGTTTAGCTATATTAGAAGCTCTACGGATTTGTACCTTAAATAATTTTTATAGCATGGTGGTGGAAAGCGATTCTTAAATGTGATTTTTTGGATGTCATATTTGGAGAAAGATTCATGAAAATTCCAATTCCTTTTCAATGAAATCAAAACCTGATACATTTCTTTAAATATTGAGCTTCATCAAGTGCATATAGGTCAGAAAATGACATTACGAGTGTTTTGGCTAAATTGGAAGTAGAAAGAAATGTAGGTTTTTGGTTCCTTTGTTGTTGTTGTTTTTTTTTTCTTTTTTTTTTTTTGTATGTGGGTATTTAGCTAAGTTGTTTTCCTTTTTATCTCTTTCTTCTATGGTTGTACTTTTTAAATCTTTAATATAATTTCCCGTTCCAGGTCAAAAAGAAGCAAGAAAGCTCATCCATTGTCCCCAACCTTTTGACATTTTTGGATATTTATTATAAAACATATTTCTATAGTTTCTTTAATTTTAAGCCACTTGTCATTTGACTATACTGTCATGCTGATGTCACAGTTCGATGAGGTTGCAAAAACCAGTTGAACCAGGTTGGGCCAGAACTTAGCCCTCCAGTTCAGTTGGAGTTCTGACTTCTTAAACTTTGCCCAACACAAATCATTGAGGGAATCTGCTTCAAATAACCAAGATCCTGCATAATGCATTAATAAACAAATTTATTCCTACGTTTAATTGCCACAAATTCAGCTCCACTAGAATAGCCTAAACCAATTACTCCCAATAAACCAAGTGCAATTCTCCCCTATCATTTTTAAAAGCTCCTTTGGTTTCAGATTGTTCTAGTTTTGCCAGGTGCAGCTTACATCAGTAGTGAGCCTCCATTTTCAGGATTTGGCAATTACTATCTCACTTTTCTTTGGAATGATACTATCTCACATTATTCTTTATCCTTTGACATGGATCTTATAGTCACAGACTTTGAATTCCTTTTGACAGTCCGAGAGTGAAATGTCACTAATTGCTTGTACTTGCCCTCTGGGACTTCCTCAATTTTTTTGTTCCAACCAGGAATCTCAAAAGTGAGCTCTTACCCTAAAAAAAAAACTTGCACATGAATTTCCTTTCGAGTTCTCAGTGATATTGCCAAAGGTAAAATTCTCCCACTAGTAACACTGAGAAAAGGGTTTCTGGGCCAACTTCCTTAAGGATATGGAAAAATGAACAGGTCAAGAAACCCCAAACAAGGAGAGGAAAAGCACTAAAGCATATATGCAGAACGTAACGGACAAAAAGGTAATGACCCAACCCTTTGGGTAGACAAACTAGGCAATAAGCCGGTGCCCAAAACACAACACAGTGAGCAAATCATAGCATTTGCTTTAGGATGATACATAGTAGCGTAATGTGGATTTTTAAAGTGGTAAAAGAAATTCAAATCTCATATAGTAGCCAATCTTATAAACACAGTGAGCAATTCATAGCATTTGCGATGATACAAAGTGGCGTAATGTGGATTTTAAAAGTGGGAAAAGAAATTCAAATCTCATGTAGTAGCTAATCTTATAAGTCTTTTAGTGATTTAGAACCATATAAAAGTAGAGACAACTTTCAAAAAGGTTCTTTTTTACCAAACAAAAAAAAGATGATCCAAAAAAGAAACTAAATTAGCCCACAGACAACAAAACAAAAGCCCTTTGCCAACCTACATCCTATCTAGTAGAGTAGCAAAATTTAGCAAGCATATGCACCTGCCCATTCAAGATCCTAGGAATATAATCAATTTCTATATAACAAAATAGAGAACTGAAGGCTTTAATATCTAAAATGATGGAATCTATGGATTAGTCATGACCTCTCTTTAGAGCTTGCATCACCTCTTTAACATCAAACAAAATATAAGCCTTGTCAAAATCATTTCTCCTTACCTTTTCCAATGTGGCTAAAACAGTCCTCGCTTTAGCCTCTTTCAAAGAGGTAACTTTGGACCCTTAGATAGCACTTTCATCCATAACATTACCATTTAACATCAAAACAAATCCAAATGCGGAGTTCTCCTCAGCCTCATAGGCTGCATTTGAGAATATCACAAGATCTTGTTTGATAGAGAACACTCTAAGGACCTCAACAAGTTTTTAATCTTTTGGTGAAAGATTACCACTACATTGGCTAGTGGGATATTCTAGCATCTTATGTGCTAATCCAATGATTTTAATGGGATCTAACAATTGACCTCTATGAAGGAAGTCATTTCTTCCTTTCCAAATGGTCCACCACATGGAAAGAACCCACATTTTTTAGTAATCATCACCAAGAGGAGGATTCGGGTAGTCTTGTTCATATGTGCTCTTCCATAGGACAAAGAGAGTCATTACTAGGGCCCCACTTGGAACCAAACCAACTTGCCCTCGCAAAATCACAAAGCATGAGAGCATGCCATATCAAGTCCTCCTCTTTACCCCAAATAGGACATTTATCCTCCACTGAGTTAATCCTTAGTTTAATAATGGCTATTACCAGGATAACATTTCTAAGACATTTCCAGCCAAACATTAAAACCCCTTGGGGAAGAGGAAGTCTCCATGGAACTCTCCAATTAACAAGCGGATTGGGGTCAACTTCATCTCTAAAATAAATTAATCTATAAGCCGATTTTGTAGTAAGTTGACCATTCTTTGAGGAGAGCCATACCCTTTCATCCTTACCATTGAATTTAGGGATATAAATTTTACCAGTGTCCTCAACATCACTTGGATTGATGAAAAAGTCTTTGAGAACATTCATATCCCATTTCTTTTCCACATGCCATAGATCTTTAACTGTGAGATATGGGTTAATCATTTGAGAGCTAGGCTTCCTTCAGCTATTTTTACATGGGATCCAATTACAATTTTAGATAGAAATATTTTCACCGTTACCAATGATCCAACCTATCTTTTTATTAATAAAATTAACCCCCTCCACAAATCCCTTCCAAAACCAGGGGTTGCCTTTTTTCTATTTAACCTCCCAAAGATTACTTCTTGGGCAATACTTAGCCCTTGGAATTTTTTAGTGGGGAAGTTCTTCATTACTTAGACAACTCTAGCAGGTTTTGCCAAGGAGGGCAAGATTATTGCTTTTGGTGTCCCTCAGTCCTAGCTTCAGTCAAAGATGGGCTTACACAATTCAGATCATTTAATAATGTGAATTTTTTGTTTTCCTTCAATTCTCACCCTACCAAAAGGCTCTTAGCATTTTATCCATAGAATCTGAGGATTTAGAAGGGAGGCGAAGAATTGACATATGATAGATAGGAATGGTTGATGCCACAGATTTGATTTGGGTGTTTCAACATATTATAGATATGAATGGTTGATGCCACATATTTGATTAGGGTGTTTCTACCAGCTTGAGATAGAAGGAGGATTTCCATGAACTTTCAAAAAGGTTATTGGAGAGAAGAAATAGGAAAAACAAAATTTTAAATGGAAATTACTTGTTTCAGTTAGGTTTTATACAGTAGCAATGATCGACCCGAAATATCAATTGCTACACTACAAAGAGCCCTATTAAATTAGGTTTTAGGGAAATATCAAAATTTAAAAGTAACAAGCAATTGAGATAAAGATCAAATGTCATCTCTAATCAATCCTATCATCTCTAACACAAATGCTAACTAATTGTGTCATCTCTAGCCCATGTACACTATATTGCCTCTGTTCATATCAATACATAAGGCAAATATTAAGAAAAGTAATCTTTTGTTTGATTTAAGTTCTATGGAGTCTGATTCAATTAGATAGATCTTTTTGAGTAACTGGAAACTTAATCTAACTAAGCAAAAAGCAATATAAAAGCAGCAAACCAGTCCATAAAGCTTATGGACTCTAGTAGCATGAGATCACATTTTCTATTGTCAAAGAATCTTTTATTAGTATCGCTTCAAATAGGGTTATCCACTTCGTCATTAAGCTCTCTGTACACATTACCTCCCTTAGTAATTACGTTGCTCTTATTCAACACCAGATATCATTCAAGGAGTAAAGATCAAAATAGTGGTTGCGGCATACATAGCGGCAAAAGTGTTATGTAGCGGGCGATACATGGTGGTAACAGTGACATGTAGCGACGTAGTGACGTGAGTTGAAAAGGTGGTAAAAATACAAAGAAAATAGAGAGAGAAATCTAGAATATTGGAAAATGTTAGAATTTGATTTTTTTTTTACTATGGTAATTAAGAATTAAGATAGGAGGTGTAGAAGTCCCTTTAGTCTATGGATGTTTTGTGTTGCTGAATTATTATAAAATAACAACATTGATTTATTTTTCACATATATTCATGTTGGTTGGCTATGCTAAGTTAGAGAATATTATGGATTTCCAAATCCATAATTCGAATAAGCAATTTAGCACAACTATAACTAAAAAAGGCCATATAAATTATAAAGTAACGCTTAAATAATAAAGTTCAATCTAAATGACAAATTAATTTTTATCAAAACAGACAATGCATTTTTGTTAAGAGTTGAGAAAAGAAACCTCTACTAATACAGAAGCGGGTGTTTGCCAAGATATACCTTGAGAAAGGCCCTTGAGAAGCACTCTGCATTGGCTCCAATTCAGCGAGAACTTTTTTTTTTTGTGTGTTCTTTTAAGAATAGAAATGTAGAAGAGTTACGTAGAATTTAGTTTCGAGAGACGAGGAGAAACCCTATTATGTATTTTAAAAATTATGGAAAGTAGCTGTGATTCTCACTTCATAGCGGCTGCTAAGAGTGGTGCCTAAATGCTTGGCTGCTACACCTACATAGCAACCGCTTTGATCCATGCCACAAAGCTTGCACTTATTAGACAAAACTATCAAACAAAACAGCTTTAAGTCCACATGGCTAACAACTTAGGTGGGCTTCCACAAGAACCTTTGATTTCAGTAATTATGTCTCTTGAAGACCAACAGAGATTACAAATAAAGCTTTCTGTAAAATAATCATGCAATATGAAATTTGTTAAGTTCTAATAATAATCCCAAAAGAATTCAGTGTAATAATCATGTACATTGACACTATCACTAATTTCCTTGTGATATCATGTACCTACAGCAAGCAGATTATTATTGAACTGGATGTAAAAGGTATTAACAATATCTAGAGACAGAAAATTCAAAAGCATATTTTTATTGATTATTCATACACTCTAGAAAAATGAAAGAGTTGACCTTTACACAAATTTCAACAACCTTTTGAGGAATTGTATAACGACCAACCTGAACAGATTTCTGTTACCGCCTTAAAAAAGTATTAAAGATAGTGATGTTCAGAGACCTCTATTGGTAGGAGAAGACAAAAGATTACCAGGTGAAAAAGATAACGTCCTCGTCTGCATCTCTCTCTCTCTCTCTCTCTCTCTCTCTCTCTCTCTCTCTCTCTCTCTCTTCAACAATCATTCCACTGACTATACTTCCTTTCCTTCACTTTCATAAAGGGTCTGTTTTTACTCTTCAGTTGACTGAGGTGCATATAGATTGCTGAGCACACAAACCATTTACTGAATTGCTTAACTGTTGTTTGTTTCTTCTCCTCCTAGTAACCAATTTAAACACTTCTTCATCCCTGTTCTTATTTGTATTTGCATTTACTGTCTTGAGCACTTCATGATCAGCAATTTGAGACTTTGACTCCGACTTGATACCATTTCCATCGATAACTTCAATTATTGCACTGTCTCTATAAATTAGTTCCAAAGAATGGTTGGAAACTGGAGCTTTCCTCTCATTTGATGGATCTATATTATGATGGACTGACTTAACAATGAGACTAAGAAGTATCAGGTTAACAATGTGACTAAGTATCTGCTTCGCGAGTTCTGCCCTTTCCAACTCATTGCTGCTGTTTTTACCTTCAGTTTCCTGACTTTCAGTAACAGTTTTCTCATTTTGGATTTGATCTTCAATAATTACAGGAGTAGACTCATTTGTTTCACTAGCCCATGACTCTGTTTGCATACTTGAATCAGTTGACTCATGGCATTGAGCTTCTGGATTATTGTTTCTAGGGTCTTGCTGCCATGCTTTCTTTGGGACAAATTCAGCTGCATAAGGGTTCATGATTCTTGGAGGATTGACATTGTGACCATTAACATATACATGTTTCATGTGGAATGTATGCCCGGATCTGTAATGCAGTGACCTTGGGCCATAAGGGACTCTAGAAGCAACTGCATGTGCATGAATTCCCACTGATTGAGGTGGGACAGTTCCACGGTTGACTCTCATATCATAGAAACCTGCTACTTCCATTGAATGGAATGAATGGGTCATCAATGACAAGTCCCATGGATTGAATGGTTGAGCTGCAGCTGAAAGCTTGCTTCCATTTGTTTCAGTGGCCTTTTTATCCTTGGATTGGGATGTAAAATCATCACTGTCAGAAGAAGTTTTTTCCCCTTCAGACAACAATGGTGATTCCACAGTAGACAATGGACTTTGTTTCTCATCAGCAACTGTGGTTGTGTTCTCCTCTTGCTGCTCCTCTTGTGGTGTAACATCAACACCACTCTTATCCTGCTCGGATTTCTTCAAAGAATCGCCACAGAGATTGGTGTCAACTGTCTCCTTGATTTTCTCATATACACTATCCATAGTCGGCTTCAGGGTACCAGGAGGTGCTACAGCAACTTCTTTGTAGGACAAAGACTTTGAAGCCATGGAACCAACTGTTGTTGGGGTTGAAACTATCTTGCACGTTGGTGTCACTTTCGGGCTGTGTATCAATTGACCATTTACATCTGGCTTCTTTGCCTGAAACTTATTTGGACCCTCTTCACCATTGAAGCTTGAAGCCTTCAGAATGTTACCAGAAGCCAGTTCAGTAGAAAGGGTTCTTGGGGCAGCAAAGTTTGCTTTTTGAGGTGGCGAACTGATTTTTCTGTTATAATTGGAATCTCTAAATGGTTCTGCTCTGTTTATCTTTAGCTTCTCCAGTGCTGGTCTTCTTCGGCTCTTTCGACCCCCAGCATTTCCATGCCTTCCTTTTGAATTAGCTTCTTGCCATCCTTCATCAGATGTATCCTCTAACCATGCTGCATCCACTACTGCTGGTTCATGTGAGCTGCCATCATTGCTACCTTCAAATTTTTCTGGGTAAGAATCTTTCAGGCTTTTTTCGTCTTTAGCATCTTGTGATGTAGTACGCTCTGTTGTCAAGCTAACACCCTGCTCCATATCATTTGGATAAGGTTGTTCTTGGCCAGAGCTGTCACTGCTCTGGGAAACCTAAAGGAGGATGCTTTAAGAGTGTTACAAATCTATTCAAAAGTCAAAACAAATGGAGGGACAATGACAAATTGTCAAGAACTTCACAACAATAGATGATCTAACAAAAATACGAATTATATGCAGACCATATAACATAATATAGAAAATCAATGTGTAACTATATAATGTGGGTTTAGAGCCTGGTTTACCCTGAATCGCAAGTAGTTTCCATGGTTCAGCAGAACTGACAGAGTAGTGCAGAAATTGGAGGCAAATTAATTAAATAAAAGTTGTTTCCACTTTCTGCACCTCAAATTATTCAGTGCTTGTCACCCAAGGCGACTTGGAAAGTAGGAATAGTACCATGCCTAATGTAAAGTCCATTTTCCAAACAGGTCCAAATTCAAAACAGAATCAAGAACTATCCATTTTTCCAATACATTTACAAAGGAAATTTAACAAAAACCACCTGCATTCTCAGATTTACTAATAATTAACTGGTTACCTTTTCCATTGTTACAGGTAACCATATCTAGTATATTGAAACTCTTAGTCCAACCACCTTAATCAGTGATGCTTTTTTCCTAATGGTTGATTTAAAAAAAAAAAAAAGAAGAAGAATAAACAAAGAGATTGGATCATTCCAGGCATCATTTGGCTTGTTTTTGGACTGATGAAGCGTGGTGGCTTTCAGGTCTGGAAGTTTTTCTGGATCTTGGCAGTTCTGGTGATCTAAAAGTCATGGACGGGCCAGTAATAAAGAGTGAGATTGAGTTCATGCATCTGAGTAGTGATTACCCGGGCCTAGAAATTAATTTTTCAGGTCCCACAATTTTCAAATATTGAGCTTCTGAACTTCTGCTTCAATGAGTTTTGATCAGGAAATATTTCAGAGATGAGACCTCAGAAAAGGATATTGAGTCTTGGAACTCGGTTAGGATTCTGGATAAGGAAAGGGATGGAGAACATAAGATTTAGTTCCTTGACCTGAAATTCAGAGACATCTGTGAAAATCCTGCATCAGATTCTATTGCTTGAACCATATGAAGGAGACTATCAAGCATCTTAGTTTATACCATGTAACTTAAGCAGGCAGATCTCCTACGTTAAATTTTAATTTAGCTCTTTACTAAGTTTGTAGATTTCTACATTGATAAAATACACTGCCCGGCACACTTTCTTTCAATATTCTGGATACACTGTGCAGCTTATATGCTTTTGATGAGAAGACAATTGATGCTTGTGCTCTCTCAGAATTTTGAATTTTCTAAAGACAACAGTTAATCCTTCAAAATAGTTGCCCCAAGGCAGGAGTGCCTATGAAAACACGTGCAAATTATCTGTTGATGGCTCAAATGGGATGGTTTGGGCTCCTTTTGCTTGAGTTTCCTGGATGGGAATGTGGGTTGGAAGACCGATGTAATAGGTTGAAATAAGGGGAATTGGTTGGGTTTCTTAAGTTTGAAACCAGAAACTGTTGCAGCAGGTTCAGGTTAATTTCTTTAGAAAGTAGTCTGAATATCAGATCTGGTCATCTGTGGATTAGATCTGAGATTTCATATTAATTTGGGTGGGTGAACCAAGTGTTATGGAAAATGGAAAATGAAGGTGGTCATACATAAATGCAAATGAGATAGGTGGTCATCTATGAAGTTCCCTATTCATAAACCAAATATTGAGTACATCAGCAACATCTTAAAGTAGCAAATTTGCACGTTCTTCAATTCCTCACAATAACGAAAAAGATGCCTATGTCCTTTTAAATTAGATAAGATAGACCAATTTCTTCTAGCAAGGGCAGACTCAAGGAAATTTTCTTTTGGGGGCGGGGGTGCGGGCTAAATGTTAAAAAAAAAAATACTTGAGGGATGTAGCGGAAATGAGAATGCTTAGGTGGATGTGTGGTAAAACTAGGAAAGATAAAATTAGAAATAAGCGCTTTCGAAAACATTTAGGGGTAGCACCAATAGGAGATAAGATTAGAGAAACTCGTTTAAGATGGTTTGGGTATGTTGAGCGTAGGCCAGTAATGGCACCGGTGAGAAAAAGTTTGGATATACAGGTGGAGGGTCCATCAAGAGGTAGGGGTAGGCCAAAGAAAACATGGATGGAAGTAATTAATTCAGATTTGAAGAAGTTGCACTTATCGAAAGATTTAGCTCAAAATAGAACGGAATGGAGAAATAGAATTCATGTAGCCGACCCCAACATGGTTGGGATAAGGCTTTGATGATGATGATGATGATGATGACTTGAGGGACGAAGAAAATGAAAGAAAACTATTAATTTTCAAAAATCACAGGGGGATTTTTGAACCTTTTCCAAGTTTGGGGAAGGGCTTCAGCCCCCAGACCCATCTACTTGGGTCCACCCTTGTGACTTCAAGTGCCTGATCTTCTCTAAATTTGGGTGGATTCTGATAAGGTTTGGCACAACTATTTGCTTTGCTCACTACCATGTTTAGTGTTGATAAAGATGTTGTAAGTACCTTCACACGTCGTCTCTTCTGTGTGTCTCTTACTTTAGCATATCGGTCTGCGTTGATGTAGTCAAGAAGATCTGAAACACTGAACAACAGATCATGTGTTTCAGTTTTAAGCCAAATAGACATCCTGTTCAAACAAAGTGGTAGGAAATACCATCTCAGTACCTAAGATGACCTTTGCTCGCAATGGATGCATCTGGTTTTGGAGTACCATTGCGGGCAGCCTCTTGCTGCTCTAATGCTTTTGATTCAAAATACTCAAGCCATGCAGCAGCATCCTGTATGTGAAATTTAGAGGTATAATATTGCATTATATGTAAATCCACAATGCAATGTGAAATATGAATCAAAATTGAAAAGTGGAAGCTACCTGAGTTCGGAGATCCTCTGATCCAAGTTTGGCTTTAAGTATCTGCAATGTAGTTCTCTCATGTCGCATACTGCAGGAATAAGCATCCATCAGTGAAAGAGCAATGGCAATCGCATGATAGCTTGCAGCAGTCTGTCAGATAAGAAGCAAAGTTTTACATTAGCTATTTAGTTCCAACACTCCATTGTATATGTCATGAAAAATGTATGGTAATAGTTGTAGTGTTAATTCCTGTTGTAGTGTTAATTCCTAGTACTTATGGACTTAGTTAACTTGGAAGACACATGTCTCAGTGTCAGACATGGAGGCAATGTAGGGATCAAGCAAGAAGTAGTAATCTGACATGTCTAAATAGCCATAAAAATAAATAAGGATACTAGAACATGCATTGTTAGTTTGTTACCTTTCTGAAATTAACATAACTTAAATATTTATAAAAGATGTGCTATAGTAACAGAAATATATTTGTCAAGTCCGACTAGCCAATACATCCTAAAAGCTTAAGTTGTTAAAAAGCGGAAGACCAGTATAATTAACACCTCCACCCCCAAAACAGGATGCCGTTTGAATTCACAACCTGCACATGATGCAATACGTGCCTGCTCATGAGACCTAAGGAACAATGCCTACCTGGGGTTCCAACTAGAGACCTTGCATGATTTTGGTATCATGTTGATAATCACTTGCTCTTTGAGTCATAGGAGATCACTCTAAGTCATGTATCGGGGACTTGCTTTAAGTCATAGGAATAGTCCCTCTCTTTCTTGCTTTGTTTCCCTCTTTAGAGATCACTCTAAGTCATGTACCGGGGACTTGCTTTAAGTCACAGGAATATTCCCTCTCTTTCTTGCTTTGTTTCCCTCTTTAGGGATCACTCTAAATCATGTTCCGGGGACTTGCTTGAAGTCAAAAGAATAGTCCCTTTCTTTCTTGCTTTGTTTCCCTCTTTATGTAAAATAGAGCTTTAGTCCCTCATCGATTGTGGAGAACTCTCTTAGGACATTTATATAGCCTCCCTCCTTTGTCCCCCAATATGCAAACAACACATGAACCAGAGATATATGAATGGAATTTTGTTTTTCTTTTTAGAAAATGGAGTCCCCAGTAAATAGCTTATGTTTGGGTTTGAATATGTTTATGAATTGAAGCAGATGCATGGCAACATTTGTACATGCAACATGCATTTGTTTGTGGTGTGTGTGTGTGTGTGCGCGCGCGCACGTGAGAGAGAGAGAGAGAGAGAGAGAGAGAGACCTGGATGTGATCAGCTCCTAGTAATCTTTTATTGCATGTAAGGGCCTCATGCAGGTATCTGAGAGCTACATGAACATTACCCATGCCCTCTTCCATCATCGCTACATTTATATATGTTGCAGCAGTGTTTGGATGTGACAGTCCACATGTGAAATGAAGAAGATACAATGCACGGTTGACATACCTGTAAAAGGAGAAGCAAACATATACTTTGAAGATAAAAATAGTAACCAGAACCTCATCTATTACAAAAGAAGAAAGCTACAGATCCAACAGATCCAATGTTCAAGTCATAATTAGCAAGAGTACTTCGTGATCTTTGTATTAAATAGCATGCATCATCCATCTTTTGGAAATAATTTGATTTGTAATAGATTCATGTGCCTTAAAGAACAGAGGAGACAAGAAAAGCAGAGTATATGTAGGATCTATTAAATAAAAACAATAAACAACAGAAAATTTCAATCTGGAGTAACTTTTGAATTTATTGAAGAGATAAAGTCAATCATTTTAATTTCGCTTGTGGATTATATGTTTATAGATCTAGGGTTTTAAGGTCTGAGATTAAAGAATGGAGATTCATTTCAAATCCCGCTCTTTCTTTGCATGTTTTAAGTGACTTCCATTGGAGTAAAATTTTGCTAAGCTTTCTTATAAGTTGATTTGACAGAGAATACAGCCCTTAGTAGAGATGAATGAAAAAGTATAGTCTACACCCTAAAAAAAATTGTACAAGGCTTTAATGGTGATATTCTTTTGTTCAAACCAAGCATTTGAGACCTACAGGCCCTTGATACCGGACCACATTCCAGAAACAAAATTTTGCACTCTAGCTTTGAACTAAATAGATAAACAAACAAGCACACGCTTCTTACATTAACACACCAGATAAGAAATGGACATTTATTTTGAAGAACACTGATTCAAAATGGCTATTGTAATTATAATGGTTACATAACATATTAAAAACAAATTAACGGATTTGGTAGTCCAATTAAGTGAAATTCTCAGAGTGCTCAATATATGATACATTGTATTTAAACAAGTCTTCTGCACAAAGTCTTATAGTTTACAATTTTACAATTGTTTAAATCCATAATGTGTTCCTACAAATATATTGGAGCAGCTCAATGGTGAGCAAGATGTGCGCCAACTAAGAAGCACGGACACTTCTATGAAAGTAACGTGTCCGTGTCGGACATGTGTCAGACACCGACACTCCTCAGACACTCTCGGACATGTGTCCGATACTATTCCGCCGTGTCCATAATTAAGAACTAAAATTTTTAATTTCGGATACTTGTTTGACACTCTTTTTGCAATGTGTCTCACAATTCCTAGCCCATGTCTATGACTAAAAAATAAACACGTGGCTAATATCTTTTGGACCCTTTGTGAACATGTGGTTATTAAAACTTGTAAACTTGATATATGACAATTTTATACCATGAAAAAGTATATGATTATAAATATCAATCATATCACAAGCAAAAGACAAATAAATATTTCACTAAAGAATAGGCCTCAAGATTGACTTCTTTTTTGCTTTTTGTTTGTTTGTTTTTTTTTTTTTTTTAGGGAGGGGAAAGAGATGATCTACCCTTTTCTTTATATGGATTTTATAGAACTATGGATATTTCATGTTTAATGATTATGAATTATGTTTTAGTGTTGTATTGATATTTGATAATTTGATATGTTTGTTAGTTGGTACTTGAATTTTTATTTTTTGATTGCTAAATTGATTAAAAAAGTTAAAATGATATTATTTTTTTAGTAGATGATTATTATTTTTTTAGTAGATGATTATATATAACTCCACCAGTTTTGCTGCCGGTCCCAAGCCCGGGTAAAGGAGGAGGGTTGCGTTAGGTAGGTGACAGCCAGCGTAAAACTTTGTCACAACCCAAATATGAATTTTGAACAAATGATATTTTACGATAAAGCTCGGGCGTTTCCCGTTTTAAGCAACGCATTGCAGCATCACCCGGCTGCAGTGAAAAGTGTGCAAGGGCTACCGCATGACTTTGGGCTAATGCGGTTAAAGAAGTTAGTCCATGAGAAGAAAAGGAGGAATAGGAAAATTAGACTTGCTACTTGGAATATAGGAACCTTGACAGGCAAGAGCATGGAGTTGGTTGAGGTAATGAAAAGAAGAAGAATTAGTGTGGCTTGTATACGGGAGACAAGGTGGAAAGGAAATAAAGCTAAGGAGCTCATGGATGGGTATAAGCTTTTCTATGCAGGAAAGAGTAATACAAGAAATAGAGTGGGTATAATTATAGATAAGGATTTAAAAGAGAAAATTGTGGGGGTAAAGAGGTTTGGTGATAGAATTATAGCAATTAAACTAGTACTAGAGAAAGACATAATTCATATCATTCGTGCATGTGCTCCCTGAGTAGGACTAGAAGAAAGTGTGAAAAGACAATTTTAGGAGGAGATGGATGATTTAATGCAAGAAATCCAAATAGTGATAAAATTTTCCTTGGAGGGCATTTAAACGGGAATAGAGGAAGAGATAATAGAGGATATGAGAGAGTGCATGGAGGGCATGGATTTGGAGAAAAGAATGAAGTCGGAAACACTATATTGGACTTTGCAAGGGCATTTGATCTTATAGTAGCAAATACTTACTTTAAAAAGGGAGATGAGCATTTAATTACATATAAAAGTGGGAGTAATAGGAGTCAGATAGACTTTTTTCTAGTTAGAAAACAGGACCGATTGGCTTGTAAAGATTGTAAGATTATCCCAGGAGAGAGTTTGACTACGCAATATAGGCTTGGAGTTTTAGATATTTGCATTAGAAGTAAAAAGAGAGCAGTAGTAAACAAAATGGACCCTAAAACAAGGTGGAGAGATTTGAAGGGGTAAAGAGCAAATATATTTAAGGACAAAATGATTGAGAAAGGAGAATGGAATATTAAAGGAGAAACTACAGTAATATGAAATCAAATGGCTAATTGCATTAGGAATGTTGCAAAGGAGGTACTTGGAGAATCAAAAGGGAAGAGACATATTAATAAAGAAACATGGTGGTGGAGTATGGAGGTTCAGGAAGTTATTCGACAAAAAAAACATTGCTACAAAGTTTGGCAGGGGACTAAGAGTATAGAAAATTTTGAGTTGTATAAGAAAGCAAAGAAAGAAGCTAAGAAAGTAGTAAGTAGTGCAAAGTTCAAAGCATATGATGACCTCTATAATAGGTTGGGAATAAGAGAAGGAGAAAAGGATATTTTTAAGCTTGTAAAAATAAGAGAAAAGAAAAGTAGGGACTTAGATCATGTCAAATGTATCAAGGACAATGAGGAAAATATTTTGGGGAAGGACAACGATATTATAGAAAGGTGGAAAGAATATTTTAGTAAACTTTTAAATGAAGAATATTTGGGCGATACAAGAGTGGAGGAGGATACTTCATTACAAGAGTATACTTTTCTCCGTAGAATTAGAGGGGTGGAAGTGAAGGAAGCATTGAAGCGAATGAAGACAGGAAAGGCAACAAGCCCAGATGGTATTCCGATAGAGGTATGTAAATGCTTAGGAGAGGTTGGAGTAAGTTGGTTATGTAGACTATTCAATAAGATACTTGTGACAAAGAAAATGCTGGATAAATGGAGAAGAAGCATTGTAGTACCTATATATAAGAATAAAGGAGATATACAAAATTGTACCAACTATCGAAGGATTAAACTTATGAGTCACACTATGAAGTTATGGGAGAGAATAATAGAGCAAAGACTGAGAAAAAATACTAAGATTTCGGAAAATCAATTTGGTTTTATGCCAGGGAGATCAACTATGGAAGCTATCTTTTCACTTAGGCAATTAATGGAAAAATACCGAGCAAAGAGGAAAAATCTACATATGGTCTTTATCGATTTGGAAAAAGCCTATGCTAGGGTATCGAGGGATTTAATTTGGTGGATCTTAAAGAAAAGAAATGTCCCAAGAGGTTACATTGAAATTTTAAAGGATATGTACGAAGGTGCAATAACAAATGTGAAAACCACATGTGGAGAAACGGGCGGATTTCCCGTGACTATAGGCTTACATCAGGGATCATCCTTAAGCCCTTATCTCTTTGCATTAATTATGGATGAGTTAACTGTGCATATTCAAGAAGAAGTACCATGGTGTATGTTGTTCGCAGATGATATAGTATTGGTGGATGAATCAAGAGAGGATGTAAATGCAAAGCTTGAGAGATGGCGGAGGGCATTAGAATCTAGAGGCTTTAAAATAAGTCGTACAAAGACAGAATATATGGATTGCAATTTCAGTGGACATATACAAAGTGTTGAAACCACTGTCAAAATTGAAACCCATGAGATACCACATAAAGATTCTTTTCGGTACCTAGGCTCGATGATTAGTAAGGATGGGGAGATTGACGAAGATGTGGAGCATAGGATAAGAGCTGAATGGCTGAAGTGGAGACTAACTTCGGGAGTACTTTGTGATAGACAAATGCCAACAAAATTGAAGGGAAAATTTTACAGGATAGTGGTTGGACCAGCTATGACATATGGAGCAGAATGTTGGCCAATTAAGAAGACACATATTCATAAGATGGATGTAGCGGAAATGAGAATGCTTAGGTGGATGTGTGGTAAAATTAGAAAAGATAAAATTAGAAATGAACGCTTTCGAGAACATTTAGGGGTAGCACCAATAGGAGATAAGATTAGAAAAACTCGTTTAAGATGGTTTGGGCATGTTGAGCGTAGGCCAGTAATGGCACCGGTGAGAAAAGTTTGGATATACAGGTGGAGGGTCCATTAAGAGGTAGGGGTAGGCCAAAGAAAACATGGATGGAAGTCATTAATTCAGATTTGAAGAAGTTGCACTTATCGAAAGATTTAGCTCAAAATAGAACGGAATGGAGAAATAGAACTCATGTAGCCGACCCCAATATGGTTGGGATAAGGCTTTGATGATGATGATGATTATTATTATATATATATATAAATTAATATATATTATTAATGTGTCCCTGACATGTCCGGGTCCTACTTTTTTAAGAAATGCCGTGTCCGCATGTCCGTGTCGTGTCGTATCTGTATCCCGTGTCCTTGTCCATGCTTCTTAGTGCGCTAATTAGCAAGAAGAGAACAGCCTAAAGAATTTTAATCAACAATAGGGGATTGCATAACATATTAGCTCACAGATGAAGATGGAAGAGATAATCTATAATGAGATAAGGCATCAATGACGATGTTGACGACATCAATGATGATGCGATAAAGATAATCTATAGTCAACAAAATCAGAAAATGGGCACTCCTTTACTTACTTAAGAGCTAGTTCAGTGTGTTGGAGGCGATAGTAAAATACAGAAAGATCCCCGTAGCTTTTCATTGTATCCGGGTGGTCAAGTCCAAGCTCCCTCTCATTGATATCAAGAGCCTTTTGTTGATATATAGTTGCCTATGAAATAAGAAAGTTCAATAAACAAAATTGAAGTCAAGACAATAAAATAACTGTACTATTATTCTTCCAATTTATTGGATGTCTCTGAAGAGACAATTGAACTGTCATCTTTCAACATATAATAAATCAGACCTAGTAAATTGTGTACTCTTGACATAGACATTTGAGTTTAGGAAATGCACAGTTTCCTGGGCTCTCAACTCCATATGCATGGGCCCAATTTCTGTGATCCAAAAAGTTGAAGATGGGAAGCATACTAGATGTAATTTCATAAATGACTATGAGAAGAGTAGGCATCGGCTCAGTAGAGTGCACCACATACATCTCAAGTTGCTAACCAATACACCAAAAACGCCTAGGCATTAAAGGTGCGGCAAACTAACTACTAAACACCCCTCCTCCCTCGGGTGTGACATTACCCAGACTTGAAGCACACTCCCACACAAGAAGCGGAATGGAGCCTTTTTGCCCTATGCACATGCACCTACATACAAGATGGAACATGGGGCTTTTTTTGCCTGTGCAGATTCAAACGCAGGACATGTTGGCTTTGATACCATCTCAAGTTGCTAGCCAATACACCCAAAACTCGTAGGCATTAAAGGTTCGGCAAACTAACTACTTAACAATACATGAATTTGGACAAGGATGTGTTAGGTTGCTACATTCTGGCCGTTGGTTGATGACCAGTAATGACTAGTGTCCATTCCATCAAAATCAAGCTCTCTATTAGTAACTACAATAAATTGGTGACGGTGGTGTGGTGTCCTTTCATTCAAATAGTCAATTAGAGTTGCTTTATACTAAAATTGCCTATTTCATTTGAAAAGAAACTATCCAAAAAAACTTGAAAGGTCACGAATAGAAGGCCATATAAACTTATATAAATCCAGGGCTTGTATCTGATTTTGTCTCAATTCACTATGATTTGCTGTTTGTCTCAATTCAATTCTAGGTTTCTAGTTCCATCTTAAAAAATGCAGAAACAATGTTTGTTTTCTGGTCTTCTGGTGTGCATTCTGAAAGTGTTTTGGGCTGCTTGTGTGCTGCAACTCAGAGGCCAACAAAATAGTTCAGGTCCATCTGGAGTAGGTTTGCTGGGACCCAGTTGCAATGTCCACTTTGATGAGAGTGAGGGACATACAATATTAAGGAGAGCATGATCCACAACTTGGAGTACAGATTTCTACTGCTTAGTTCTCATTTATTCTACAAACAACAAAAGTAAGAGAATTGATACTTCTAAGGTAACAACCTGATTAAAATCTCCTGTATGGTAAAGAACTACTGCTAAAAGACTGTAAGCGCTGGCAGTCATCCGGTGGTAGGGACCACAGACAGCTATCATTTTTGATAATGCCTTCAAATCCATAAAATAGGGAAGAAATTAGTAGACAAAATTAAGATTACAAATAAACACACAGCTTGGCTCAGATGGGATGAAATCAGCATACACCTTTGTTCCATGGATGACAGCATCATCTAGCTTTCCTTTATCCAATGCAGTCTTCGATGATTCCAATAAGTTTCGGCCATCTGCAGATGAGCATGTCACATGCTGCAGAACGGATTCCAGCACAAGTGCAAAAGCAATAAGTAAATGTGTTCTGAGAAGAAAACTATGGGTGAAGCACATAAAGATCATGTAGAAAACCTTATACACAGGGACCATGCTGATAATGTCTGATTTCTTGAAAGGATTAGGGCCATGCATGTCATAATCTTTAGCAGCCAACTCAAGTCCAACCTAAATAGAAAAAAGAACACAATTTAAAGGATTTGCTTTGAGCATTATTCACATTTTTTAAGCAGATCCTAGACCTCAGTGCATACACACATACATACATGCATATATCGTCAGTCTAAGAAAAAAATTATTGTCATTGAGTATGTAAAACGTTGGCCCATGGTTTGATGATACAATTTTCTGAATTGATGGGCCTCAGCATCTATGATGCATGGATACTTCAAAATGGTCAACGTATCATGTCGTATCATATCCGATACTTCACTTTTGTATGTACAATCTATGTCCCTACTGTGTCCACAGCGACTCAGCGAGTCCTTGTTGTATCCATGCCGTATATGGGCATCATAGCTCAGCATGAATAGACAAGACTCAAAACTTTCTTGATAGAGAAATTTAACCTACCAAGTGATGGCCAGCAAATAAATAGTTAAGTAATTCAGCTATAGTTCAATTCAGAAAAGGCCAATTACTGAATGGTAAGATTATTAAAATCAGTTTTTACTTTTCTTATTTTTCCCTGATGGTCTATATACTGCACGCCAAATGACCAGTGGTCAGGATCACCAAATTATGGCCTTACATGCAGAGTCCTCAAGCTCATAAAGCACATTTCCAAAATACATTTTCAGCTGATATCAATAGTCAAGGGATTGTACCTTGTGGCAAAGTCCTCGGAGAATTGCAAATTTCCTCAAGTGTTGAAATTCACCTTTCAACCTCCAACCAAACCTTTTGAGCAGGAAGGTTTCTAACCACTTCAGTTTGAGAGCATGATCATCACTCAACTCTCCGTCACAGTTCTCCTTTGTTAAAGATCCAAGCAAGATATTCAAACAAGAAGCTATTGCAGCAGACAGGTCTGCTACATTTCCAACAGATGCAATGACAGCCTGGAGTATATGCTTAAAGGCCCTTGTAACCATCTCATGAACACAAAGTGATTGTATATGAGGAAGCTTCTCAGCAAGCTCAACCTGGTTGTTTTAGGAAAAACACAAACTTAAATTGCTGCATCATCAACCGGTATGATATTTTATAATGTTATTCAATTATCAATAGCTATGATATTTCATAATGTCTACCAATTGAATAACACTATATGGGAATAGGTACAGGCTCCAGAAGTGGCATGTCTCAATCATACCTAAATGCTTATATTAAAAAAAATTAAAAGTTATAAAATATATTTACAAAAAGGAAAATTAAAAAGCATTTAAATATATGAATGCTAAACTGTTATCATTATATGCCTATGCCTCCTACCAAGAGATTCCAGAATTATGTAGTTCATACCATGCTGCATGACTGTTCCAAATTGGAGCACCAAAATAAAATAGATAGAACTCCTCAGATCTTGAAAATAGCCACAGTATCTATGAGATGGACAGGCAAACAATGTATAGGTTCTTAACTGTCAACACTGTCTAGGGCTGTCCATGGGCTCGGTCAAACGTGGAAAAGCTTGATAACAAAATGACAAGTTTGCAGTGGACCCAAAAAGAAAAAAAGATAGCAAATAAGATGTTACAGCACTCACCACACATCCCAAGGAACGCATTTGCAATCCTCGTGCATGCATAAAATCAGTTAGCGTTCGTCCATCCACTGGAGAAAGTTCGAGTGAACCAAAATCTGCTACCTACAGAAATCAGAATATGAACTCAAAAACTCAAGGGCTTTAACAGTAGACCTGGAAACATGAGTCATCATTTATGAAAACGGAGATTACCAGCTTTGGTAAAGCAACATCATCATAGTAATTGTGCGCCATTTTGAGGAGCTCATCCATTGACTGTTAGCAAGCAGCAAATCAGACAAAAGGTTATCTAGAACAAAATGTACTACAAATGTCATTATGAACTTATGAGTTGTGATGGGGAGCTAGATACCAGCCACGGAGTGAGCAGAGATGGAGCAAGTAGAGATGGAGGGTGAAGGGGGTAGGATAGGGAAACCTCGCAAATCTTATCCTCATGCCAACTCCCCATCATGGACTATTGGGAAATCCCAAAATCACTCGATAGAATTTTTATTAATCAATCACTACTGAAGGCAATGGCTTTACATCACATATATAAGAAAATAATAAAGCCTAAAACTAATCTGAACCATCCAAACACATTGATGGTAGGATTAAAACATCCAACATAAAACATAAAATAGCATAAAAATAAACTCTAATGAGCTAAGACATGAAAATAGACAGGTTGGGCCCAAAGAGCTAGGTTGAGATAGATGGGCTGGGCCTGGCCCATTGGATGGTTGACCCATGGGGACCATGGGTCTGTCCTGCATTAAGTTGTCTGTGGGAACATTAATATTATTGTAAGGAGTTTCTTTGAAAATTGCATTACAATACATATTATTACAGTTCATGATACCTATAGGTTTTTTTTCTTTCTTTCTATAATATCTGAATTTCAGTCCTTTGGGCATTCATTTCTATGAGATGCTAATACCTGTTTCATACATTTTCCGTTATTTGAAAATAGATTTTGTTTTTATTTTTTTACTATGTTGATTTGTTACATGACAGTGAAATCTGCTCTCATATTGCTGTTCTGAGAAAGGCCGTTTAAGGAAAAACCTACTGATTACTGATGCTATTCTTTTATAATTGGACCACTAGCACAAAACTTTGGGATACTCATTCAATTAACAAGGGATATCATGTCAAGAAAATGAGAAGTGAATCACAAAGTAGTTTTTTTAAAGATGAGAAAAGAGACCTTTTCGTGAAGACCTGTTCCAGATTCTTTAAGATGCATGAATGCTTCCCTGGGAAGAAGTTTTTCTAGTGAACCTTCGCTGTCACATTTGCCATTTTTCAGTTCCACGGAATCAGCTGTTTTTTTTATATCTGTATTGCTGATGCTAGAAGGGTCCTTCTCTACATCAGATTCCTCACTCTTAGTACCCTTTTTCTTTTCTATTTTCTTCAACGGTTCAAATTTCTTTCCAAGACCTTTAACATCTGGTTCTAACTTATCATCCTCTACAGTAACCTTACAGTTTTTGCTTGTTGATGTCTCTTGTTTCTTTAAATGTTCTGCCCAACATGAACCGAGTTCCCATCGGATACTCCTTTCACTAATGGCAGGAGACTCCTGTAACTGGGTCAAGCTTTCACTAAGTACTTTCCGAACCAAACTTCCAGCTGCCTTTAGATCATCACACCGAGAAGGAGACTGCCGACCTCCAACAGATGATTCAACTTTACATGACTTTTGGAGAAGAACTCTTAAACTGCACAGAGATTATTAAACTTGATTAAATACAAATAGATATTCCACCCAAGCAGTCAATAGAAGTCAGCAAATCATTGATAGCAGATTTGAAGTATCTGTCTATGTAACGGGCCTAACCATAAATATACATTGACTCAAAACAACCCATCTAGATTCTAGCAAATGTTATGACTTGTTAGTGCTGAATGAGAGCCATTATTGAATTTCAATCGTAACCATCTATTTTCAGGCTGCTGCTAATTGTCAGCATTAACTTAAGGAGATTTTTGTGGCATGGAGAGTAGCAAATTTCAAGATCATTCAGTATCAATGGTCTGGATCACCAACCCATTGGCTCAAAATGTACAACTCAAGATCAAAGATCATATAACTCCTGTCACATATTGCAATACATCATATGCCTCAAGTTGTACACATATGCAAGCTACTGAAAGCATATCTATTTTGTACCTGTGGACATTCAAGGCATTGGCCCCTCCATCTGGCTGATCTTCAATGTCGATATCCTGGGTTGAATTGTTTCCCTTCTTAACATCACCTGATACTTTTACAGTTGCAGTGTATCCACAATGTCTAACAATGACAACACCCAAAGTGGACGTATCCTGCAATGGCATTTGTTCATTTAATTCATTGAGTTTCCCAAGAGAGACAATGCTGTATATTTGTATATAGTCTACAGCACTTGGGCTTGAATATGGGGCACACACAACACAAGGTGCCAAACCCATGGAACCTGTGAAATTGAATACAACCAGAAAGATATAAAATGATACAGGAAACTGTATTATTATTATTATTTGTTTTTATTTTTTTATTTTTTGTAAAAGAGAGAAACGGTATAATTTTGACAAATGCAATAGATTTTAGGTAAAAAAGCATGTTATATATACAAAGTCACATAAACAGAATAAAAGATTTTTTTTCTTCTTTTCTGAATAAAAATTAGCATTCTTTTAAATCTTAAACCAATGTTTTGAAATGCTGAGGTATGAAGTGAGGCATTCCAATTGCCAAAACCATTAGTAAGCTTGCAAGGATGCCTTTTTGGATAAATAATGAATTACATAAACATAGAATAACTATTTATATAAATAAAGCACTAGTAGCCAATCCCAACATAGTAGGGACAAGGCTTTCATGATGATGATGAACGGCTGTAGTTTGGTTGTGTTAAGCCTTCTCATGAGTTAATTAGAGTTAGCTGAAGTTAAACCTAGTTATCACTGTTATAAACTAAAAGAAATAAAAAAATGTTATACATACAAACTCCCTCTCCTTTTTCCCTGAACACAAGATATGTTAACGAGTAGAACGCCATTTGATATGGAGTGTGACTAAAGTGCGCACTTCATCTGAGACATCCCTCAAGTATGCCTCATAAGGTGAGGTATATTCCTCAATTGCAAGTGACACTTCAGGACTTGAGAGGATACCTCACCTTGAGGCACAAGCCCAAAAATGCTTCTGAAAAGAAGGTTGGGTGTGTAATCTTACATGAATAATCACACTTTCATCTGCAGTAATTCCCTTAAGAAGATTCCTTTTTGTGACCTCCTTTGTTGACATCCCCGTTGTTTGGCTACTGTCAATTCTGTCCAGCGACTTAATGCTCACATCTGCCTCATCTTTTTTCACTTTTATAGTTAAGTCCCCAACACATTCTTCATGCAATAAAGATTCAGAGGAAATACTTAACAAATTCTTGTTTGGCTCCATATCACCATCCATAATTTGACAGATTGCTGAAGAAGCCTTTAAGATGGAGACATCTACAAATAGACTATGCAGCAAAAAAACCTTCCGATCCCGAATCTGTCTCTCCTCCTCTGTTTGGCATGGCATACTAGCTAGGATGGAAAATTCTGTGGCCCATGGTCTATAATCGTATTTACCATTACATCCCTGCCCACCACCATTGCCACCCCACTTCTCATCTTCTGTCGGTAGAGAGGGAAACTTTGATGGAGACTCAGCAACCATTGGAGTGACAAGCCACGTATTTGCACGGAACCCATATGGTAGATTACCGAACTGTAATTTACAAGGAAACATAAAGAATTTCAGGAATAATTGTACCTGAAAAGGCCTGCACTACTAGAATCCTAGAAATGGAAGGACACCACTGGATACAAAATATCTTCCAAAAAATGTTTTGAAAAATCACCTTATTGTGTTCTACAAAAGCTTTCATCAGGGAATCATATGCCTGCATATTACCAAAACACATTTAAGAAGATACTCTTTTCAGACTATAGATAAAGATATGCTAAAATTATGTCCATATGTGACAATTTGCAGCCAATTGCAGAATCACATAGAACACTCATGAGAAAGGAACATAAAGATTTTCCTAACCGATGCTGAATGAAAACAGGTACCCACATTCGCAAAGGCCGAGCTAAGCTGTTGCAATAGATCCACTAGAGAATGACTCAGAATAAACTGTTTCCCTACAGTGTAGAATCCTTCTACTGATGCAACGATGTTCACTAGCTTCCCATTGCATATCTTGACCTGCGTTAAGCCTCTTTATTTCAGAAATGTAAAACAAGAAAGAACAACAAGCAATTGAGAAACAAAACAAGAACATTCTAATAGGGAAGATTCAAGAGGGAAGACTCATCACACATATGCTCATGGACAGCAGTTCGTATTTCCGGGAATTGGACTTTCCAACCCCTAATAGGAAAACTTTCTGCCAAGGCTTTCTCTCTTCAAAGAGGATAGACCAACCCAAAGTTCATAAATTCTTCCTCTTGTATCTGTTTATTCTCCATGCCATGTATTTTGGCAATATTGAACACAATATGAAAATTTCATTCTTAGCAATAGTTTTCTCATGCTATCAGAGCATTGGATCTCCTTTCAATTCGCATGACTAAATTACTTTTGTCTTCCTCATCACATCCTACTCAGCTGCTTATTAAAAGATAGGGCCTAGATGTCAGATAGCCAAGAATGAGATTGTTAAGACTGGATACTTCATAGGCCACAAAAACAGCATGGTAAGTTGGTAACTGCCAATGCTTCTCAAACCATGCAAAATGCAAAAAGCTACTTATCTATAAAGCCAATACATATGCATCTTGCTTATAACTTCAATAAAAAAAAATCCAGATAGTGAATGTCATTCCCTTCAAATAAAAAATATGGCATGGCACTTGACAGACTAAATTATCAGTTTAAAACATCTTACATAGGCATAACCACAGGTCTTGCATGGCATGCTTCTACATGCAGTTACGCTTAGTTTGGAAGTCCAGACTCCATACGCGGATGAAAATGTTCAGATCAAATGTTATCAGCAGTAGCAGTAATGGAAATTGCTTGACTTTTAACCAAATTCAATTGTGAAGCAAATATCTAATCCCACCCAAAAAAAAAAAAATCTTCAATTTTCTCACATAAATTAAGGAATCAATGAATTGGATTGAGCAGGCACTATGCGGAGAATTGTTTCAAACTTCATCTTTTTCTTTTTCTTTTTTTTTTTTTACTAAATATGTCATCAACTCATCACTAGATACATTTGGGACTAACACCTATCATTATTTTCTTCTAGGGAAAGTGGTTGGTAATTGCCACACCTAAGGCCATTGAGAACAGACTATTTAAATACAACTGGCCCAAACAGTTCAAAATCCAGGCATGACGGAAATAAGGCCTGGAGGCTGGACTGTTAAGAGCCCCAGCCCCCAAGAGGGTGTATAATTATTTTATTCTTTTTAGTTCTAGTGATTGCATCTATGCTTTCTAATCAAACAAGACCTCATAGCTTCATACTCTTCCACTTTAACTATTGCATAATATCATCCACTAGCACTCTTCATAGAGTTTTTTATGCATGTCCTTAACCTATGGAGCTTGATTGCCATTTCATTTGGAAAATATGAGAGGCCATTGATGATGCTTAGATACGGCAGGAACACACTGTGAACACAACAAGGACATGGATTTTACACATAAAAAGTAAAGTATCAAATATAATCCAACATGATACGTTGCCTATTTTGAAGTGTCCATGCATCATAGGAGGCCATGAGTTGGCCTCAAGTGGCACCCACCATGAAAAGACATCCAATACAATCGTTTTCTTTGTCGCTAAGCTGTGTTATCGGTTTTTCTTCAATGAATGATTATTCTTCTCATGAAAATTTCTTCATTTATTCTTTTTGATGCTCCATCAAAAGTCTAGCCGTCTTTGATTATCCTGCTCATCATCCATCTCAACCATAAATATTCTACTATTGCCTAGCACACCATGATAAGGTGTATGGTGAAAAGAAAAGGGCTCTAGTCTGTCGAGGGAGAATGGAGAGAGAAAATTTGAGAACACAAAAGCTCCATTTCTTGCATTCTGTGTAAACCAAGGTACATCCACCAATAAATAGAAAACAGTGAGAACACCCGTTAAATTAGAATCCTACCCAAATTATGAAACATTCTATGAAGGAAAGCCCTAAAATAAACAAAATACGGAAACCTAACTTAGTAAAGAAATTTACCCTACATAGTGCCACCGGCCCAACCCTTCCGGAGCATGATGGCTTCAACATAGTCCTCCACACACTCAAATTAGTTCACCCCCTATGGTAACATCATGACAACTTTACACAGAACCACCATTAATGAGATTCTCTTTTGAAATGAACACACGTGATTTACAATTCCTTTCACGTGTCCAATCCAACCATCAATATTTCTCCGAATGAAGCACACTTTAGGACATCTAACAATTTATGGATGGAGATTCAAATAGACAGTTTGGATTTTTTTTCCAGGATACGTGATAGCACTAAAAATTCAGATTTACCAAAATAAGCTCTTCACCATGGGAGTTGATCACAGATTTCCAATCCACAAAGTCATTGGAACTTGGGCCCACTTGAGGTGGCCCAATTTTTAATCACTAAGATCTTTGCAATCTTAATTCAACCTAGTATCATACTTCTATTATCCTAGTGATACTGTCCCAAAATCAATGGCAAAGGACAAAACTCCCAACTAATCACACGAACAACGTGCCACTGTAACTCCTTATTATATATCAAAGTTAAAGTCCCGAGCCTAGAGTTGTATTGGACAACCCAAGGTGATCTGAACCGTTGATCTAAAGGATGTGCCACACGTGAAAATTTCAAATTCCTACCCCTCCAATATTTTAAACTCCTTTGTGCAACCCATGTGTGGGAGGAAGGGAAAGCTACTCAATGGCTTCATCAATCTAGAATTATCAAGACATCCTCGACGGTCCGGATCACCAGCCCAACGATAATTTCCCCAGCTCCAGATCCCAGCGAGTAGGTTGTAACTAGTGTGGGGCCCACCTACTGATGATCTTAACCGTTAAAATTGATTATCATCCACTCTGGTGACATATCATCATATTTTAATAACATGCTCCATATAACAGTGGGACCAAATCCTATTTAATTAAAGTTTAATAGCGCACTACGTGATCGGATGACATTTGGTTTTAACTGTTTGAATGATCAATAGGTGGGTCCCCGTGAACAATTAATTATAATTATCGATAAAAGAACGCTCCATGCAAATATCGCCGATTGACAGTTGGCCGAGAAGTGTAAATAGAAAGCGCGGACCAAATAACTCAATAGTCCAGCAGACCACTGAAAACTTAAAAAAATAAAATAAAGTAAGATAGACTCACCTCCATCTCAAAATAATCACCCGCGCGCAGTCCTTCGCGGTTCCTTGGCTCACATCTCTCCAAAACTGCATCAGATAGAACCATCTCATCTCAGCCGTTGATTAAAACAATTGCTAAAGAAGAGAGATGATGAAGATGTGGAAAAGACCAAAATACCCACAGATGAGAGGAGATACGAGATTGGAGACGGAGAAGAAGTCGTAGAACTTGGAGAGCTTTGGCTGGGGCTGGATCGCAGCCATCCCAAATTGCTCTGAAATTGGAGAGATCTCATCTTCAGATGGAGAAGATGGACCGCTCGATTTGGGCGATGATCTTGATGATGATGGTCGTGATTCAGATCTTCCACTGGTCTGCTTTCCGAAGCTGGTAGTGCAAGACACTATATCCAGGAGCCTCCGCACGTGCGCGTTCGCCTGCTCCTCCTCGCTGTAGTCCTCTGCGCGTGCAACATTGGCAAAATGGTCAATATAAAAAAAAAAAGAAAAAAAGTGCTTTCCAGGGCACGAGTCAGGGAGCCAATAGGTTGGGTTCTAACCATTGGCTCGTCCCGGTTCGGGCCGGGTTCGTGAGTTGACTCGAGACATTGTACAATCATCTCAAATATATGAGGAACTCGGCTATGTCACCTTATTTTTCATAAGTTGTTTGCATTCCGGGATATTTGATAAGTAGTTTTGATTTTAAATGATTAATATTTATTTTTAATTAATTAAAAAAGAGAATCGAAAAATAATTTTTAAAATTTTTCATTAATTAATCAATATTTAAAGTTAAAATTTATGTAATATCTAAATTATTTCTACTATTTTTTATTATTTTATGTGTAGATTTATTAATTTTAATAGATTATTATAAATGCAAGCAAATGAACAATGAGGAAGTAGATAACGCTAATGTTGAGGGACTTGCACCAGTACATGTCGGCATTGGCGTTCACAAAATATAAACAAATAAGTAAATGTAAGTAAATAGATGCTTTTATACTTAATATTTTTTAAAAATCTATAATTGAAAAAGATTATTCTCTTGACCCATCGAATCGACTAGCATTAAATCAATTAGTTATCAATTAGTTTTTATGTTAGACAAGGAGAGTGTAGTGTGAGTCACGAGTTTTCCAATATTTGTATTGAATAGTGGTTTTGTGGCTCACCCGGCCTTTGGAGTTTGGGCCTAAATCCTAATCGTGACTTTTTGTAAAATAAACTGTAATTATTAATTGCAGTTGGGGGTTTTTTACAAATAAACGGAAAACGGCAGGTGTTCATTCCGAAATTTCATTTTCAGTGTTTCTTGTGGTTTGGCCCCCTCATTCAGTGTCCGTATAGTACGATGCATTTTCTGGTAGGTCACCGAATGCATGCCACGTGCATCACGCACGCGTGAGGCACGTTGTAATAATCATATGCTGCCGCCAACAGCTAAGACACGGACATCCAGTGGGCCCCACATTGCAGCTGATGACATTCAAGGAGACGGCACATTTAAGGAGACGGCACCTTCACAGGGTCGATAAATATGACGCCGGGCTTCGTTCCCTACAAACCATCTCTTATTATTCAATGTGCAACCTCTGTGATTTTGGTGGGAAACCTTAGGTCTGCTTCCAAAAACCATATAAAACTTTTAAGCCTGCTTTCAAAATTTGAATTTTGGCCTTAAAACTCAAATATTCATTTGGGTCCGCACCCCTTAAATAAAAATTATGAATTTGCCGCATCATCTTCTTAACTTCTAAATTATGCAACTTGTGGGCCAAAACCATCAGATGTGGTTCCCTCCAAATGAATAGTCCACAACAGCAGAAGTGTTTATTAGGGATGCCTCCAAATATATTCATAACCTCGGTGGCGATGTTCCATATGGGGATTGAAAGGGCCAAAGAGAGGCTTTGACTAAGAAAGAATTAAAATATAGGCCCCTCTTACTGATAGGAGTATGTTGACCTTTGCGGAGTTTATTGGCTCTCCAAGGTATAACGAGAGGACCCCATTTTAGCTAGGGCAGCCAAAGGACTCCACAGCTTGGTCCCTCCGAACTGCTAGATCCTCTTTATAAAAAAACAAAGCTTTTAGAGCGAATATTCTGAGGACATCGATAAATCCAATATTATGGTCCACATCAAAAACTATAGCAGTTAAAAATCACAATATCTTATTGTATTAGTAGTGTGCCAAATTTAGGCCCTGTCTACTTCCGGTTAATCATATTAGAATAAAAGAATAGAGAGAGTTTAATCACATATTTTCACTGTAATTAATCTAATCAATAGTGGAAAAAAAAAACTCCCATTAAAGTAAAATTTGGTGATGAGGGTCATAGAGAGCCTAAGGAGGAATCGAAATATGGACCACATTAAGTGGGGGCCACACTGATGATGTGATGTCAGTTCATTGTTAGTGACACTTGTTGAAGAGGAGTCAAATGGAAGACTTTACAGTAAAATAACTTGTTTTATCACTGGTTTTATTTTTCAGACCCTTCTAACCAAAATAACATGAACCATGCTTTCTGTATATAATAATTAGTAAACAACGGTTCCTATGCACATACCCCATATGTTGGTTGGCCCACTATTTTGGGGGTCAGCAGGAAAACTTCTCTTGGGTAATGTCAAAAGAAAGAAGGGAGTGAAGAATCTTTGTAGACATGAAATCTTCTTACCTCCTAAAACTTTTTGGTTTGCGATGAATTGGAGTTATCTGAAATTTTAGCATTTTCATAAATCCCGTTTGGACCCATAAAACTCGTTAGCAATCAATTTTCATGCAATCCTAATCACATATGATACTAGCTATGCATAACTGATTATGGCAAAGGACAAAAAGCAGATGTTTCATATTACCAAACTCTGCTTGTCACAAGTGAACCAACATTTACGTGTTAAGAAGAGATGCTTCCACTTAATTCATACAACGTTCCAAAAAGGCTAATAGACGCTTGCGTGCCACACTTTTTTGCTGGGATGGCTCAGTGGCCAAGAAAAGGAAAGACAGAGCACCCACTAGGCTCGTGGGTGTTATCGAAATGGGTTATCCATCCACCAAGCTAATTTACAAGTCCCACATGCCACGCTTTTGTCCTTACTCTCATATTTCAACTAAATTAGAAAAAAGTGACAACATAATATCCTTGTTCACAATTTTTTTTTCACAATTACAATAAGTACATTAATTTTGTCTTAATCAGTCTCTCAATTATCCTACCAAATGAGCCCTTAAAATGTGATCGGCTAATAAGAAAAATGAAGAAGAAATATATATATATATATATAAATGAAGAATGCTCATGTGCATTTATCGTACCAAACAGGCCCTAAAAACTAATAAATTATGATAGGCAGGAAAAACAGAAAATAGAAAAACAATAGGCCATTGGAAAGGCATAGGATAAAAAAAAATGGCTGTAACTTTCACATGGGGAAAGGTGACAAAACCCGTTAACCAGGGTGGATGCACTTTTTTGAGACCCATGGACCACCAAAACAGGGACACACATGAGGAACTAAGTCCCAGAAACTGATTATAATTTTTAATCCTACAACCGTACTTAAAGTATAATAAAAAGAGGACAGCAGATTCATGAAATCACCTACCTTCAACGATCTTCAGGACGCACGGTTTTAGAGAAATGATCTCGACCGCATCATTTAATCTGGATCCTCTGCCCTGAAAACCAGCTCTCCAACTTCAGTAATAGAATAATAACAGAACCCTGAATTGGGTGCTTCCCAAATCCTCAATTTTACCAGAAGCAAACTAATAATAATTTAAAAAAAAAGGACATAAGATAGTTTAATGAGCACATAATTTGGTGTGTTCTGGTACACCAATCTTCCGTCGTCCACCTTTCCTCCGTTTGCAACTCCTAGTTGGAATCCCCGCCTACCCAAGATTGGGAAGATTGTTGTCAATGGACCCACATTTTCTTAAGTCTTGTACTGTTTTGGGTAGTAACTTCAAAAAGCAAAAGCCACCCTACATCTGGACGTCTAGCTATGTCGTGTCAGAAGTTACATACTTACATATTTGAGAAAAAATAAAATAAAATATAATTAATTTTTGAGGTTGTAAAAATGGATTTATTTTATTTTATTATTATTATTGTTATTTTTCCTTGTTGTTGTTGTTCTTCTTCTTCTTGTTCTTTTCTTATTGTTTTCTTTCTCTATCTCTAGCGATTTTTGCGATGGATGCGGATGAGGAGACTTCATCACGTGGCTGAAAATCTATGTGCATTTCAATAATAGAAAGCTCTATTGATCTTTTCCTCTCTTGCCTTTTCTATGAGAATGGAGAATATGTCCAACCATATATCTCCCTTATTTTTATATAGACAAATCTTAAATAGTCATATTTAGTAGAGACATATTCTATCAGAAGCCCACATCCACTGATCTTATTAGGAGTCTTATTATGAGGCCCAGATCAAGTCTTACATTAAAGTGGAATTGTAATCTTTGTCGGCATCTGCCTTACCTAATCTAACGTGAGACCTGAGGTATGTGGGCCACATGATTTCTTACATTTTGCGTGAAGCAAAGAGTGCTAGAAAAAGGGTTTCCACAGTAGCAAAGAAATGCATTTCAATGCGTAACTACTCCGCTCGACCTTGAACCAAGAAAAAGCATCAAACTATATATGAAAGTCACATCTTCAGTTTTCATTTTTCACATAGATGAAGCCACTGCAACAACAAAAACTGCAAAACATAAATAAGCACAAACAGACACCAAGTGAGCGGAGAAAGTGGAGTCTTCTTTTCTCATTTTTCACAGAAAGTAAAATCAATGTTAAATATTAAAATTTAACGTAACTGTTTTTTTTTTCTTTTGGGGTCCAGTTTCTTTTTCATTTCTAGATCTTTAAATGAGGCTGTTCATTGTTTGGCCAAGTGTTGCTTGAAATTTGGTGAGCGCTTTTGTACCGATGAAGCGATTCCTGAGCGGGCTAGGCCTTGGTTGCTCCGCCTCTAATTAATACTTTGTTTTACTAAATTTTCTTTTACCAAAAATAAATCATTGTTAGAAAAAAAAAACAATGAAAAAAAAAATTTTTTTTTTTGGCTGCACATATTGATGACGCTAAAAGCTCATCCTAATTACCTCATGAGACAGTGAATAATTGGTAAGATGGCATGTCTCCACATTCACAGCCAATAACCTTCTAACATCCAGAATCTTATCAGTAGAGATTCCCTGTTACTCAAGACAAAGCTCTACATGAAAATCCAAAATCATAGAAACTGGAATTGACCCACCACAGAAAAGAAGAATACAAGTTAAACATTAAACCATCATTACCTTGAGTATCACTTGAGAATCATAGGGAGTGTGAACGGTTATGTCGAGAACACTAGGAACAACTGAAAAAAAAAAAAAAACACCCATGATTCAACATCCCATCCTTACCAGTCATTGGAAGAGAGAAGAATCTTCATTGGCAACGCAGCAAAATGGGATATTCTTAGTGAATATGGTGGCTATGGTAGAGGGGGGAAAAGCAAACCTTTCTCTTCCTTTTTCTTCTTGTCTCCCTTCCCTTTATATGCCTTCCCACGCCCAGATTTGGGGGCCATTTGGGTTGACAGATATGGGTCTGGAGAAGCCTTTAAAGGCCAATCTCAAGCCTCAGTGCTCCAATCAGTTGAGTTTGTTAAGAGACACTTTTAAGAAAGATAGATTAACAAAGAAAGAGTTGGGGTAGTGGGTTCACACCAGTGTACAGGGGTTGAGGAGGGAGAGAAAAGAAATGAATAGAGAAAGAGAAGAGGGGGATCAGGTTGAAGGGGATTAGAGGGAAATCTGTAAAGTTGTGTTGAAGATAGGATAAGAGTTCTGGTATTTAGCCACTCACAAAGACTGAAATGCTGGCCTCTCGTTCAATGGATTGGGTTTGAAGTGTGTCTCGCTCTCTCTCCATTGCTCTCCCCTTGGCCCTTAAATGGAAAAAATTTATGCGTCAGGACAGGAGATATAGAGATCAAAAGGGTGACAATTGGCTGACGACTGCAGAGGGCCATTTTGTTTTTATCACTTGTTAGGGCTTTGGGAAAAGTAGAAAATTCTTTGATTTTTAAATTAATTAAAAAAATGTGGTTTAGTGGAATTTTTGTTTTGGGGGGAAATGGAGGGAGGTTTTAAACTAAATTTATTTTAATTGTAGAAAAAAAATTACTAAGGGAGATTCCATGATTATATGATCTAGTCTTAAATGTTGAAGCCTTCGATTATTGAATAAGCCCGCCATTATATCTAAGTAGCATTGAGTATAACTTCTCGACGAAGGCCCGTAAAATGCTCATCCAAGCACGACCATATTCAAGGGACATGCAGGATTTTCAATTTTGGATATTTATGAAGTAGGAGAATTTTTCTCGTAAAAGGGGGGGAATAAAAATTTTGCATAATGGGGAAAGCACCCATCAACATTAATAGATGGTTAAGGGGGAAAAGTTGTCTCTATAAATTCATTTTAGGGGGCATTTGGAAGGGTAGTTTGGGACAAAACCCTCTTTCATAAGAAAATAATTTTTGGTGAAATTAGGAAAAAGTAATTCAGTTCTTTTTTCTCTTTTTGTGTGCAAAGGCTCTGTAATAACATAAAAATACCCTTAGAATGTTAAAATATTTTCCTGCATTTTGGAATCTCATTTGTTACACAAACATGCCTTATATTGATATAAGTTATTATGTAGAGTACACTTGGAGAATAAGGGAGATGTAAGAAATTAAGTTTATGAGATTTTATTTGATGGGTCATCATAAACTTTAAGCAAACAACAATAAAGAGATATCCTCTTACAAGCAACCCTATATACAGTCTAGAACTGTGAGGCTCACTTGGGCTCACTTTTGATTAGTGCAAGCCCTTCCACACTCTCATCCTTTGAATATCTTGTACTAGGTCCAGTTTTACTCTCATCAAATATTTATCCATTGTTGGATTGAAGAAATTTGTGGTTTATAAGAAGGCTAAACTTTATCGCAATTAAATCAAATGCTAGGATGATCTAACAAGCTCTCTTTTTTACTTTTTTTGATGACCCTTAGCCATGTGGAGTCCTTTCCATAGCAGGAATTTCCCGCTCTACATGTTGGAGAACAATGCCTAAGGTATCCATTGCACTAACTTCAACCTTGCTTATTAAACATCCCAACTAATTAACATTTTTTTAGTAATATGAATTTTGGTATTGAAATGCTACTAGCAATTGTTGCTCCTTATGTATTTCAAAAGCTACAATGAGGAAAAATATATGAAAGCTCGATCAATTAACAATTATTTATGCTAAAAACGCTTGTTTGTTCGCTTGATGTTGAATTCCTAAGAATTACTTGTCCACTTGATATTGAATTCCTAGGAATTCATGTTAGTTTGAGGACTAATAAAAGGAATGAACTATATAGAGGTAAATAGTGGACCCTCACTTTCTTATGATTTTCTTTATTAGGTTAAGAGACTACTTTTTATGGGCAGTTGTAGACTTTTTATGATCAATTGTAGATCTTCACCTTTATTTCTTCAACTATAACATTGCCAATGAGAAGGACTGTTACTTTTTTATGATTAGCTTTATTAGGTTAAGAGATTACTTTTTATGGTCAATTATAGACTTTTTATGATCATTGTAAATCTTTACCTTTATTTCATCATGATCATCATCGCTATTAAAGCCTTATCCCAACAATCTTGGAAAAGGACCCTCACTTTCGTATGATTTGCTTTATTAGGTTAAGAGACTACCTTTTATAGTTAATTGTAGACTTTTTAAGATCAATTGTAGATCTTCACATTTATTTATTATGAGGCTAATAATTATTGACCTTCTTTTGGCTTTTTGGCTAAAATTAAGCATATTCATAATACTAATGCTTATCTATTTGCATGTCATGGGGATTTAAAGTGGGCATGGCCACCCTGGCGCAACACGTTGACTGGACCATTCCAGGCTAGGTTGCCAAACACGGCACTAACGGCTGGGTCGGATTTCTTCTCATTATTCATACAATTAAATTTTTATGTATTAGGTGCCAACTCATTGTTCATTTAATCTTGATGAATGCCCTCATAAATCTTATTAAATCTCCTTAATCTCTTCAAAGATCTTGGGCCCGGCCCTCCAGGCATAGCCCAGCACAGCACAGCCCATGGTCGTGCTACGGACCGTGCTGGACAAAGGAGCTACCAACCTGAGCACAGCATGGCCCCTTGAACTTTCATGGGCCTACACAGCACGGCATGACTAGGCCGGGGATAAGATGGGCCGTTCAGTGCCAATTTACATCCCTACATTTGAAACTATGCTGGGAGAAGTATATCTACTTCCTCCTCATGTACTGCAAATGCATTCACAGGTGAAGTTGGGTAATGCACATGGCTCAATTGGTATTAGGTCACTTATTACTTTTTCTATATCATACTAATCAATGTGATTTTAAAATAGGTAAAATATTTTTTTAAAGAAACGTCTTTAAAACTAGCAAAAATGGAAACTTCTGGATTTTGTTACTTTTAGAGATCATCTACCACAGTTTATGTATGGGACCTGAAAATGCTACGACATGAAGATGTCTTTGATTTTTAAAATTCAATTGAGTAAATTTTACCTTTCATTTTTCCACACACAATCTGATTTTTTAGTTTTCTGTTATTTAGAGTTTGATGTCTTATTGGAATGATTAAGTGCTTTTACTGTCAGTGTGGCATAATAACTGAAATCTTTAAGCTTGATATCTTCAATCCTACATGGGATATGGTTGAAAAGAGTATGTCATTTTTATATGCTTCTTTAGATAACACTTTTGTTTTGGTGTGAAAGGTTTAAACTTAGGCTTGGGCTTGGAGGTTTGAGATGGTCTATTATCTATTATTTTGAAATTTATTCGGCCTAACTTGTATGGAGTAAAATAGGCTTCAAGACAATGGTATAGAAAATTCCACTATACCATATGTGAAATATGATTTGTCCCTAATAGTGCAAATACATGTTTTTGTATTGAATGCAGTGGGAGTTGATAGTTATATTTGCCATTATATGTGGATGACCTTTTAATCACTGGTAATAATTTGAAAGCTATAAATGAAATCAAACAATTGTTATAATCAAGATTCGAAATGAGAGACATGGGTGAGGCAGAGTATGTCCTTAACATTGAACTAACCCGTGATCATCATATTGACATCATCACATGTATTTCATAAAACTCATTAACTTTCATACTTGACTCGAATGCGTTCGACTTCGTTTATGTTAGTTGAACCTTTATTTGACTTATAATAAAAATACAATAAACACTATAGGCCTTCTTATAAATATAAAAAAAAGCTTATATATATATATAACAGTCCAACTGTACCATTCGAGTTTTTCTCTCCTTCCAGTTCTTTTTTCTGCTCTCTGCTCCAACACTTTTCTTCTTCTAGCTACTGTTATCTTTATTTGTTCAAAGATTGCATATGTGATTGGCAGCTTCTAGTTTTATTGTTGTACCTCTCCTCTATCTTTCCTCTACATTAGACTCAAGCTCCTAGCCGACAGTTTCCCTTACAGCTTTCCCATCACTATTTAAGGTAAGATCACTTCTCATTCATTGATCTTTTAGGTTAATAGAGGCAAGAAGACCCTCATCTTCAACACGCACTCATCCTTTTCATCATCTATTACATGCATATCATCTTAAGTTCAAGTTTAGTGGGTATTTCTTCTCAAGTTGAATCAACAGTAGGAGAAGTGATTTGAATACAAATCGAAGGCAAGTATAAGCAAATTTTGGTTAAATGCATGTTGGTATATCATGATTCCTGTAAATCTATTGGGTTCGAATGTGATTTTGCAGCCCTTATACCTTTATTCTACTCATTTCCTACTCACTTCAAATGCATGATAAGGTACCTTCAAAATATGATAAAAGCCAGCTTGGACATGTAGAATAACTCAATGTAGCAAAGATACTATAGTGGAAACCAAATTGAGAAGTATCCAAAGTGAACTGACTTTTGTACTGAATTAGTTGCAGAAATCCGAAGTTTACAACTAAGACGTAAATATTCTACGGCTTGAAATCCAGAAAGCCAAAATTGATGAATCCTTCTACGACTAAGCCGTGGCTCAGTCATAGGTCAAATACGACTAAGCCGTAGACCAATATGCGGTTAAACGGTGAAATGCCAAGGAAAAATTTGTGTAATCTCGGCTACCCACGATTAAACCGTAATTACCCACGACTAAGCTGTAAGCCATTAAAAATTAGGCTTAATTAAGGGCTGTTATAAAACCTTGTAAGACCTCAGTTCTTAAATCCCTTTACCCTATGTATTGGTCCAATGAAACAATTGAGCATCATAAAGGGTCTTGAGGGCTAAGACTCATTCGTGTGATGTTGTCCATTTATTAAGTACCTCCCCATGGATGTTAGTTTAAGGAACTTCAATGTACATTTCCGACAAAATGTGACACTAAAAAAAGACAATCGTATATCAGATAACTTGAAACTATATCATCATGCACAATTAAAAACAATGGATGATTAGATTAGGATATGTTTGTAAAACTACCTTAATTCTATTAATTTGAATTGCATAGCATATTGAATTACCGTTATTGCCTTATATTATTCCAATAATGATTTTGAATTAAAATGATCATAGTATAAATTAATTCTATTTGAAATGTTTCTTGATATACGGTTTATATTGATATTAATATTGAATAGAGTAAGAACAAATTGAACGAATGAATCGAACATATACTATATTGTATTGTTCTCAATGAATGAATTACATGATTTACTCAAGTTTAATTATATGAATCGAAATGGTCTAGCTCTACTCAACCTCAACTTATAATACCAGGCGTGGTTAACTTTGGTGTAGTAAATAAATGGTGACGCTGCAGTGTACCTTTGGAGCTTCTGGACTCCATGTATACAAAGACCTAATCATACCTTTGGCTGAGTCGTTGGTATTCTCCATTTAACGATCCCTAAAGGGAAAATATGGCAAATGTAGCAGCCAAATAGTAAAGTAATTCTGTTAATTAGTTCTTATAGCATGCTTTATTCAATTGCACAATATGCCTAGTATATTAAATTAACCTTATAATCACACGTTAATGATTTGTAGATACGACGCGTATTACCTTAATTATTCATATACCTTATTTAATAGTCTTATTCACTAGTTGTCTATGGTGTTACACAGATCCCAGTCCCGAACTTGCAAAGATCAAGGAGACTCCAAAGGAGTCTTTGAGATCCCCTCAGGCGTAGACGAGTGGACAGTAGATACTCTCTGACTGATCCACCTATGGAGTACAACATGATCTAATTAAAGCCCTTCTTTTTTGTTTTTTTATGGATGATTAGGGTTTCATGACTTGCATTAGTTTTATTTTATCATGCATAGTCCATGATTCCTTGTATTTTGAAACAATGTGTATTTTGTAATTGTCCATAAACTTTATTCTCTCTTTTGTAAAGATATGTATACTTACTCTTGTTTCAAACCTTTGTACATGTCATTTTATGTTATCTAGTTATGTATCTTTCTTCACTGTATCATGACAGTATGTACTGTTTCAAGAAGTGATACATTGAGAATAATTAATTGTTAAAAAAAATAAAATTTTTAGATGATATTGACAAACTTCCGTGTGTTTATCTTTGACAAATGTTTGTTAAAAGCGTCTCACACGTGTAAGTAATGTGAATATCTCTTGTGTAATTCCACTTCGACTTTGGTCCATGTGTATTACACTAGAGTACATGTGTCATGATGTAGACTTAACCCTAATACCCAATTTTTTGGGTCAAGTTGTGACATTAGACCAAAAAAAGTCAACGACCGACTACGTGTTTACCCTCAAAGAGGTGTAATTTCTTGGGGACCAAGAATTGACCTCCATGGCTATGTCAACAACCGAAGCTGAGAATATAGCTTACGGTACAGTAGTCCATGAGACTCTTTTTTAAAAATTCTCCTATGTGATTTAGGAATAATAAGTGAAAAAGAGCATGTCACAATGAGCGTAGACAATACGTTAGTCATTTCTATAGTGAATGAGCAAAAGTTTAACAAGCGATAAAAACATATTGAGATAACGTGTTACTTCGATAAAGAGAAGGCTAAAAAGAATGACATAGAAATTTTCTATATGCCTTTAAAGGAATTGATGGCTAATGCTCTCACTTAGGCTTCGCATGCAAAAATATTTGCAAGGCATGTGATGCGCATGGGGTTGAGATATGTTTGATGTACATGGCATTCGTACAAAGTGGGAGATTGTCAAAAAATCATCTAACCCACATGCCACGGGCCCCTTGTCATATCAAGGAGGGCAAATGCCAACAGAAAATATAATCCCACTTTACTGTAAGACTTTATTTGGCCCCACAATAAAACTCGTAATAGTATTAGTAGATATGGGTTTCTAATGAAGAAGTCTTCAGTAAGTGTGACTCTCTGAGACTTGTCTATAAAAGGATAAGGGAGTTATAGGGTTTAAAACTCTCTATTCTCATAATTATAAGACAAAAGACAAAAAGATCCACGAAACTTTCCAATCACCAAAACATTGCCTACAGACAACTTATTATTCTTGGCTACTTAGATAGTGCTAAAGTCTGTTCTTTACACATGACAAGTATGTGGCATGTTTCAGCCAACAACCCAAAATAATCCACACCCCCCCCCCCCCCCTCCCCTCCCCCACAAAAAAAAAGTATTCTAGAGCAAAATGACACCATCTCAGCAATTTCAACCATTATCATTCTATAATTTAATAATAGAAACTTTAAAAGCTAATAATAATATAATAACTAAAAACCATATTCAGCCAAGGTTCAAACAAAGGATAGAGATTTTCTACTGATTGACAACAAAGGGTTTTTCAGTTGGTTGGCAACCCCACATCACCCAGTTGCATGGGAATAAATCTATGGATATACCACTCTTTCCGTGTGTGTGTGGGGGGGGGGGGGGGAATAAATCTATGGATGTACCACTCTTTCCGTGTGTGTGTGTGTGCATGGGAATAAATCTATGGATATACCACTCTTTCTGTGTGTCTCTGCGCGCGCGCGTGTGTGAGGCTATCTTGGTTCCTAGGAGCTATTTATCCCACTTTGTGGTTGAGGCTATCTTGGTTCCTAGGTTCCTAGGGTAGGGTAAGAAAAAGGAATTTCTACAGATTAACCTTTGCCTTGCAGTAAATCCCCAGTATTTCACATCCTCATAGACAGCATAGACATAAAAATAGAATTAATGACAAACGAACAAAAAATTGTGTAAACCATAATCCAAAGGTAATTTTACATAGAGCAACCCACGTTTACTTTTTAAATATTTTAGTTTAGTCACACCAAAAACATTGAACGGTTAGCAAATCACAACAGTGCCAACTCTTGCAACCAACTAGTGGACATTTTAAAGTAGCTGAAAATTGGTTAGACTTTCAGACTTTATCATTAATCACTAGAGTATTCATTCTTGCATCAATTGCAGAATTATCTCTTTAGTAAACTATTATTATTAGTATAGGAACAGTTGAGAGGCTTTGAGGTCAAAGCAATAGAAAACAGATACAGAATTGGGATTCCAAGAAAGAACGGTACAAGTGATAAAATCACTAAAATTTAGCGATTCACAAAGATACATATTTGTGAGAGTAGACTTTGGTGATGGTCATTAGAGTCTTATCTTATTTATTTATTTAGGGTCGGATAAATTTATATTATTCAGATATAAGAAGAAATTTGGTATCTAATTCTAAACTATGGATCTTATTTGGAGAATGCTCATACAAAACGTAGCAAACAGTAAAAAACGATCGGTACAAAACAATCATCATAATTTTACAAGGTGAAGGAAATTGATATCCTAAATGCCCATTCAGACCCCGCCTTTGATCGCTAATTGGACCCCACCTGAATTTGATATCTGTAATTGATCTCAAGTATCCCTATTTTTCATATGGGTTCTGGGTGGCTTGAATTGATGGCTAATAGTTCTCAGTTGGAAAGTTCTCTTTTGAACATTTACATCAACTATAGCTTAAACAGTGAATTAGAGGTTTTTGAAGGCAGTTTAAGTCACAATTGGATAAAATAGTGTTATCGTAAGTGTAAAGATACCATTAACAAACTTTTAATCAATGGTAACAATGGTGGAAAGCCACACAAATGGTACAAATGTTTACATTAAACGGAGTACTATTTAGAGTGTCTTTGCATGACGAGAGGATTCAAGGTGGAGGGAAAAATCATTCTGATTTTCCGTGTAGCCCTTTTTTGGCTGTTGGTGCAACATTTTGTCTAACACAAAAGGGCAAAATAAATTGATTTTCCTTGATAGAAAGGATCTTCATAACCTATGGGAAGGGAACGAGAATTTTACTATGCTATGAAAATAGAAATTCATAAAAAAAAAATGCAATCCTCTCATATCACAAAACAAGTCCTTAGCATCCTAGAATTTATATCATTGTTGACCATAAGGATAATGTGGGCATTAATTTGGCTGCCAAACTACTGCTTCTACAGTGATTAACAGTTAATTCTTCCATTAATTAGATGGTAGAACAATAGTTCATGAAGAGAATCATTCTCCTACACCCAGGAAGAAGTTTTCTACTAATTCTTTTCCACACAGGAATAAGAAGCTTGTTTTACATATGACCATCATCTTTGGAACTAATGTGCTCCTTCATCAAGGGTCCTGTGATTAAAAGAAATGGTTAAATTTTAAATTCAGTGGCAACCGAGTTTGTATCACCTAATGTATAAAGGTATTGTCAGCACTTTTACATTACATTTTTTAGATATATATATATATCTCGAAAATATTCAACTGAGAACAGTTCTCACCGTTTTTCTCATGAGAACTCTAGGTGGGACCCATCTATCACATAATTCAAACATTGCGATATACAGGAGACCTCTTGATAGTCATACGCCCCAAGTTGTGGTCAGATCCGAATTTACTAAACCGTTCGATAGGCTATACACCAATCCAAATGGATTATATTTGTGGGCTACGGATTAAAAGATTATGAACATATGACTGGAGCCAAACTTGATATCAGGAGTAGTCTCGCATAGATCTTTCTATCTCCCCAGTCCCATTCCCAAATGAGAGCCACAAGTGAGCCCTATAAAAAGTTATCAGGGCAGGTAGGTGAGAACAGTTCTCACATGAATACTATTATATATATGTATCAGGTGCATACCAAGCGCATGGTCGCACCTGAAATGGGTCCACCGGATGGTCCATCCAAATAGACAACACGCAGGGGCCCGCTAAAGTGCACATATCCACCAATTTTTTACCTGATTAGAACGGAATGGACCATTAGATTGGCTGCACACCAATTCAAACGGACGATGCACTGTGAAAATTATGAGATGTAAGTAGAAATGATGCAGATAAGGTATGGGGCTGATTTTTTTGCAAAGAGGAAGAATCCGGGAAGATCTTTCAATCCCATTAGTCCTAGTCTCAAGTGGGGCTCCATGTGGGCCCTACAATGAGGTGCACACACTGATCCAGTGTGCGTGTTGTACAATGGGATTTTAAAAAGTAGTGATTTCCTTTTAAAAAAAGTAGTGGGGTTTTCTTCTTCTTCTTCTTCTTCTTCTTCTTCTTTTTTTTCTTTTTTTTTTTTTTGGGTACCCCATGGGCCTAGGACCCAAGAGAGTATACATAAGTGAGAAAAGGAAATCCACACCATGAGAAGGAAAGTACATACAATTGAGAGAAGAACCCTACAAATTGCAAAGGATACGGAAAGAGTGGCACACCCAACAGTCAGCCTCTCAAAACACTGGTGACAATGACATGCCGACGGCAACCTGTCGGCTTTCAAAAAGTAGTGATTTGAAACCACACAAACCTAGGTTTAGAAACCCCATTTTCTTTCTTTCCTTTTTTTTTTTCTTAATTTAGCCAAAGAGGCTTACATCCAAACTGAGAGCCCGTATATATGAAAAAAAGTCCACTCAAATGGAAAAGAAAATTTACACATGTATAAAAAAAAGTTTAACAAAAGTAAAAAAAAAGTTTATACACGTGAAAAAAGATGACATATCCAGGATTTGAACCTCGGCAGCAGGTTTGGCAACCCATTGTTGTTAAAAAGTACTCACTTAAAACCACCCAAACTTAAGTGTCTTATATGTTGTTATTATTTTTCCTTGTTGCGCCGTAAATCTAACCAAACTTGCATTAAAATTCTAAATAAAAAATAATATTTATAAATAAAAGGACTATGATGGGACAGTTGATTAGGTACAAGCTTTTGTATGTGTGCGTAAATTTAAATCTTTTTTATTAAAAAATAAATTACCTGCAAGGCACATGATGGAAACAGTGCTTTGTCCCGTTGATGATGAATCACATGGGACATGACCATAACGGGAGGCATCAAAATCCAAATCAATTCTACTTTCACTCTTGAATTTAATAAACGATGTTATTAAATTAATTTCCTAAAATCAGATATCTTCACTCTTTATTTTACTACAATTATCAAATCATAATTATCGTAACTTTTGGGACATCCTCTGGCACGTGCTTTGCCATGGCCTTTGTCATTGTTGTTATAACCTTATTTCATTTATTTAGAGTTGGCTTAATGGTCTAATGAAAGACCTAGAGAAAAAAACTTGTACCATGCGAATCACGAATGTCATATGTAGAATACCCAAAACTAGCTCCTGCATGGTCCTAACCATCTGATTTTGTTAACTGATTTAGAATTGTTAACCATAGTGTCTTATTGTTCATTCTCATTGTAGTGCTCTCTAAGCAAGTCTCCATGACCAGTGAGGTAGTGCAATAAAAAAAAAATTAAAAACATCATAGTTTTATAAAATAGGAGCCAATAAACATCCTCAATATCCACGGAAAAGACCATAAGTGTCAGCCTGTCAAGAGGCTTGGATTGTCATTCGAAGAAACTCCTTTGAGAATGCTCTAACCGCAGAAGTCACCTACCATGTGGTCCATGTCGGCTATAATGTATAAAACCAATTGATGGCTCAAAGACAATAGCGAAAGCCAACGGTTGAGTGTAAATATGGAGCCACCCAATAAATACATCATCTTTGGGACTATTTGCTTGTATGAAATTTAATTTCTAGAAAGTAGTGGTAAAATGTATTCCAATAATGGATGATTAAAAAGATAAAGAGTGGAATCAAACATGGGAGATGTAGATGAGATTTTGACTTTCTTAAAATTTAATTTATCAGAAAAATGGATGGATATTCATTTTTCATCTCCCTTAATTAATTTTTCCATTAAAGAGAAGATTATTTGATGTTCATTTATGGATTTTTATCTGTGTTCCTTTCATTTTAGCCACTTTCATGAATATATTTCTCAAAATTCTAAGGAATTCAATTTCAGGCAAATAATCTATCCTTAATTTTCTATGAATTATCAACTTAACTGGTCCCATCTGCGAGCATTGACCTCAACAATGGATGCTTCTTTCCTCGCACTACAAAAATCTCAACTGTTGGACTCAAAAAAGCCTAATTTAAACAGTTTTTTCATCATATCAAACTATCTATATATTTCAATGTCTATTCCATGTAGATCTATTCCATTTAAGATTTGCTAAACAAACTCTAAATAAATGAAAGGTTTGATGGCACAGTGAATGTACCATTACTACTTTCTGTTAGGAGTTTTATATAGTTTTCAATTTCCAATTCAAAAAGTACCTTCATAAATGTTTTTTTATCTGTTTTGGCCATCTACCAGACAGACATTTTAAACATGCAATGCACGATGCATTGAAACTGTGTAAGTCACTTGTCGTCTGGATCTTTAATCTTTCACAATTGGTTTTTTCGGTTACCATGCTATGCATGCTCTGTTTCTTTTTTTATTAAGAGACTCTGCTGCACTGCAAGTTGCTTTTCATGTGAATGGAACGAGGCCTATGTATTGTTTGTAGATGGAGTAGGCATCTGGTACGTATACCACAGTTACCACATGTACTTTTTTTTTTTTTTGCCTTTCTAATTCTCACCCAACCTCCTTGGAATATGAGAATTTTTTCCGGATGGCCGGCCGGTTGTTTTTTTATTTTTATTTTTATTTTTTAACCTAGCAAGAGGGTTATGACTCGAATGATCAGCAAGTTTATATGGGAAGAAAGCCAATTTAAGTGAAAAAGAAAGCCCGTGCACATGTGAAAAAAAAGCCCGCAAATGTAAAAAGAAAGTCCACACACGGAAGAAGAGGTGACATGCCTAAGCTTCAAACTCTACGCAGCTAGGTAAAAACACGCACCTCTTACTAAAAGAATAAGAGGATAGTTTTTGCGATGGGCGCGCCATTGGATTGCTAAAAAGGTGGATTATATGGGGCCCACATTAGCTCCTATGATCACTCTTAAGTCCTTCATATTGCATATACTGTTTGTTTATTTTTTTTATTTTTTTGCTGCAATAAGATATTGAACTCACACACACTCAACCCTTCTACTTAACCAGCTAAGCTTTATGTTGGGGACATCATGAATACACTAAACAACTAACCTTTTATTTTTCTACAGAGTACTAAAACATTGTCGCAATTTCTATACTCTTACAACACCTTTGTGGGACATTTGCCTTCTTTACACAATAATAAAACGAATTTTAACATGCAAATGTTGCACACATGAAATGCATGACTTTATTTGTTAAATTTGTTGTTTTCACGGGAATAAATGTGTATATCTCATGGTTTTGATGTATTTAAATATTTTTTTACAAACTTCTCAAATTCTATGGGGATTTAAGACCTAATATCTTGATGCTTATCATTAATACGAGAACATTAAATTATTTGAATGATGAATTGAGAGTCACGAAAGCGGACAAATGTAAATCTATTAGTTAGGAGTTTCTCACATATTTCTCAAAATTTATAAAAAATTTAAGCTAATTAGCTTTAAGGTGTGGGATTTATTATTAATTTTATAAACAAATCCAATGATTTGGATTCCAAATATGGGGACATAGCAATGAAAATATAAGGATGAACAAATTCGCCACGCAACAAACAGTCATTATGCACAAGTGATTCTATAGAGCCTCAAGCAACGGTGGCACTCTCACGGCCTCACCTGTGACCACCATGGGGCATTATCATAACACTACTTTGTCATGCAACATGCTTAGTATTAAGGTCAAAATCAAATGATCTTATATGAATTATTTTAGTTTTAATGGACACTGATATTAACTAATAATACATAAACAAAAGTGATGATTTCAACTTTTCTTCTTTATGCAATTAAAAATGGGATAAAAAATGGGTTTGGTTAGCGGTCCATATTACGGCTGTATCCAAACCCAAATTGGGATCAAAATGGGTTTGGGACCTGCTCCTGTATCCAAATTTGAAGTTTGGGACCCAAACCTAGGTCTGGAGTAAAACGTATAGCCTGGATCTAGGACAAAATTAGGCCGTTTCCCGGACAGAGATATTACTTATGACTGGCTTCCCTGTGTGGTTAGCATTAGCTGTCGATTTCCGTACTTGATGACCAAAACAGGGATATTTTCCCAGTTCTAAATACAACTCCATTCTTTCAATATTTCAAAATTTTTATTAAATTATGCAATATCTCGCATAAAATTGCATCTTTTTTTTTTTAAGATAAGTTAGGATATATTATTAATAAGGTTAATTACACATAATGTACAAAAGTAGGTCTATGATGAGAATCGATGGAACCTACAAAGTATAGTATGATCGTCTGAACTAAAGTATAAACAGCGTCTTCAATAATATCTTGCTCTTGAGTATTCTCATTCTTAATGATTTTTCTAGCAGTTAGAATTTCTAACCCTTGCTGTTATGTGGGAATATTGTCCCATCAGCCTTTTAATACATAAGTAAAACCAGTGGTTATAAGCTTACATATATTTATATCATATTACCATTCTATTTGCAAATAGTACTATACATCATTATTTGATGTATAACTTTGAAAATTTGATATTCAAATTTGCTAACTATCTTCCACTCATAGATTGTTTTTCCATGAAATAAATTTTGGGAATGAAGCCAATCTTCTTCATATAATGTATCTTGTGGAGTAGGTCTACGATAATAAAACCCACTATTCATGTCCCAAGTATTTTGGGAGCTTTTGCTATATTTGATAGTATTTACCTCATTTTGCAGAGCTTGTAGTGAAGCTTCCACTTCTATGAAATTATTTTCCTGATCAATTTCAGGGTTAGATTCTATTTTTGAATCTTGTGATAGCACTTGTAAGTTTAAGCCTCTTATTCTACTTAATAATTGAGTTATAAACTCATCATCTCTTTCTTATATTAGAGAATTTGAATCCATCTATTGGTATCTGTTGTATAATTTTTGGATCAACCTGTAGTTTGCTGTAATCCCTTGCATCATTTATGGATTAATTTGATTTTCAATCATTGTCAATTGTTGACCAATAGTTTGTAGGTGCAGATCGGTATAATTGTCCTGCTTCTATACTTTGCTTAAAGAAGAGCTCTCTTCTACTTTGAAATATGCAGTAGTCTCTAGAGTAACTGAAGGTTGCTCTGAAATGCTAGCTGATTCTAGCCTTAAGGGGTTTATTGGTGGATGTAAAGATTTGATAATAGCTCCATTCAACTTTTGTCATACCTTTTGGCATTTAGATACCATCATTAATTTCATTTCATTATCCAAATAAGGATATCTAACGGCATAAAATCATTTAACGAAAGGAATAATAATCTGACATAATTCTATGTAATTATAAAAATCATGTTTAAATCCTGCTTTTTGTGTTGCATCAAATTTTACAAAAAACCATTTTTTAAAAGCCTCATATTTTGACTATTGGAATTTAGCATTTATTGCTTTTCTTATCAATAGCAAATTGAATAGTCATGGAGGAAGAGTAAAATTAACTGCGCTGGCAGTTGGAGAGTTTCTTCCATTAAACTGCCTGCTGTAAATTCCATGTGGAATTTGCTGTTTGGAGATATGAAGTCCTTCCAAATTATCAAGAATAGTAGTGGATATCTGCTTTAAATCCAGATTTTACTTCCGCATTTGGTATCAAAACCATCATGTCAAATCTTCAACCTTTGAACTTAATCTTTCTTGTAAAGACTCATATAGGCAAGGTATTAGACTTGACACAGAATTGACAATGCTGGGGTAGCGCATATATTACTATGGCACTAACACATATAACTCAGGAAAATTGGTACCAATGCATAAAATTCACAAAACTAAAAATTTTCAAATCGTATGGGGAGAGCTCGAACTTGAAAATACTAAGAAACTAGCCTAAATTCTCAAGTATTAACAATTGCCTTAGAAAGAACCAGTAAAAATGATCCTCTAGAATTTGGTCCCCCCCCCCCCCCCCCCCCCCCCCCCCCAAACACCAAATAATAAAAAAAATAAAAATAAGTAAACTCAAGTCTTATGGGGAGACGTCGGACTTGAAAATCCTCAGAAACTAGCCTAAGTTCTCAAGGATTAACAATTTATTGGAAATAACTAATAAAGAATCCTCGAGGATTTGGTTCTCCCCCTCCCCGCAAAAAAAAAAGAAGAAAAATTTAAGTAAAGTCTAAGTAATTTTTATATACGGCTCCTAGAGTTGTTTTTCTTATTATATTATATATATATATATATATAATAAGGATAGACTTTTTTAGGGAAAGAGACACATGGCGCAATCTTTTTGTGAGAGTACGACATGTAATGCGCTCTAATTAAAGGCCTAAATATTTTGCTTCCGCATTTGATATCAAAACCATCATGTCAGATCTTCTATCTTTGAACTTGATCTTCCTTGTAGAGACTCATATAGGAAAGGTATTGGACTTGACACGGAATTGACAATGTTAGGGTAGTGCATATATTACTATGGCACTAACACATATAACTCAGGAAAATTGGTATCGATGCATTAAATTCACAAAACTAAAAATTTTCAAATGTTATGGGGAGAGCTCGCATTGGAAAATCCTAAGAAACTAGCCTAAATTCTCAAACATTAACAATTGCCTTAGAAAGAACCAGCAAATGATCCTTGAGAATTTGGTTCTCAAACCCCCCCCCCCCCCCCCCCCCCCCCCCCCCCCCCCCCCCAAACCCCCAAACACAACAAAATAATAATAATAATAATAATAATATAAGTAAACTCAAATCTTATGAGGAGAGGTCAGACTTAAAAATCCTCAAAAACTAGTTTAAATTCTCAATGATTAACAATTTCTTGGAAAGAACTAGTAAAGACTCCTTGAGGATTTGGTTCTCCCTCTCCCCACAAAAAAAAAAAAGAAGAAAATTTAAGTAAAGTCTAATTAATTTTTATATATGGCCCCTGCAGTTGTTTTTCTTATTATATTATATATATATAATAAAGATAAACTTTTTTAGGGAAAGCGACATGTGGCGCAATCTTTTTGTAAGAGTACGACATGTGGCGTGCTCTAATTAAAGTTATAAATATTCTACTTTCCTTAAGAAGTAAAGTACTAAATCTTCTACAAATCTCATCCAACATAATCCTCTATTTCCCTCATCATCATCTCATCATCAGCAAAATCTATTCAAATTAATGCTATTACTAAAAAAAATCTAAAGCATGTCATATATTCTTTATCTCCATATATACAGTTTTTCAAACTCATCAAAGAAAAGTTTTTAGATATGGAAATGGATGGTTTGGTAATTTTAGATCAACCCAAGGATTAGAAATTTCGATTTCTTATCCCCAGCTAAGCACTACAGAACTACGCACAGCAAATCATGTGCATTTATATGAGTCTTTATCATTATTACTTTAACTAATTCTGGATTGTAGACAAAAGAAAAAAAAACCCCATAAAATCACAAATCCGGTAAGAATTCTTCTCTTTCTTTTGCAATAGAAACAACTCATGGGCTCTCTATTTTCTTATCCCATTTTTCTCTCTATCATATCATATGGCTTTGCAAATTATGATCCTACTGAATTGGTTCATTAGTGTTGTTGTTCATGTAGCATAATTGGGCATTGTCCTCATATCGTCTATCAATATTTTTCTTTTTGCATTTTGGGAGATACCCATAGTTTTAAATTCCTTCACAAGTCTATGATTTGGGCTGTATCATCATTTCTATTATTCTGAATGATTATGTATTCTCTTCTTATTTTTTTTAATGATTATGTGTCTCAATATTTTTACGTGCCTTTTATCATTCCAAATATTAGGAGGAGCTAGCAAGGGACAAGAAGGGCCTCTTAAGAGGTCAGAAGTGGGACTCTATATGAGACTTGATACTCTCTACATATGCTCGTGGACCAGGCCAACCTAGATAAAGCTCATTTTGGGCTCGGTTTTGACTCTATGTCCTAGTATTCTGGATGCACCCAAATCTAAAACTGGGAGCTGAATATTTGGTCCGAGTCTACAGTCTGTTACCAACTCAGATAAGTAATGTTTTTATTTAAGTGACACTTTTTTTTTATAGCCTAGCTAAGGAGCTGGGACCCATGGGAGATCCCAACACACCCGGAAGGAAACCCACTTAAGTGGAAAGATAACCCACACAAGCAGGAAAGAGGGGGTTAGCCAAGGTTGGAACCCTGGATAGCCTAGTAAGTACCAGCACCTCTTGTGAAAGGTAAAAAGGGAAATGTGTGAAAGGTGGTTTAGTATGAGATATTAAAGATATCTGTGGATTTATTATTAGAAAAGATACTAATGACATATATCTTTCTAATTTTGAAAGATGAAGAATTGTAGGGATTACAAAGGAAGTTCATGTAAGATTCTTTCTTTAGTATATTATTAAATAAAGAGTTGAAAGGGTCCACTGTAAGGTTTACACTACGTGATTCGAAAGTTTGTGCAATCTAAGACAAACAAAGTTTTATTTTCCTAAAGTTGGTCCTAGAAGAAAAAACATGTTGTAAACATAAGGAGGAGTTAGCCATTGTATGCTGAATCTCTTACGTCCTCTCTCCCTCTAATATCATATCACATCCATAAGAAGAATACTTATTCCTTTTGGAAAGGTACTTTTTCTTTCTATCTATCATATGCTAATCCGTAGGCAATAAAATTAGATAGACGTTGTTTCCTCTATGTCATACATGCATTTTCTTATTATTGATAGAAACATAGATATCTTGCCAAAACCTGTGATCATCAATGTCAATACCGAGCCAAAGAATATCTACTGCCTTTCTCACATTGATCAACCTCTTCATGGTCAGGTGCTCTTTTATGAATGTTACATACTTGAGGCCTTCGTGTACAACATGATCCAATGATTCTTTTACACTTTTCTCAACATAAGGAAATGCAATAGCAATGAAAACTTAATAATTGTATGCTCCTGATCATTGCATTACCATTATTAAAAAAATTAAAATTATGACATATCTATCTATGTTGGGAACTTTTCAATTTGATCTTGAAAATATTTATATATTGGAATTTTCCATGCCCATGTTGGGCATGAGCTCTAAAGCGCTAAGCTTAACTAATTTTAATATGGTGGACCTCACATATGATGACCATCTTCCATAAGTATCCACTCCCAATAACAGTTTTATTCCTTTGAACAATGGCCTAATGAACATCAACATTTAAAATTGGACAGACAAGACTGTCTTTACCTACACATCACTAATTCAATTCAGTGGATCAAACCCAAATTCAAATATTATAGAGTACCATTTTTCCCTTTATTTAAAAATTAATAATTTTTAATTAAATTAATTTATTTTTTTCGGCCCCCATAGCGTGGGCCCTGAAACACTAATTTTATATAATGATAGTGGCCCCTTTCGCAAAGGAGCAACATATGGCAGACTATCATTAAAGTTAAATTTCTCCCCTAAGATCACTCTAACTCAATTTTTAAATTTACTTTAACCAATCAATCTTTATACCTCATCCTTAAAATCTTTCAATTTTATGTACAAGCCATCTCAAACAAGGTAGTCCACATTATAATTTCTAAAGGTGGACACACGGTCACAATCACAAAAGGGTTGGCCCATATTATAATTTCTCTAATGGTGGGTCGTATGGTCACAATGCAAAAGGTGGAGCTACATCGTAAATTCTACGAATGTAGGCCCACATTGTGAATCCTATAACTGTAGCCCCATGTTCTAAATTCTTTTAATTTTGAAGGTGAGTCTTGTGTTCACAATTAATAAAAACGATGGTCCCACATTATAATTCTTATAAAGGTGGGCCCACATTATAAATTCTATAAATGTACCCCATATTCTTATTTCTAAAGGTAGGCGCTATATTGTAACTGCTAAAGATGGTCTTGTGTCCACAATCACAATAGATGTGGTTCCACTTTATAATTCCTAAATGTAGGTTACATGGTCACGGTCATAAAATGTGGACCTACGTTGTAAACACTATGAATGTGGGCCTCATATTTTAATTTGTAAAGCTGTAGAATACATTATAATTTTTAAAGACGAGTCCATATTTACGTTCACAACAAGGTTGCCCACATTATAATTTATAAAAAGGTAAGCCTACATTGTAAATCCTATGAATATGAGCATCATGTCATAATTTTTAAAGTCGGGCACTACGTTGTAACATGGGTCCCATGTACAACAATAGTAGAGTGTCACAAACAATAACATGTGGGCCCTACATTATACATCCTATGTTCATCTTGCTTCTGTTCCTTAAGGTAGCGTTTGGTTCGCTGTAATGAAGGCTGGAATGGAATGGCCATTCCATTGAAGTGACCATTCCCACGTTTGGTTCGCGAAAAAACGGCGGAATGACCATTACTTCAGGAATCACCATTCGTTTATACAAGGGAATCACCATTCCACCGGGGGGGCAGAGGAATGGCCATTCCATTCCTTTCCCAATTTTATTTTTGACAAATTTTATTTTAAAAAGCTAAATTTTTTAATTTTTTAATATTTTAATAAAATATAAATAATTATTATTATATAAATCATAAAATAAACATAGTTGAAATTAAATTTTATATAAATTTTATATTTGGTTAGTTTAATATAAATTTTATTCCATTCCTGGTATCATTTCATCATACCAAACACAGGAATCGAAATGAGAGTCCTATTACTGAAATGATTCCTCTGCCTAACCAAACGTTGGAATGAGAATTACCATTCCAGCCTCATTCCATTCCAGGCTCATTCCAGCCTCCATTCCATTCCTCCCAGCAATCATTCCAGCGAACCAAACGCTACCTAAGAGAACTTTTATAATGTAACCAAACAAGTTCTATACAATATATTTTTAACATAATAATTTGATATAATGTTTCCAAAAAGTTTTATAAAGTATGGTCCCGACACAATCCAATCTCAACACAACCTAATCTGAGCACAAAATTGGAAACACCGCTAAAACAATGCCAAACAGGCTCTTGACTTCTTGATCGAAACTTCCATGCATTGCATAGATTTTCAAAACAAAAGAAAATAAAAAAAATGAAGTTCCCGACTTTTTCACCGTTCTTACCATTTCATTAAAAAAATTATTAGAGTGTCTTCTCTTTTGTACATTGTGAAGAAGTGTGTAAGATATTGTCTCAGCAAGAAGTCCCACAGTTTCCATCACTGTATCCAATTATAGTTCAATCAAAACCTTCAATTCCACCACATTTGCATGGGCCCCAGTCCCACCCTTAGTTCCCACGGTATGGTACCGTGCAAGTTTTGATAAGTTTTTGGCACTTTGAAGCACTGGAATTTGTTTTTTCATGAGATCGAAAGTTTCTAGATTTACCATTTCTTTTAAAGATGTCATTGTTTGTTAAGCCTTGCAATTCGCTATATTATAGTTTTTTACAGTTATTTAAATATTTCGTTTTAAAAATTAAATTCTCATCATTCCTGCTTATCATTTATCTTTTCTCTATTTCTAATATTGGGTTATCTTTGCATGATGAAATACTTAAAATTTTTATAAATGAAACTGAAGAAGAATTTAAAGACTATGCAAATAAGATATTTCAAATTTATTCTCATTTACATAAAATAAGACTTTATTTTAAATTTTTATATCTTTAACCATCAACTGTTTTGCATGTATGTGTGTATATATATATATATATATACTTTTAAACTGTTCTGCGAGTTAATTGGAATGAACAGTTGGCAAATGAAATAAAAAAGGCACTGTTAAAAGAGTACTTATTTCATATAAAAACCGATGTTTGAACGCGGCATCACAGTCAAAAACATCGAAGAAATTGACTGCAATAGAGAATCAACATTTTTTGTCCTCAGAAACTAAAACATGTATGCTTTATTATGATATCATCAGCACAAACTCTTACATACCATTTACTTTTAGTAATTTAATTGAATATTGAAGATGAAGTGCCCAATTATCCAAAAAAAAAAAGTGACAAATCAAAATGTTTGACTCAGTATTTCTAATGCAATACCGAAGACTTTGTTGGGATAACTGCAGGAATTTTAAAAAAATGCAAGAAGAGTTGAAATGAAACAAGTGCTGGTGTTAAAACAAGTGTAGAGAACAAAACAAAGTGCAGAAACTAAATGATGGAGTCTTCCAAACATAAACCCTCTTTTTTTAATTAATTGACTCTACGTACCATAAATATTTCAAATTGATAATACTTTCATAAATTTCCTTCTTCATCATGTATTATATTATTCATAAATAATCTTTAATTTTTCCTACATTCCAATATAACATGCTAGATGATTTGATAGGACCACTTCACTTATTTATCCTTAAAACATTTGGTTTTAAAGATTCTATTTAAATTATGGTTGTGCAATGAGTTTTATGTTAATATTCATTTACAATTCTTTTAAGTATTTATAAATATTTTTATTTAAAATATAATTATTATATAAACAAGGCCGCATTGGACGCAGGCCCTAAAAAGCTACTTTTATATAATGACCCCTTTAAGGAAAATTTCCTGCGAGAATAGCTCCTTACCCAAGTGGCAAGGGGAGAGAATTCTCACCAAACTCTTCATATTCAAACGCTGGTTCTGTGTGTGTCCAAACTTTCTTTTCACTTGTCGTGTTAAACGGTTGTCGTGTCAAACGTTTGGAGTTGAAGGCTTCCGTGGGTGACATACTAACCGGCTAATAAATGTTGTCGTGTTAAACGTTTGCAGTTGAAGGCTGCTCTCAATGAGCCAATGTATTTGTCATCTTTAATGCACGCAATAGAAAATAGAGAAGAGCATGTCATACAACGTTGAATCCTAAAACAGCCCCATCTATAAAGGGTCAGTGGAAGGCACAAACCTTTCTTTGAAAATCAAGCTCCAACAATCAGGCGAAGATTTTATGTTAAACCCCCATAAGAAACTATTAATTAGCTCTTGCAGCTCCAATTTTTCGATTTAACGACCAAATGGCTGGATTTGGATCTGGACATCGACCTTATGTTTTGACCTGATTGATGATCGGATTTAGATCTAAGTCAGGGTCCATACCCAAATATCAGGTTACCCCAGATTGATAAATTGAAAGACATCACCTTCTTACCACAAAGGCTGCAAGCTTGAGTACCAGTTATAACATACAAAGGTTTCGAGTCAGGCACAAACTCAGGTCTAGATCATGTACAGGGAGTCAACCTTATCCATGTCTAATGGAGTCCAGGATCACCATGGATCCATGCCAAACCCGCCAACCCATTAACATCCGTAACTTCTGACTCCCTATAATGAGAGGGAAGAAAAGACACTGCAAGCAGGTGTTTCTCATAAAAAAAAAAAGAAAATTTATTAATCTCACTGAATCTGAATCACACTGGATGTAATAAAATTTAGTCATTCCAGGTAGTAATTTCAGGAAACCATAAGGAGGTTTAAGAGTTCGGTCTCCCTTTAACCTGCAGATATGTCCATAACATGACACCATCAAATAAGAGAGAGTGTCAAGGTGGCCGAGCAAGATTATCAGATTAATGGATGTGGTTATATTTAAACAAAAAAGGATAAGTGATTATATGTAGTTGTAAAAAAAGGCAAAAAAAAAAGGGATTATACATAAGAGCATGTTATTCAACAGGTGAGGAATGCAGATCTACAAATTCCTCATTGCCCCTGGAGAAGGAGAATTCTCACTAAGAATCTACAAATTCCTCATTGCCCCTGGAGAAGGAGAATTCTCACTAAGAATTTTATAGTTGAGAATTTCTCATATTCCATATTTGATTAAAACTATAAAATGACTGAAGATTCCCTCAATCCATATTTAGTACTAAAGGCCAAAGTCCGTCCAAACTAAACATCCCACCTAATATGAGACCTTTGATGGTAAGCCATGACCAAGATGTGATTGCTAAGAAGTGGAACCCACTTTACGATATTGAAACATAAAACATCTAATCACAAATGGGCATATGATTTAACTGATGGGGTCAACAAAACGAAAACCCCTTATGACAAATGCACATGTGAATGAAATGATGGGACCAACTTCTTGATTTTCTTTAGCCTTTATGAATGCCTACTACAAGAAAAGTCACTCTTTTCAACAGTTTTTAACTGCCACTAAAACATGAAAATCTGCCACTAAAATAAATAATAGCAGTCAAGAATTTCCGCTGCTAATTCCTAAATTTAAGTGTTAAAAACTACCTTTTAAGTCAGAGAAATGCCCTACTTTGCATATTACTAGCGGAAACATCCGCCACTAATGGTCAATTTTAGTGACAGTTTTATATTTCCACTACTATTTCTTTTATAGGGGTGATTCATTTCTGGTGCTAGTATTTAGTCACAATGCAATTTTCTGTGTGGAAATTCCTTAGCATAATGTTCACATTGCTTCCAAAAATGACATATAATATCCCGCTTATCTGTTCAAGTTGGCAGTCGAAGATTATTTTGATTTGGATGCCACTTCTCAATTTGTTGAGGATTTATATGTACCGGGAGAGCTTGTGATTGTCTTTGAAGCTAATTTTGTGGTTGACCAGAGGGAGGCCGGAACCCTAGTTGCGTGGTCCAATTGAAATTGGGACCAGGACCTTTTATAGATGGACTCCCCGACTTGATTTCCAAAGCATCATTAGCGCAACTCTTGTTCAACTTTTCTTGCTTTGCGAGAGATGTCATCAAGACTAGTGAAATCAAAGATTGTTATTTCACTTTTTATGTTTGGGCGCAATCTCTCTCGATAACAAGTGACCATCATGCTATCTGTTTTACTTGCTCTGCAACGGATGCAAAGCTCATGAAATTTTTGAGTATATTCATCAATGGTCATGGAGCCCTACTGAAGATGGATGAGCTCTCGTTGGAAGGTATTAATATAATCATATAGCAAAACTTTGCCTTCCAACCTTTCTTTTATAATTTCCCATCGAGTGATAGGAGGGCTTCCCATCTATTCATTATGATCATCAATATTTTTTCACCAAATTCTAGCAAAACCCTTGAGCTTCATCTTGACAAAAGTAATTTGTTGAAGATCATTGATATGATACTAAGTAAAATAATCTTCGATCGAAATCAGCTAGTCAAGGAAGCCTCAAGCATCAGATTCCCCGAAAAAATAAAAAACCTCCAATTTGTTGACCCTTTTAGAGAGGTCATCTTGCCACAAATCTTGCCACGAAGCTGCATGATTGCCCTTTCATCAAAGAGACGTTGAAGAAATTTCTAGACTGATTCGCAAGGGCCAGCCTCTAATTGAAGTCTATGAGGTTGTGGGATAGTAGTGCTGGAAGATTCACCGTTAGCATTGGTAGAAGCTTTAATGAGTTTTTTAACTGTGTCTTTTAAAGCATCCACCCAGGCATATAAATCTTTGATGCAATTGTCACGTTGATTATCGGTGAACTTACCACAAAAAATTTGACCGGTGCAGGTAGCCGTGTGATTTTTTTTTTTTCCCTAAAAGGAGTGGAATGGACTTGCATCAAGTCAGACCCAAAGTGCAAGTCTAACTGGGAGCTGGGTCAAATCAGACTCGGGTCAACAATTAGTGAAAAGGAAGAGAGAAAGTGGCACGTGGGAAGGGAATCTCCCCTTTGCTACAATAACAAAACGAACAAAGAAGGGAAAAAAATGGGTCTCATCTGGTTCTCTATTCGAATCCAAAAAGGGAGAGGGAGGAGATGCTATGGAGACAAAAATGGTGATGGCGGGAGTCTTGTGGCAATGTAGTTGCTGATGGCGAGGAGGTGCGATGATATTGTTGCAGGCCAAGTATGCTATTCAACACCCTGGGTTCCTTGTCGTCCTCCGCTGCTCTTTTCTTCTTCTTCTTCTCTTTTTGTGTCTAACAAAAATCGAAGGGGTTGCGGGATGGCTGGGACCTTGCAGAAGGGACGGGATGCTAGGAAGCACGGACACACGCATGGGTCCCCATGTTCGTGTCCAACACGGACAATGCTCGGACACTGCCAAACACGTGTCCGACACGCCACAAAACGTGTCTGTTATTTTGATTTTTTATTTTAATTTGGACACGGCAGGGATATGGCAAGACACAACAGGGTTATTTTAATTTTTTTAATTTCCTTTATTTTTTGTCATTGAATGTGACCAAAGCCTATTATTAAAAACAAAACAAACAAAAAAAAAGTGTTAAATAAAGTTTCAAAAGTTCATAAATAATTCAAGAACAATTTCAGACAAATATGAAATTTCCCAAACAATTGCTTTTTTTTTTGCTACTCTCATCTTTTTTTATCTTTTTGTACTTTTCCAATATTAGTTAAGTTTTTCTTTTCTATTAATTGTGACATTATACTTCTTAATTTGACTAAAAATATAACTATTTTTTAATTTTATAATTATACATAAATATATATATTTATTATTTGTCATGTCCTAACCGTGTCCGTATACTACTTTTTTTGAATTTGCCGTATCACCATATTCGTGTCGTGTTGTATTCGTGTCTCGTGTCCATATTTCTTAGATGGGATGGGTCAAGATTGGTGTCATTGAGCAGGGAATGGGATTTGGTGAGAAAGTGGGCTTCGGCTAGGGATGGTAGTGGGTTGTCTGGGTTTTGGGTAGGGAAGTTTGCGGTTTAGGGTTTCTATTGGGGCTGTTGGGTTCAACAAGGGATGGATTGAGTGGATTGGGGTTTTATGGCTTTCAGGTTTGGCTAGGTTGGGTCAGATGGTGGCAGATAAGGTCAGGGATGGATTTGGGATGATCGAGTGGTGGTGGACGGTGTTGAGAATGGCTTTAGTTGGTGGCTGTGATGGGTGTAGTTGATGGAGATGGTGGCAAGGTGATTTTGGTAGGGTCTGGGTTTCGATTGGAGTTTGAGATGGGTTAGGCTGTTGTTTAGGGTTTGGGAGTTGGTTTTGGGACTGTAATGGGGTTTCAAGATTGGGGTTTGGGGGGGTCTCATAGTCGGGATGGGGTCTGGGGTTCTTGGTTAGGTGGAATAGATTTAGAGAGAGGTTTTTTTTTTTTTTTTTTTTTTTTGGAGTCAGGGGTTAGCAGGTTTGGTTTGGTGGATGGGGGATGGTGACGATGGAATTGGGATTCGGAGAAGACAACATTTCATCTACGACTATAGAATTTCATCTCTGATACCAATTGGCGCAACCACGATTGAAAAGAATAGATCAATCTTCTGAAGGATTGATCAAATCCAAAATGAATTCCTACCCTAAGGCACAAACATAACCAAGAAACACACCATAACTGAAGAGAAAACCTAATCTAAATATTATTAATTATCAAAACATAAGTAACTACAATGAGGACTCTCTTATTTATAGAGTAGTAAACCTAATTCTTGACAACCAAGACTTACCAATTAAAATAAAAAACTTCCTAATCCTAATTAAGCAATAAATAACATTAGAAGTAGGATAACTATAGAAGATGCCATAGTAAATTTTAGCCAATTGGGCCTATGGCTGAACCCAATGGACCGGATTAAGCCATAGATCAATGGTTGGGCCCAACTGCCTTCTTGGGCCTGGTCCATACTGCATTAGAGACAAAGAAGAAAAGGCTCTGGAGAGATTTGGTCAAGGAGACTCTTTCACAGTAGAGCAGATACAGGACAGGATCCTGAGATCGTAAATCAAGGGGTGATGATTTTGTTTTTTATACCCAACATCTTTAACCCAAAGATCTGGAGATCCGAGGGGCTAGGTCGAATGCTAAAATCCTATGTAGCAATTATTTGAGGTTACAAGTGAGGATTTGCATTTACCAAACATAGATATTTGTTAATGATGCGGAAAGCGGAAATCCTTACCCTGATGATTTGGTTACCAAACGTGACCTAAATCTCCATTCCATTTTTTCCCTCTTACTTTTATACTAGCAATATAGGCTCATGTTGCACATAACCGACATTGCACTTCACCAACATTGAACTTTTAGTTAGAAAAGACAGTTCTGGAGCTCCATTGTTGGTTTCTAAATTCTACCTTAAAAAGATCAATGAAGTGATGAACTATCAAATTGGACCAAGACGAATAAAATTATATTTATTTTTTGGATTTTTACAAGATAATTATGCTTAAACCCTGATTACATGGATTAGCCAATAAAAACCTAACAACAACAAATAGGGGTATCATACATTTTTTTTGACCTAAACTGCCATGGTAGCTTATATATGATAGCTCCTGTGACCCATTACATGGAATCCAATAGATATGACCCATTACATGGAACCCAGTAGATTTGACCCATGGACCAAGCTAAGTAGGACCTACTTTATAAAAACCTTACTCATCTACGTAGATCCTAATAGATGAGAAATAAAATCAATCTTGCTCTTTCCTAAATGTCCAAGAAAATAGCAACTTTGATTTATTTCAATTTTTGAACTTTAATCCCTACAATTCTTCATAAATCCCTACTAATTCTTTCCTTAATTGTTCCAATGTATCCCTAATAACTAATTCAAATTCATAGTATGCAATAGTTCCCTTAATCTTTGTAGTAAGGCCCTAGGTGGAGGCCACTTTGTAACGATTAGAACAAAAAAATTCTTGCTCACCTCTTATCAATTCATTGATGTCATTGCTTTTATTGCACACCTAATACAGGCCATACTAATAGGCCCCATCTGAAAGTCTATACCCGTAGGCCCAAAGTCCAATAGATTAGAGTAGATTCTATTATTAGTTGTTTTAGTTGCTTTATTAATATTTAGCAAGTCCAGTCATGTTTGATTGAAGACTTCTTATTTGATTGGAATTAGTTGTTTTCTTATTTAGATAACATTTTAGTTATAAAAAAAAGATGTAATCTCTTCATGAGATACAGACATTCATATTGAATAAGAATTTGAATTTGGTTCTCAGTTACGAGAATTTTGTTTGTCTTTGGTGAGGCACCTAGACATTCTACCCATAAGCCTTTTGGCTTAGAAATTAGCCTGTTGGCTATTCTTCTTCCCTGCGCTGCTTCAACACCTTTACAACCAATGATCACTAGGACAGGTAGTCAAGTCATACTTTCAAGATATATAAGGCTTCACCATTTCACAAATAGGTAATCAAGCATACTTTCAAGATATATTACACTTCATCATTGCACATGCATATCTTCCTTACCTTGAAGTGGTTAGCTATCTTTCAATGGAGGTAGGGGCTTTTGACATTGATCTCCTCAATTGATGGATAGATGGTGATTTGGTAGATTTTTTTTTTTTAATTTATGTATATTTAGAAGAATATCCAAGGGAGGCATGATGATACTATCTACCCATTTTTAATCTACTAGGCTTTGTAGTTTTAAGGGCTTACATTTTAAAAATTAATTACTTTTTTTTCATCAGGGCCACAGTTGGGCACAGGCCACTTGGCTAGTAAATAAATAAATGTATTTCAAGTTGGTAAGAAACAGAAAACTATCAATGCCCACCAGGTTCACCTCTCCTGGTCATTACACAAACCCAGAGTCCAATCTCAACCATCTAAATCCACCTATCACCACTTAGCCTCTTTTGGTCTCATCTTAATGTGGCCCAGATTCTTACTCCTACTACCTGCTCCTACCACAACCATTCAACACTGGCGTCATAACGGTGGCAATCCACAGCAACCATTCACCAAACCCATGGCTCGCCACTATCAAGTAGCCTAACCCCATGGGTTTCCATCGTAAAGTAGACCAACCTACTATCAACCATCAGCAGCCAGCCTAATGTATACTATAAACTAGTACCTTCCCCTGGCCTCCGCAAACGTGAACCTGCCACCAAAGAATTTCCCGATTTCAAAAAAAAAAAAAAAAAAAAAAAGCCAAACAGCCCTATCAGTCTACAAACTTGCCCAAACGAAGAAACTGACCAGCCCACTCAAGACCAATCCCTGTCCATGAAACCCTCCAACAAGGCCCCATCAAACTAATCAGTTCAAATCAGTGAAGAAGAAATAAAGGAAATTAAAACTAGCAAAATCCCAATCGTGAAACAAGAGAAAATTACAGAATCTAGCTAAAAAGTCACGTTTGCACGATAGGACTTTTTTTGAAAGGATGATTCCAAACAGAACTCAAAGGCTTAGGACAGAACCAGAAGAAGATCATCCTGTTCCAATTAGGAGCAATATTTTCACAATTCCTAGGATCCTGTTATAAAGAGCTAAGGAAACCTAGTAAATCCAAACCATTGGATAATATTATATTGATACCAGACACTAAAGAAACTAAACTCTTTCTAAATAAGAGCCTAGAAAGACTCCTGTATCAACTTGAACTTTAAAGCCAAAAGTGAATTTAACTGAAAGAATAAGTCATCCTCTCATCAACCATGGGATATCCCAAGTCCAAATAGCATTCATTTGAGTTCCACACAGGGCATAGCTCCAACTTGCATTTGGGTCAAATCGCAAGCCATGTAGACCTTAAGAATACAACAAGATCTTGTCCCAAATGATCCATAGATCTTTTGTTGTTCTTGTTGTTGTTGCTGTTCCAGCAACCAATACAAATGGGTCATCATTGAAAATGATTGCCATTAACATTAACCTTTCTCTTCTATTCCCCATGCAAGTTCATTCTATTACCATGTTTGGGAAGGCAATGAACAATATCAAGTTCTTTCCATTGCAAGTGAAAACAAGAAAACTCGGTCGCATCATGAACATTAATACAAAGAAAGAGGAGAAAGATGTTGAAACATATGAAATTTTTTAAAATTTTAAGGCCAGACAGTTTCAAGGAATTCTAAGACTTTGTATTCTAAGTGGTTAAAGATAACCATCAAAATAACCTCCTCATAAATGAAAATTGAGTCAATAAAAGTGGGAAATGAATACCCAGCCATCAACTTAATAATTCAAATCCTATGAAAGTCAAGGTCCCATCTACATTGCTACCTTACATCCTTTCTCAGTTAGCATGTGAAGGCTGGGAGCAAAGGAAGGAAGGACAACATAAAGGAAATCCAACAGCTTTCAGGCTCCAGAGGACATGGAGAGCCACATTTGACCTCCAGATGTCAACATATCTATGGAAGTAAATACAGGTAAAGCAACAGGCTTTTTTATTTAAAGAAGTATTATGCCAGAGGAAGCAAAGGAATGGAGACCATGCCAGAGTTCGGAGATCAGCTACATAGAAGAAGATATCATGCAGGATCTGGTACCCCTATCATAGAGTTTGATGGGGATATTTCAGAGGCAAGCATGATCTCTCATTGGACAAGAGAACACAATTGCCTAATAGAGTCCTTCTGAACAAGCTTCCTTCATTGTGGAGGTGCAGGGAACACTTCAGATGTTGGATCTATCAAATAACTTCTACCTATTCACATTTGGTAATCAGAGAGACCTGGTGAGAGCCAGATCGGGATCCCCTTGGATGGTGGACACACATTATCTGTGCAAATTGGGTTCCCAACTTTGGTCCTACTCTAGCTTATACTACCACCTAGTTTGTCTGGGTACATAACCCAGGCCTTCCCATAGAATACCAATGTGAGGCACAAATTAGACAGATTTTCAAAAATTTAGGCCAGCTTATTAAGTAATATAAACAACCTTACGAAATGTCAAGGGACGTTGGGGCACAAAGCTGCACCTGCAAAAGTGCAAGTAGAAATAGATTTGAGCAAGCAGCTGTTACAAGGGTAATGCTCCAACTTTCAGATGGATTGGGATATCAGAGACTCCAATATGAAAACCTCCCGAACTTATTTTTAATTTGTTATAAGGCAAATATGAAGGATCAAAGTTGCAAGTGCAAAGATAGCCTTGCACAGGTAGATAAGGTCCAGTTGGAAACTCAGGGAACTCCATCTCAGAAGCAATTATCTCCTGACTCCTGAGATTAGTGATATCAGATGGAAGGGACCAGAATGGAGGAAACATGATGATGTTCCCTACTCTTTTTCATAAAAAGTCAGAGCAAATGGAAGCCAAATAAAAACATTTTCAGCAGGAAGAGGTAGTAGACAAGCTAACCCTTTGTCCCCACATCATTACATAATTTGTTGGGAGGCTTTTGGCAATTGGCAGACATTTTCATTAATCTCAAAAATGCCAATTTCTTGGTTGACATCTTAAGATAGAGTGTACATTGAAGATTCTTGTCTTACTGGCGACTAAAGCTACCATGTAATTCTCAAGTATAATGACGAGACGAGAATTGAAAGGTAGATGTTAAAGGCACAAGAGTTAGAAAACAAAAACACTCATGTTGAGAAATCCCCCCACGTTGACATAAATGGTTATCAAGCCCATAATGCTGTATCTTCGAATTTGTATCGATGTATATAATATCGTACCATAACCCATCAAATAAAATAAATCCTTACTTTGTTTCCTCTGTCAGTTCATTATAGTTCTCCAAAATGCTCCAGTAATAATCTCTGACTCAAAGAAAACTGCTTGTCACGAACCCGCATGAGCCAACATCAGAATAGTTCTCATTCCTAATAAAATCTAAATTTGGCCTAGTAAGATGCAGAAAGACAATCAATAATTCAAAAGCACCCCATCACAAGTCCACAATGCTCATGAAGAATAATTAGTGACAAAGTGCAAATGGACACACTACCCACATCCATAACCAGCGACCAACAGCAAAACAGATACATCCAAAATCATTGGTAAAGCATCAATTCTTTGTACTGCAACAACAGCATCAAAAGCATCCATCCAAAACGAGCAACTTATATGAAAAGAAGGGGAAAGGCGAAAACAAAAACCTCATTTTAATCAGAAGAGATCATCTTCCTTCCTGACATATAACCCAACATCAACCTGATTGAGAACAACAATGGCATTCGGATCGAGCTTGCGGCAGTCCTGCGTCGACTTGGCGGCGATGCCGAAGCCGAGCGGGAGATCGGACATGGAGAAGACGACGACGCCATCTCCGGCGGAGACGTTGTCGGTGATGCGGGCGAGGCCGCTCTTGAGGACGTGGTTGCCGTAGAGAAAGGACATCTCGGAGGTGGGCTTGAGCCAGACCTTGTGGCGGGCGTGGGCGGCGAGGAGGTCGAGGGCGTGGACGGTGAGGTGGAACTTGCCGCCGTGGGTGAACTTTCCGACGGAGGTGCCGAGGGAGAGCAGGCGGTCGCGGGAGATGTTGGTGGCGCGGCGGACGAGGGAGTCGCTGACGTAGAAGACGCGGTTCTTGTGGAGTCGGAAGCAGTAGCGGCCGGGGGTGGGGTCGGGGCCCTCGTGGGAGGGGCGGTCCACCAGGTGCTTGAGGTTGTTTCCGACGAACTTGAAGAGCTTCTCGAAGACGGCCGTCGTCTCCGCCTCGTCTAGCGGCCGCATTTTGTCGATCTGGTTTGTTAGGGTTTTTCTAGGGCTTTTGGTGGAGTTGGGGGAGAAGAGAAGGGTTTTGTGGGAGGGATATAAAAGCTCACTTCATTGAGCAAGAGTGAGCCAAAGTGCTCTCTAATTTCTACAGACCAGAAATGCACCTGCACTCACTCAACTCGGGACAAAATTTTCCTTTAAGAAAAAATGATTTTACTAAAAAAAGTCTCTTACGTGTACGCTGTAGCAAAAAAGACTTCAAAAACATGATTTCACCATTGTGGTCGTATGGGTCCTTTTTAATTTAAATTTTTAGAATCTTAATTACATGACGATATCCCCACTCACCCTATATACATAAGTGGGGATATCTCCGCTCGTTTTCATCTTATTCTTTCTCCTCCTCTTCGCCCGCTCTTTTTTCTTCTCGTTTCTTCCTCCTTTGTCTTCCCCTTCCTTATTTCTTAACCACCCCCCCCCCCCCCCCAACTCTAAGGCAAAAACCTAATTTTAGCACAATTCATCTAGTCCAATCCCTGCCTCGCATTAGTCTCACACACCACTTTTAACACAACCACCACCCCTCCCCTGGCACCACCACCTTCCCACTTCAAACTCATCATAGTCAGCATCCTCGTCGTCTTCTCTAGTGTCTCATTTGACATGAGTTTGGAAAGAGGTTCAAAACATATAGTTTTCTTACCTTAATTTGGATCTAATGACGGATTTGAAAAATTGGGGTTTTTCCTTTTAAAATGCTGCTTACACAAAATAGTTTTTTATGGAGATTTTAAAATTAAGTTTAGAAAAAAAAATTTTCCCTTCTAAAGATGAGATGGAATGTGTGTTTGCTTCAAGGAGGAGGAATGAGGAAGACGAAGCAAAAAAAATGAACAAATAAGGAAAGAAGATGAGGAGGAAGAAGATAACACGAGCGAGCAGGGATATTCCCGCTTACTCATGTATACGAGCAGGGATATCTTCACCCAACTCAGATTTGAAAACGTTAAAAAAAAAGGACCTCTAAGTCTACTATGGTGGAATTATGTCTTTTGAGTCATTTTTTGTATAGAGTGATTATAAGAAAAATTTTTCAATAAAATCCTGAAAAAAATCTGCTCTTGCGGTTCTTTTTCTTCCTTCTTGTTTTATCTTGTCCCTTATAATGAAAATAATTTTTCTTTTTTATTACCGATAAAATAAAATAAAATTATTGCGCAAGTTCACATCATTTTGGAAATATTTTATTATGAAAATGAATGAAGCAAAATTTGTTTGGCACCCTTTTGTGAGAGAAATTTTAAAGAGGTGGAGGGGGAGATAGATAAATCGAGACTTTATAAGTGTATATCAGTCGAGGGAAAGAAATGCATGTCAAATATATATATATATATTTTAATCATTCTCATAATGAAACATTCCCAAAGTAATGCTAAATAAAGTAGGCCTATCAATTTGGCCTTGAGATAATGAAGCCTCACCCAGCTTAACCTTAAAAAAACCCTTAAAATGGGGGCTTCTGTTTTTAAGAAAAAACCCTAGTGGTGGAAATGGATATCTTTTGCAGGCCATGAAATTTGAGGGTTGAGCTTGGACAATGCTAGCTCAACCAGGCCTTGGCCTTAGCCTTGCTACTGGGGATATAAAAGGTACGAAAATGTCAAAGCATGGGCTTATTTAAAAATGTTGAAACAACAATGACCTATTTACAAATATTAGAACCTAGCAGGGTATATAAAACAAAGCTAAAAAATATTAATGATATATTAAATCAAGAGAACAATTTTAAAAGGCATTTATGCTCCTACTAATATTGCCTCATGATTTCAATAAGAATAATTAGCTATAAGGAAATTTTGTAACATCCCATGAGAAAGAGACACCCATATGATGATAAGGTGGAATGGAGCTTTCTTGAAAAAGTGATGCTGAAGTTAGGATTTCATCCTCAATAGGTGGATTTGGTCGTGGCTTGTATTTCCTTGGTATCATATTCCATTTTGATAAATGGTGAACTGAAAGGCCTAATTCACCCATCTAAGGGTTTGAGGCAGGGGATCCCCTTTCCCCATATTTGTTTATCCTATATACAGAAGGGCTCATTTTACTTTTGAGAAGTGTGCTGAGCAAGAAAGAAGATCACAAGCCTTAACATCTATAGAGGAGCTCCCAAAATTAGTAACTTATTCTTTGCAAATTATAGTGTACCATTTTGTTATGCTAACTGGGAAGAAAATCTTTACATTCAGCATCTTCTTGAGGTTTATAAGAAAGCATTGGGACAAAATATCAACAAAGAGAAGACTTCATTATTTTTTAGCAAAAATACAAGCTAGGTGGATTGAGAAATGATCAAGGCCTCTTAGGGGGTGGAAATAATTAAGCAACATGAGAGGTATGTGGCACTGCCATCATTAGTGAGAAGATTTAAACGTCGGAGTTTTCAGATAGTGAAGGAGAGGGTATGTAAAAAATTGCGGGGGTGGAAGAAAAAGTTGCTCTCTCAAGCTGGAAGAGAGATACTGGTTAAGGTTGTGGCCCGAGCGATTCCGACTTATGATATGGGCTACTTCAAATTGCCAGTGGGGATTTGTAAAGAATTGAAGGGAATGATGGCGAAGTTTTGGTGGAGACAACGACATGATGTGAGGAAAATCCACTATGTTAGCTGGGATAAACTATGTGATTCAAAACATATAGGTGGCATGGGTTTTCGTTGTTTGGCAACTTCAGTCTTGCCCTTCTAACAAAGTAAGGTTGGTGGCTGATTCACAACCACCAATCCCTATTCTACAGGTGTTCAAGGCCAAATATTTCCCAAATATTCCTTTTCTCCAATCTACAATTGTTAGAAATCCATCATTTGCATGGAGAGGAATTTTTGAAGCAAAGAGAATTTTACAAGAGGAGTGTGGATAGAGGGCGGGGGATAGAGGTGTGGGAAGATAAATGGATCCTGACTCCTCTCACCTACAAGGCTATCACTCCAAGGAGGGTTTTGTTGGATCATGCTCTAGTTAAGGACCTTATTGATCAAGATACGGAATGGTAGAATGCACGGAAAATATGTGAAATTTTATACCCTCGCGTGGCTGATGTGATCTTAAAAATTCCTCTAAGTCCTAACATGCCTAATGATGTTTTAATCTGAGCCAAAAATAATAAAGGTGAGTTTTTATTAAAAGTGCTTATAGGGTTTGCACTTAAGATCCGAAAGAGCCAAAACACAGGAAGATCTTCAAACATGGTTGCACGAAGAAAGTTTTGGCTGAGAATGTGGAATATGCAAGTTCTAGACAAAATAAAACATTTTGCATGGAGAGCATGTAAGAAGATGTTACCAACTAAGGTAGACCTTACCAAAAGAAATGTTATATCAAATTCTTGTTGTGACTTTGGTTTGGATAAGTCACAACAATATGATTTTGGGTCCATTTGGCAGAAAAGGAGCTTAGCTTTGATTTTTTAGTTATTCTTCTCAATGGCATGGGGAATTTGGCATAGGAGAAATCTGTTTTTATATAACAGAGAGTTAGTTGATCCGAGAACTATTGTTGAAGAAGCTGCATTACTTCTTCAATAATTCAAAGGCTCTTTACCTCATAGTTTATCAAGCTTTAAGGTCAAATCATTATGTTGAAAGCCTCCCCTAGTGGATGTCTTCAAGCTAAATGTAGATGGAGTTGTGTTCAACAAGATTTAGAAAGCCGGTGTAGGCTGGGTTCTTAGAGATGAAAAGGGCAACGTTATAATGAGTTTTAGTAGAATAGAAATTGTGGTGAGCTAAACAGATGACGTTGAAGTATTAGCAGCCCTGAAAGAGATCTAGATAATTTGCAATATTGGGATAATGGATTTTATTCTTAAAAGCGACTCTATTTTTGTGATTGAAGCCTTGAAAGCTTCCTCTCTGAATATGTCCAGACAAAGCCCCTTAATTGAAGAGATTAAATCTTTGCTGAAGGCTTTAACAACTATATAATGTCATGTTACAATAGCTAATAAATTAGCTAGGTATGCTCAATTTATAGATGATATGTTGGTACGGTGGCACTCTTTGTTTGAAATTGATAAAACAACTGCTACTTATCGACTCTACGCCAGCTTATGATAAGAAGTCTTTCTATAACCATAATAATAATAATAATAATAAAACACTTGAAAGAGTTGACCCCACTTGATTTGGCCGACGGCCCTTTGCCAGTGGCCCACCCGTGGCCTATAACTTGACCATATTTTCTTGATCACCCCCACACACGTGCCTCCAATCTCTCGAGGCACGACATTCGCCGGTGCTCCATGGGAACATGCTTGCGTTGTCTGAAAAATCTATGGGAAAAACCAGGGGCAGAATTTTTGCATTTTAAAAATGAGTCCAGATTGCATGTGATTGTCTCCCCACACCCTTCCCGCAAGTGGGGCACATGCAACTCAGCTGGGGGCCCACTCATTGATACTTCCTGCTTTTTAAAGCTAGTGCCATGGACATTATCAAATTTTACTGCATTAGGATTTTGGTCCAATTGTAGGATCAAACACATGACTGGCTGATAATATTATTAATGTATATAATTAACTATACATAAGATTGTCCTAATCACATTAATATTTAATCTTTAAGAGAGACCAACTCTTACTAAAGTAAAATTTGAGAATGTACTTCACCATTGGAGGAGATGACGTTCATTTTGGATGATTCAAATTGTCAATAAATGAGCGTCACAAATGAGTTCCATACATCCCATTCACGAGAAGCACGTAGGAGACCCTCACAATCCGAACTTGATCGAAAATGTAAAGAGTTCAACTAAAGGCATGCATTTTAAAAATCTAAACTACTTAAAATAAAATTTTTCTATGCTGTGAGCTAAACTTTTGTATAATAAAATGTGAAGAATATTTATAAAGAAAAATTATATATTTTTATAAATGATTGGCCAAACTCCTCTTTCAACATATAAAATTTGTCAGCATTATAGAAGAGAAGGATATTTATTTTCGACTGTTTAAATTTTTAATAAGTGAGTTGAATGTGATACTTCCTCATCATCCTACTCTTGGAGCATTGGAACATCTCTGGTAAATCGAAATCGTTCAGTCACTGGGCCCCACTGCCAAATGAAGATCAGACATACAGACCTGTTAGAATGAACCCATCAACAAGTGGAAGTTAAAATGGAATAAACACGGTCGCAAAATGACAAAGATGTCAATTAAGTGGCAGCAAGCCAGATCTTGATCTTGTAATGCAATCTATGACAAGTGGACCCACCCAGTGGGCCGGTTTGATCAAGTTGCAGTCATGAAGTGATGCACACGTGCAGTAAACCACCATAGAAAGTGTACCAATTGGATCTACTCAGCTGGAGTATCGTAAAAAATCTTCTTTCTGTGAGTATCTAAGAAACATCTTCATTAATACAATAACTGTATGAATACCATACAAAGACGGTAAGACATCTAAGGGTAGGTGGCAAGAACTACTCCTACCTGTTTTTTTGTTTCCCTCAATTCATCCCTTCTAAGGAACTAACTCTATTATGGTTGTTGTCAGCATCATCTACAGGAATTGAAGTATATCAGGATCACACAATCTCTGGTACCCATGGAATTTCTTCAAAGTTTTCATCTGATAGTTCTTTTTTTTTTTTCTTACATTATGTAAGTTTAAAGGCATTGACTTGATTGGATTTATGGGTTTCCTTCTGTTTTTCCAAACTGGGATTGTGTGATGTTGGGTTTTGTCCAGCTCATGATTTGTTTGTGCTGGATATTCCTTTCCTCTGGTACCAGAGGAAAAGGGGATATTCCTTTTCTCAGCAATAAAGGGTGAGATGTTGGAGATGATGGATGCTTTGGAGGGTCATTTGTGTTTGGTTTGGTACATTGATTTTCTTTGATTGCCATGTTTGAAATGAAAAATGAATCTATGCTCTTTTTCTTTTTTTATTATTTTGCAAGCGTTCATGGGTGCTCAGGGTACTGGTGGGAGTGGAAGAAAGCCCATGTGTTTTGATTCATGACAGTTGGGCTCTGATAATCTGAAGATTCTGTTATGCTGAAATGGGTTTTTCTGTGAGGTTTTTCTTTGATGGGAATTGGGTTCTCTGCAGATTCTGTAATGTGGAGATGGATTTTTCAGTGAGGTTTTGTATTTGGTGGGTTTTTTTTTCACCTATATATATGTAATGGCAAATGGGTGCGGCAAGTCTTCAGTGCTGTTTCGACAGATTTGGAAGGTTTAGTGTGTGTTTGGGATTCCTCAGTCCTGACATGTTTGATTAATAGTGGGAAATGCTGGAAGTAGCATCCTTCCTGGTGCTGTTTTGGCACATACAAACTCTCATTCTAGGAAACTTGCAAATTCTTGTTGAGATTTTGTTTTCCAATCAATTCTGTATTGCTGATAGAGGGGATTGAGGTTATGTGGATTTTAATTGCCATAAAACCTAGTGAATCATAAAACTTGATAATAGATCTGTGATCCTTATTTTTGAGAATTGTGTATTATTGTGTGTGCTTTGGAATTGTAGCTCCTTCTAATATTCAATTAAATGATGGTAGTCTCATTATTTCAGGTAGACTGAGTGACAACCATGGTAGCGGCTTCTAGCATGCAGGTCTTTCTGTTTCAGTTCCTCCTTGCCTCTTTTATTCTTTTGAGCTCTGTGGACAATAGCAATGCTGGGATCACAAGTGCTTTTGTTCGCACTCAATGGCCATCTGTGGACATCCCTCTTGATCATGAAGTGTTTGCTGTTCCAAAGGGTTACAATGCACCACAGCAGGTTAACTTCTGTGCTTGTCAGATTATAAAATTTTGAGCAAGCATGTAAGGAAAATTCTTAATTATGTGTTCTTTCCTTATGAATTTATTCATATTATAGTTCCATACCAAACTGAACTCAATGTGGTGGGTCTGACCAGGTTGGATCATCTTGAAGGTGCATTTGAATCTTCATAAAATGGACTTAGGTTTATAAATTATTTTCTTTGTTATTAAAATAAAGCCAATCCATGTCTCAACTCAAGTTCTAATGAATCTTCTCTGAATACTACCAAAAAAGAAAAGAAGAAAAACTTCTCGGACTATTGTTTTGAAAAGGAAGGGCAAGCAATGGACTTGACGGAAAGCATAGGTAATAACCCATCTGGAAGGCATATCTCCAAGGGCATTTAGTTCCCCTGGTGAACATCTAATTGATCAAAGCTGACCTATAGATACAAAGAATGATGCAAGAAATTTTTTGAAATCTCAGTTCCAGGAAGAAAAAGAAAATACAACAATGTGGATGTAGAACTTTAACTAAACCATGCATCTTGATGGTGACTAAACTATTGCCCAATGAACATCCATAAACAATTTTAAATTGCAGAGTGAAAGGAGGTTTCAGTGCAATATTCTAGGGAGGCAGGGATTGCAAGAGCTTCACACTAAGAAAGAATTTGTGATCCTTACCTATTAGAAATTGTGTTGGTTTCTGTAGTTTACTTTTCAGCCCAAATATAAAGCCTCTGAATTGTGTGTGTGTGTGTGAGTTTATTTATTTATTCCTGCTACATGGGGAGCTCTAAAACATGCACTCTCACTTGCGCATCATGTCCCTAACCAACTGAGCTATAGGTAGGGACAAAGTCTTTGAATTGTTTGTCACTGCTCAATTGTCCGCATATTTTGTTGGAACTGAAAACAGGGATCTCCACAATAGCTGCACAAGAGGTTAGTGGTGGAGTTGATCTCCTTATATGTTTGTATCCTAAGGCTACGCTCAAAAATTGACTAGATAAGTGCTTGAGTCTCTTAGTCTGTCCAACTAGACTCCAGCGAAGAGTGTCATAGAACTCTTCATTGGAACAAGAACACAGTACACAGTAAACTATCCACATTAAATTCATACTTATAATATATGGCAATTAATTAAGTTTCATAGCATTGCACCATGAAAGTGAAGGAATAAAACTTTTGTATTAACTGAAGAGCACTAGTCACACTATTCTTTTCTAGTTTTTGTGAATATTCTTTTATTTCAAGTTTAAAATCTCAACTCAAAAAATAATTTTCATGCATCTTTTATTTCATAGTTAAAGTTTAAAGTCTCAAAATAATTAACTTTTCTTTGGTATTGCCACAAAACTGCCACAACATCAGGAACTTAAAAATGAATAATAACCATAGATTAGAAAGTGTTACAGTGTGCAATGATTATGGCAGAGTCGTTCAGTAAAGAACAATAATTTTTTATATAATCTAGGGACACAGTTTCTAATGTTGTGTCTCCTTGTATGAAATACAAATATTTAGCTTAAATATTTATGTAACAACTGAACAAGAATTCAGCATTTTTGTACTACAAATACACCAAAATGATAATTCAATAAAATTGCAGTTTAATATTTTCATTGAGATTTTGGACTCTCTCTCTATATATATTTATATTTATATATATATGAGGACCACTAGAAAAACCTTGGGGAGTTTTTTTTTTAATATGAAAAATGCCACTCCTAGTTGGGCCCACTATGATGTATAACAACTATTGAATGCTGTTGGATAGAATAATCTAGATGAGATCTACCTATGTGAAAACTTTTTAACTCCATTAGATTATCATAATCCCTTGATCCATGGCCCCAATGCATCACTTTCTTATGATTTCAATCCAATGGTGAGCAAAAGTTGGATGAGTGTCAAATTTGGCCTTTATACCAATTTATGGGGGGTGGTATGTGTGAAATGAATGGATTGATTCAAGGTAGGCTCCACACCCTAAAAACACAGGAGAGAAAAATAGAGGAGTTTTTTAAATGAGGAGTTTATGAGAATTCCTCTGTGTGTGTGTGTGTAAACCTCCGCCAAGCATCGGTGCTCATGATAAGGTGAGTACACGTGCCGAAACACCTAGTGGGGCCCAAGTTATGATCCATCTAAGTGGACCATAAAATAGGGACTCCCTGTGCTAGTCATAAATCCCAAGTTTGGCACCCATCTGGTTTGATTGGACTATTGGATTAGCTTGCACTCATTTTGGACGGTGAAAACGTGCCTTCCATTGATCAAGTGATTAGGATGATAATTTGAGCCTCCATCACCATACATGGGTTGGTGGAGGAGACATCTTTCGATCTCCCCTGGTGATGCACAGCATAGACCTCAATGGCCACATGTGTAGGGTCCACATAGGTTTAGGCTTTTTATTTAGTAATTATATGTCATTAGATTTTATTTTATTTTTTGAGTTGTAATTAGGATTAAGTTTCCAGTTTATTCAGTTTCCATTATTAGCTAGGTTTTCTTAGGCATGAAGTTATCTTTCTTATTTAAATGGCATTGTAGTGAAGAATTATTTAGAGAGTTGATTAATTGAATTGTGGGCTTTCCCATTGAAATGCGTCCTTGTTTATTGTCTCTTTGGCGACATTTGAAGCTTCTTTGGACACCCGATGGTGCTTCGGCACTTCCAGCAATTGTGTTTCGGCACTTCCCACAAGCCTTAACCCTAAGCTTGCATCACCTGGTCTGGATATATCTGTTTCTATAACTCTCAAAGCAACCTTCTTTTTGTCCTTTTCATGTTTTATGATGTGTTATTCAATAAGTATGTATGTTCACCAGCCGATATTATCCTTCTTCGGCATGGGGATATATATCATAAGGGAAACACTAGATCTTGTTTCTTCTTTTTCTATTCATCCCTATATTATTTCTATGTTTTACAACCCTAATAACTCTTTATCATTAAACATTGTATGCGTCCACTACATGTTACATGTATTTATTTTGCTGTGATATGGAGTCATTTAAATGCAGTGTTGTTGTAGACTTCTTGTATTCTAAATCACTCACTAGTTCCCAACATCATTTGTACTAATTGGCTTAAATTCTAATGAAGGTCCATATTACTCAAGGTGACTATGACGGAAAGGCAGTTATAATTTCATGGGTGACCGTTGATGAACCTGGGCGTAGTGAGGTGATATATGGCTTGTCAAAAGATAAATATGATAAGAAGGCTGAAGGAAAATTCACAAACTACACATTTTATGGCTATAAGTCAGGGTACCTCCATCATTGCCTTGTTGATGGCCTTGAGGTAATTAGCTATCGTAAATTATTCATGTTCTGAATGTCATAGCTATTATTTCCAATCTTTATCTTATGCTTTTTTTCTTTTATTAATATATATCTTTTGAAAATGCGGTTTTCTTATTTCCTAGTTGGATTACTGTACTCTGGCCATGTTTCTTTCTTAAAAATACTTGTTTGTTTAGTCAACCAAATAAATTGTTTATTTACGCATCCAACTTTTTGTTATTTAGTAGGCTCTTTGTTTCCCTTTCTTTCTGAATATCTGAAGACTTAAACTCATTGCTTGACAGTGTTTATCTTGCTTGAAGGAACAACCTTGTATCATTAATCTAGGTGAACCTAAGATGCTATGGCTTCAGAAAATTGACATTTTTGTGGTTTATTGTGTCTTTCTAGCATGAAACAGAGTACTATTACAAGATTGGTATGGCCGATTCTGCTCGTGAGTTTTCATTTCAAACACCTCCAAAGATCGGCCCAGATGCTCCTTACACTTTTGGTATTATTGGTAAGTTATATGTAATGATGTTCAAAATACATAATTTATTATCATCTGGTAATCAGACCATATCTTCTGGGCTCAGATATCTTGCATTACATTGCTACTAGTAATAATGTCAATTTTCCACAAATTTGTACCTATTTGATTTGATTTTTAACTTATTCTTTTTTTCTTTAATTTTATTTTTATTTTGAACTCATTCTAAACCTGACTGCCAATGCTCATCTTGCTAGTAAAATGAAACAAAATACTTGTTTTCTTGTCTATGCATATTCAAATGGCTCCTGTGGCTTACCTTGGTGTTTCTTAAATTGTTGAGGTCATGGAATCTCATTTCTTGACATTTTTTCTTTTCTAAAAAATATTTCAGGTGATTTAGGCCAAACATTTAATTCTCTTTCCACTCTTGAGCACTATATGCGGAGTGGAGGACAAGCAGTCCTATTTGTTGGAGATCTCTCTTATGCTGACAGATATGAGCATGAAAATGGTATTCGTTGGGACTCCTGGGGCCGTTTTATTGAGAAAAGTGCTGCATATCAACCATGGTTGTGGACAGCAGGCAATCATGAAATAGAGTACATGCCTCATCTGGTAATATTTTTTCCTAGTCCTTTTGAAAATTTTTTTTTTGAATAATGATAGTAAGTTAACCCACCAATAGTTATGTTAATTTAGATTAACTTCGGTCATTTATTTGTGTGTGTATTGAAGGCTTCCATCAATGACAGAATCATGCAGTAGTTGTAGATGTAGCCATCAAGAATCTTGAAGAATTTCCAAGTAAGCTATAGGTCATCTTAAATGAATAATTAAGGGAAAATACATAATTAAATCTCGATGAGGGTGTGGATTATATGATCGCATTAATTCTGGGACCATGATCAACTCCATTTCTATTCCTGTAATGTAATTCAGCTTCTTGCTTGCTGGGTTTAACCTTAGTCAATTCACACAGTCACTTGTTAGTGTCCTATGGTTTCTCACATATTCACAATCTATATTTCTCTAATCCTTTGTTGATGTTGCTTTGCATATAGCCACAAAAGATGAGCTTAACTAGCCTTTAACCACGTTTGAGTAGCATGTCCAATTACTTTTGTTGGATTTGCAGATTTATGTTGCAAAAAAAAAAAAAAAACCCACACTAAATCAATCTTTTGAGGATTTTATTTTCCAGATGTTTGTTGCATCATATCAAAAGATATTTACAAGACCAGCTGATTATAGACCTTATTGATAGTGGAAAATTGACATTTTTATGTAGCTGGGGTTCTCTTTATAGAATTAAATGTACTACTGCACGTGGAAATCAGTTGCTGTACCATGCAAAAGTACAGCGCCAGTATAATATGTTTTTTAGGCAGAAGTGACTATTCTTACACTTTGTCTCAAAACAGCCAACATGTTCCAAATGGAATTGGAAAGTAGAAAGTACTATTACCAAGTTGACCTTCAACTCTTCTTATGAGTTATGATTATTGACCTTTCAATTAAGTCCACTATGAACATGTTCTGTGCAAAACTAAATCGAATTTGAAGTCATCACAACCCGGTTAATCTACACTATAGCTCCTCCTTGTTCCTCCAGTAAAGGCATATATATGCTAATCCTCAAACTAGCATGTCGTTAATATGAGCTATTTTGTCCTCCAGAAGCCTTCATTATTTGAATGGTAGCTGGATTTTAATTGAGAGCAAAAATTACAAAAGCTAAAGATGCTACAACAGAGGGAATGTTTCCTAAACAGTGGGGCTGCTAGACTAATTTTACTGGATTTTGCCCAAAGAATCAGACAACTGTGAGACATGAGGGAAAAAATACAACCCAATGTAGCTTCTGAAATGTCCTGATTTCCTCTATTGCATCCTTAAACCTCCACAAAGGGCAATTGGAAACCAAGGATAGGATGTGAGCTGAATTACCTTTTATGATAACATTGTTCATAGACAGACATTCCTCTCTCTATAACTGGAGACAAGAGCCATAACATATCTTCATTTGAGTTGCATCAATGGATTGGACCGAGGTAAACACTAAATCATGAAAAGTCTATTACAATGCTGTGACACTGCCTGGACTAGGTTCCCATTTCTGTCTTAAGCAGCTGTGGGACTGAGTAACATGGTCAATCACAATAAGTAAATGGCTTCTTTATCCAATGGCTCAGGGAAAACCAGCAACTAAATGTAAGTTATTTGTTTAACAGGGGTCAGCACCAGGTTTAGTAAGGACATAGTTGTGCTAGATTGCTAGCACCAAAGATCAGAACTTCTGTGTTACTTTTTCCTTTCTTATTTAGTTTATTTCTTTTGTGTTGGATTGGATTTTTGAATTATCAATACAATCTGTTCAGACAAAATCTTCTCAATATGATGTAGATGCCAAGAGAAAATGAGAGGGCAACAAAAAGTGCAATATTTTAGTATGCAACTAGAAATTCTCTCTAAGTTGATGATGTGATGAGTTAAATAACTGATAAAAGGACTTAATGTACAATGCTCTATGGCTGTTTAGTACTTAACATCTACTTCTGTGACACCAATATTAAATGGTTATATACTGTGTATTAAACATCATATGATTGTCTATATAATTTGTTTCTAATCATTCCCTCTTCATGCCATTGAAAACTCAGTTTTGTGTCATATGAATTTAACAATCACGTCATACCTTTTAAATCATGCCTATAACTATCTTGTGGGTAACTTATATCCAAGTTCCATTGGACAATGTAAACAGGGGGAAGTTGCTCCCTTTAAGTCTTATCTGCATAGATATACAACACCTTACATGGCTTCCAAGAGCAGTTCTCCTCTTTGGTATTCTGTCCGGCGGGCATCTGCTCATATCATTGTGCTATCAAGCTATTCCCCATTTGGTAATTTATCATACCCTTCATGTTTCTTCATAGATAGGGCACAGCAAATATCCTTCTCAGTCTAGCATATGGATGTCTTTCACAGAGGTTATTACATTTGAGCATAAAGTTGTCCAGTGCAGCAATATGGAATTGTGGTATTTAAAGTCAAAGATAATTACTATTTGAGCTTGTTGTGTGAAAGTTGTCTTATTTTTATTTTTCATTAAGTTTATACTGTGATCTTATTTTGCTTGTCTCTAAGACATAATCTTAAAGATTATCACTTGTTGACTCCAATTGGGAACTTGGTCTCCTAGTCCCAAGTTCTTGTTCCTTTTTTTTCCCTTGATAAAAACGGTGCTTGGTTCTTTTCGTGACTTTATAAAAAAAATGTCCTCTTAAGTCATACCAAGTCACATATATAGATTGTTAAAGCAGACCTTGATGGAGGCCCTCTAAATAAGGCTTAATTGATAGGGCTAGAAGTGCTGAAGTACAAAATAAGGTCTCCTAGAGACCAGGCGAAGAGGATAACAAACCTTGGACGTAGAAATTTTATCTAACTCCCAATTTTCCTTATGGCTTTGCATCCATATATAAAGGAAACAAAGGGCCCTAAAACCGGAAATTCTCAAAATAGGAAACTATATCTAACCTAGTCATATTTCTAATTAATCCTAATTACAACTCAAGAAAGATATATATCATTTTTTTTAGGAAATGAAGATCATCTTAGCTTTGGACCCATAACATGTCGATGTAAGCCAGATCCATGATTGGCCAGCCATTGGACCCAAGACCAAGAAGGCCTAATATATTAGAATAGATTATATTATTAGTAGTTGATTTAAGTTGCTTTATTAATATTTGGTAAGTCCACTCATGTTTGGTTTAGGACTTCTTATTTGTTTAGAATTAGTTGTTTTCTTTTTTAGGTGATGTCTCAGTTATAAATAAGGATGTAATCTCTTCATGGGATAAGACATTAATATTGAATAAAGAGTTTGAGTTTGGTTATCAGTTGAGAGAGTTTGTTTGTCTTTGGTGAGGCACCTAGACATTCTATCCCTAAGCCTTTTGGCTTAGAGATTAGTCCGTTGGCTAATCTTCTTCTCTGCGCTGCTTCAATTGGTATCAGAGAAGATCCATTCTCAGATCGCCGTTTCGATCACCGATCCGAGGTACCATCCATCATTCATCATCATCTTCGTTTATCACTATTGCCATCACAGCCCACCAATTGCCTTCACCATAGATCCTCTCAGTCATAGTCCCCAATTCACGATCACCCTCCATCCCACCACAGAAACCCATCCAGACTTTTGTCAACCCCTTTTTCCCCTCTGCCTGTAACGACCCCAAAATTCGGATTTCCAAAGAACTCCCAATTTTAAGGTGTTAATGATGAAATTAAATGGATCCGCAATGTGAGATTAAACAACTGAACATATTCACAGCGGAAACATAATTGTAAAACCATCATAGGTACCATCACAAGACAAAGTAATTAATCCTACTCAATTTAATAATATAAATGCATCAAAGTGATGAATAAATCCATAGGTAATAACATAATTCAATTAACTAGATCCTAACACAAATAGCCAACCAAGGGCTTACAACTAATCTAAAATTAAGCTCAGCATAAATAAACTAATTGTCTAATTATCGCCTCTCTCGCGCAGGCACGATATTTTTAAGCTATATCGTCTGCGCTCCACGCGTAGTTCCCCTGCGGTTCCTCTTCAACCGCCGTTCCCTCCGGTTCATTGGAAGGAGTGTTGTTACCTATAAGCGCCAATCACAAGGGGGTCAGGTTATAAAATAACCTCAGCAAGTATACTTATCCAATTTTCATATTCCATACCATATTTTAATAATATCAAAGGCAGATAAATCACGGGGTTTTCAAAATAAATTGACAAGATATAATAATACAAGATGTAGATGCATGCATAAAACCAAGTAAAGATTTTACAAATATCATAGCATTCAAAATAAATTGGCGTCCCACATTGGCTAAGTTGTTACATGTATTATAGCGGCCCCCTTTAATGTGACGGGAACAGAGAACAGAGTTTGGTACCCAGATATTCAGAATTATGGCCATTGGCCATCAGAACGGAGTAACAGAGTTTGGTACCGAAGTGACTGATTGTCACAGACAGAGAGTTAACTAATCTGCAGATAGTTTCAGAAGAATAGCCCCTACATAGTGGTGCCCCACTATGCTAGACTTAAACAGCCTAGTGGTATCGCCTTAATTCAAATACTGATAAACAACCAAATAATCATAAAAAATAGAATTTATTTACATATAACAGATTCCAAAGTTGACAGGTGCAATGTCTGAATACCATAAACCATATAACAGAGAAAAATATATCTTATCATGTTAGAGCACATTTTAGGTTTGATTGAAAACGTAAAATCAAATAATAAATTTCCATGATACAAAATCCAGATTTTACGGGTCATACGGCGCGCCGGGTCTAAGCGAACTTAACCTTATGATATCATGGAATTTCAAACACCATATACTTGCCCTAAATCTAAATTGGATGACCACGAGGATCTCCTCCCTAGATCTGGGTTAATTCTTAATTGGCGCTTTTGAAGGTAGTTGGTGTTTGAAGAATTCATGACATCACACTCTTAAGTTTCTTAACCTTAAGCATATTTCAAAATAATTAAAATGAGGGTGTCAAGCCATGAGGACGTGACTTATTATTGGTTCAGATTTAGTTTAGATATATATATCTAATTTTTATTTTAAACAAATCCCTAAATTCTTAAAAGAAATCCCTAGCATAATCATAGTATAGATTTAAGTATTGTTTCATGATTATGGGTTCGCCCTAACAGAGTGTATTTCAGAATTCCTTAAGCATAAGTTGAGGGGTCAAATTAGTGCTTAGTGGAAAACTTTAAACATAATATTATATTATTAGGTTAATGGAAATCTCTTTCATAAATACAGCATAGAGTGTTCATTGGTAATAAATCTATGGTTAGAGGGCTTATTTGTAATTCATTGGAAATCATTTAAACCCAAAAGGAGCTACAGAATGCTTCTCTCCACTATTCTATTATTATATGTATCAGAAGACCACAACACACCCCATATATCTAAGCCATTAAAATAATGGGCCGTAGTGGGTCTAATCCACCAAGGGCTGAATTTCTAAGGTCAACAGGATGGTAGGCTATGTACTTTACCTATCTAAAATGGTAAGCTTGTTCAAGATTCCCAGGAACTTGTAAAGACTAAGAAACAAGCCAGGACAGTGCTTGCACTGTTTCTGCAACCTGGTATGAGAATGGGTCTCACGCCTCAACCCTTCAGGCCTCACAGATGGTCGGTGCTAGTGGGTCAAGTCACAAAAGGACTAGATCCTCATGGTCACCCAAGGATCTAGCCTTAGATCCCTGGTTCAGATTTGGCATCAAGTGGCCCACCTGGCCCCACAGTCCCACTCGAAGAGAACACTTCCAAGTAGACTGGTCTTGGGTACTCCTATTCTCAGATGGGTTCTCTCACAAATTCCTGGTTTGGCTGAATTGCTAATGGCACCTAAGGATTCATCCCACCATACCAAAGAAGATTTGCAAAGTTTTACAGAGTGTGGAGCATTTTCTTTGCAAGTCCAGATGCTACCTTCGGAGTGAGCAAGTATTTTCTTATCTAGTGTGCAGAATTGATCAACTAGATAGATGGCCCAGTGGGACCCCAATCCCTATGGGTCCAAGTTCTATATGGTCGCCCATGGCTGGTCTACAAGATGATCGTACCAGATCATCCGTTAAGTGGGGTATGTGGGCCCCACAAGCTGTTCAGCAAAACCTGCACATTAACGGCCTAGGTTCTGTAGCTTACACTTGTGGACAGGATTTCCCACATATTGTTGATGAACTTCGTATTAATAGTCTTCTAGTGATCCTATTAACAATTACATTGATATAGATTTCCGGCTCAGGAAACAAATTCTCATCTCCCATCAACATCCACATGCCGACATGGATGGGTTTGTTGCAGTACCTTCACTGTCACTGTGTTTATTTAATCTTGAGTTCAGATCCAATTTACAAAAAATTGCGGCACCATTACGAAATCAGATTTGAGATAGATAGAAGTACTAACTCCAAGAAAACATAGAATTGAATTATATACATAGGCTTGAAATTTTATTTTGTGTTTCAAAAGATAAACTATGTAATACTTAAATAAGGTAAGAAACATAAAATTGGGTTTGTGCACTTGCCTTAATTGCCGAAATTCCAAACCCGTAGAGAGCCTCAAGGAAATTCTTCTATGGCTTCCTTCAAATCCTTAGGCCTAAAGTTGGGACCTTCTAGTAGAGAGAGAGAAACTAGAGAGAGAGAGAGAGAGAGTTGGAGAGAATCATATGTAGGAGAGGGGCTCTAGTTGTCTACATATATATAGAATTTAATATAGGTACTTAGAGTAAAACTAGGAAGTAGAGGTGGTGTGGAATTCTTCTTTTTCCCATATAGAGTCCTAGGATGTCTCTCTAGCCTTAGCCTTATTGTATCTCAACCAAACTCCTACGAAGGTAAATTCTACTATTCTTTGAAAGAGAGACAAACACGTGGTCCCCCACACCACTAGTAGTGGGTTTATCTAAATCTCTATCAACTAGGTACTGGATTAATCCGGATGAATTCGAGTTTTAAGGAAAAGTTTCATAATTAATTATTCTCTATCCAATGAGTCCCATTTTGACTATATTTTTAAAATTACGAAAATACCCTTCATATCTTCTAAAAATTACCAACATGCATTTAAAATTCCCAAATCAAGTCCTAATCGCGTTTGTGCCCCAATTCTGGCCTAATTGTTTACTGTAAGTTGATTTCCCCCAATTCGATTAATGTCATTATTTATTTCGTAAATTATTTTTAATTCAATTAAATTCATTAATTTAGGTCGGGATCTTGCAGTCGACCCCAACATCCAAAAACCCCCTTCCATTCTCTCCCTCATCCTCACTTCCCCATCCCACGACAACCTATCCGAACCCAGATCCCCAAATCTAAAGCCAACTCCCTAAACCAGCAACCCAGATTCCCTAATCCAGAAATCCTTAAATCTTTCCGCCCACCACAGCAATGCCTAAAACCCTAGCCCTCTTCCCCATCACCACCGAACACTTTCCCGAAACCCCACACCCCTCCATCTCTCACCGACAACCCAACCCCCCTAGTCGGTGGGAACCTTCTTCGACCCATTTCCTCGCCAAATCCCCATACCCCCTCTGTCCCTCATCAGAAACCCAAAATCCCCACTATCGGCCAAACCCCCCCTGTCGCAGCCAGAGAGAAAAAAAAATGCGAAAGACAGAGAACAGAGAAGAAGAGAAGTAACAGAAGAGAGAGAAAGAAAGCGAGATCTGGTACCTTTCACTGGAGACGAAGGCACCCAATAGTCAATAGCAGCATCGCAGCACCACAGCACCGCAGCGTCGTTGCACCACGGCACCATTTCCGGTTGTCGCTGTAGCCACCGACTACACCTCCCAGAAGCGTTGTCCCTCCTTGCAATGTTGCCGTCGACGGGAGCCTCCAGTTCACCCAGATAAACATCATCCATTCCTTTCTTTTCTTTCATTTCTGTAGCAGCAGAGAAGGACCCTTTACTTTTTCTCTCTTTCCTGTCCATACTGTAGCAAGAGAGAAGAGCTTTAAGCAGTTGTGCCGCAAATAATTTGGGCCAACACTGTTGACCCGAGTCTCATCCGTGACCTAATCACTATTGGGTTCAGTCCAGGTCTGACCTGACCTAAGTTCAGAACCACAGCAATACAAAATATATAAGTGGGCCTAACAAAAATAATCCAGTCTTTTTGGATTGATTGATCTCAGCCATTGCTTCTCAAAAGATGATATTTTAGTCTGATTCACGATCCATCTTCATTTGCGTATTTTTGTCAACAAGATCAAGCCATCAGGTCAATCAATTTTGAGCATTCAGAAGATTTTGAATTTCTTACAGCAAAGTCAATATGCAAATCTTTGGACCATCTGATGAATTTCAAAGCATGTTGTATGAGTATAAATATGGAGATTGGTATTTTGCCAATAAGGTCTACTTTGAGCAGTTCCTTAATCTCAGACAGGCAGATTCGACAGTTTATGAATATTTAAATCAATTTTCGAGACTGCACCAAGTTTGTAGCTTGGAACAGAATGAGCTACATGATTTGATTTGCTTTATCAGAGGTTTGAAATCAGACATTCTTGAGAAGATGAAACCTTGCAACAATGTACATGAAGCATATAAGGAAGCAATTCATGTTGAGCACATGCTTCAACGGCCCCACCTGCAACAAGTTAAGCCTAAGAAAACACATTCTCTGTGACGAACGAGAGATCATCTGATGGAAACAAAATTTGAAGGAGAAGATACTCACGCCCTTGTCATTCGCAGACTTCTCACCACCACTGAAAAGGAAAATAAAGAGTGGAAACAGACTATGGTATTCTGGAAGCGAGTAAGATATGAAGACCGATTAACTAATCTAGTTATTGATCATGATAGTACTATTAATTTTGTGGCACAATATGTTATTTACAAACTCATTGATGGTTGCAAATTTCTGAAAAGTTAAGAAATGTCTTATATCCAATATAAGACCATGACATCCACTGACTCTTCCAAGTCACACCTTGTTTGGATTAGGAAATATTCTTTTGTCATTGGCTTATTGCCTTCTTTCAAGTCTTGAAATTTGGAGAATAAGTCCCTCTGATCAAAAGGAATTTCTGTTTCATCAGATTCTGCATCTTTATCCATATTTATATCAGACCAATATTCTGGATTCACTGTTGTAGCTACAACTTTATCCACCAAATAGTTGCATATTCACGAATTATGGTAGCCACTAGTGTCATTTTGTGGCCATGTATCATCGGATTGTGTGCAAACATATTCTCTGCACACACTTGTCAATCCATGAATGTTTCTGATTGCATCTTTCCATCATGCACAGGAATAACAATTTTGATACCCAAATTTCTATCAACATTTTGAGGGCTTGGTTTATGTTGATTCTGAAAATTGGTCTCTTCTTCTTGATGATTATTTTCTCAACATTTTTGTTCGTATAGTTGTGCTCGAGATTTGTAAATCAAGTTTCCATTCGAATTAACAGCTATTGAATTTGTGGAAGACAAACAATGGTTTCCCTAATTTGATTGATATCTGCTGCTAAATGAGCATTGCATGCGGCGTGCTCAGCTGACAACTAATTATACCCTGTTCTTAATTCACCTATTTATCATGTTAGATCAGTAATTGACTTATTTTGTTTTTAGTTTTGGCGTCTAAACACATTCGTCTTTACTTTTTTTTTTTTTTTTTTTCAGGGTCATCCTCTCTCTCTCTCTCTCTCTCTCTCAACTCAAGATGGACATGTTAGGTTGTGGGACCAAATTGAGAGACGATGTAGGATGTAGGAATTAGGAAGAAAAGAATTTAATGGAAACTGATTTTATGAAAAAGAATCTAACGATTTGAATTTAAGGGACTTAAAGATTTTTGGCCTTCATGACCAGATTAAGGACATGTTTGAACTTTAGAAATTGGAAAAAAGGGGATTGGGACACCTTTTTTTGTTGTGGTGGGGGTGGGGGGTGGGGGGGGGGGGGGGGGGGGGGGTGTGAATATAACGGTTGAAATTCTGCAGATGTTTTGGCAGCAGTTTGGGATGGGAATTTTGTAAAAAGGAGATATAGAATGGGACAAAGGTGATATACTACTACTATCTGAAATCTAAATGATGCTAACCTGCTGGCCAATATCTGAAATTTAAATGGTACTAACCTACTCCGATATTTATCTCTCCTTTCTTTTTATATAGCAATGCTTCTTTTCTTTTCTTTTTTTTCTTTCCAGCTGTAAGATGGACTTACTAGTGTTGGATTTTGGGACCATGAGGAACAATTTGGGATGTAGGAATTATGAGGAAACGAAAATAATTTAGACCCTTATTTCATCCATACATGATCCAAGAACTCAATTTTCTCTGATTTTGTAAATCCTACGTTAGTTTCAAGTTTCATCCCTTTCATACATGTTCTGCATGATCTCGATATATTTTTTGAATGCATTTACTCAATGTATGCTTGACTGGCACTTATGACTCCAAATCAATGAAAACCATGTATAAATGGTTCCTCTTTTCTCTTATAGTGATGCTAATCAAACTAAAGTAGTGGCGGAGCCAGGATTTTCTTTTTGTGGGGGCAAGCAATAGTTGACAAACAGCTGCAAAACCGAATTTATTTTTTTTAACGGGGATCGATAAAATTTTTATATCTATAAGTTTTTACTTATCATTTTAACATATATATTTCATAGTTTTTCAATAATATCCAAAGAAATAAGATCCTATTTGAAAATACCTAAATGCTTTAAGAGACATAATTTCTTATAAATTTTAAGGATAGTTAAAATACAAAAGCAATATGAATCATCATAACGAATCCAAACTGCTCAAAATAATCATTTACTTTTTTAGGACTAAGAATTGTATTTCACTCAAATTAAAGTAGGGCCCATGCAAGATTGATCACTTGTACACAAATCCATCCATAATTTATTAATAAATTGATTGCTTAGTTATGATCATTTAATGTGCCATAATGCCTGTTATAGATGTAATTAATTGAAAATCCATTGATTGATTTCTTGTAATTTTTTTATGGGCCACAATGCTTTCAATAGTATAAATGATTGAGAGCATACCATTGATAGTCATTTATTAATGTTATAAAAAAGATGAAGGTGTAATATACATATTACTCGGAATAAACATCGTGCCCTTCAGTGGTTTCCCCAAATTTTCCTCCAATAAAAGTTGACTCGGCCTACCATAAGATTGAGCACATAATATTTTTAATCATATGTTCAATAAGGTGGGACCAACTCTTTTTTGAGTAATATTTGGGGACAACCAAGCTAAGGGAAGTGACTGAATTTTTAATGGCTTGGATTTCTATTGAGAGTATCTTGCTAGCCATTGATTTAATAGTTGCACCATCTAGTGGACCTTTAACGATAGGCTTTTCTGTGATTCAACTGTGGATAAGGGTTTGAAATTCAATCCAAGAAGAAGCCACAATAGCCAAATCTATTTGCAATAAAATACTTCTCCAAAATTGCGGTGAAGGAAAATTGTTTGGGAGAGAAAGAGGGAGGATAATATTTAGTTTATTGATGGCAAGTTGCAACCATTCCTTAAAATTTGGAGAATAATTTATTTACTCTTTTTGCCACCAAGTGAAAGACAAAAGTATCCTCAAGTTCTTTTTAAGTTCTCTAATTGTGTAGAAGAAAAAGTAAAAGAGTGGGGACAAAATTGTAAGGGACCATAAAATTTTTGAAACTACTCATTTGACTTCAAATGGGCATCATTGCCCCCACTTGACCTTACATCCCTCCGGCCCTGAACTGAAGAGTAGGTGTCAAATCAAGCGATGGAAAACCAATTGTATTCTTAATATCATTCGAAGTAGAGGTGCAAAATTTCTACTTGACCTGCTAGCTTCACTTACATAGTACTATGCTTCCAAATTTTGCCTTACTCAGTCTCACTTGTTCCAGAATTGCATCCTCAAGTTTCTAGTATTCTTATTTATTTCAGAAAATATTAGAAATGTGTTGGTCACAGACAGTGCTTCAAACCATTCACACACCACAACAACAAAAAAAGAAACAATAATGAAAAATAAAAAAAATAAATAAGCACTGTTCTGTGTTGTAACCCATCTATAGTTTCTACCTGATATGTGAATTTTGCAAAAAAAATTATCATTTGTTTATACCTTCCTGTTGCTTTTCATTTCAAGTAGTTAAAATGTATGTTTGAACTCATCCCTGATTTCTTTATATTGTTAATGATAACTTATGTTGTATATATTTTCTACTGACGTATCTTTGAAACTTCTACCAGTAAAGTATACTCCTCAATGGCGCTGGCTGCAAGATGAGTTACAACGAGTGGACAGAGAGAAGACACCTTGGCTTATTGTTCTTATGCATGCACCAATATACAATAGTAATATGGCACACTACATGGAGGGTGAAGGCATGCGTTCTGTTTTTGAGAGTTGGTTTGTTCGTTACAAAGTTGATCTTGTCTTTGCTGGCCACGTGCATGCATATGAAAGATCGGTATGTTTCCTATTCATATTTGTAGATGCATCCCCCAACATAGTTCAGACAAGAGTTTGATGATGGTAATGATGAATATGATGATATGTTCTTGACATCATGCACTAACCTATTCGTTTGCTAGGGCTGGAAAAGTCAGCAGACTTTGATGGGGTTTGTTTAAAGGCTTCTATCTGACTCCCGTGAAATTGGACAGATTCGGCTGATTCCTGTTTTCATTGAGTGAATTAGCCGAATCATCCTTGATAAAAGAAAAATAAAAATAGAAAATGGAATCCTTTATTGAGAACTAATTGACCAAGTTGACCTGTTCCTTTGCAGAAGGGAAACAAAGTGACTTTCTGCATTCTTTACCTAATTTTCTTAAATGGTTACTGAAATTGTATTTCATGAAACGTAACAACAAAAACAAATGCTACAAGTAACTCAATGGACAAAAAAAAAAGAGGTCAAAATCATTAAAAAATTCTGAAGGTTACATATCAAACATCAATTCAATGATGTCGCACACCCCATCCGACCTATCCACCTCACAATTGGCCCAGTTACCAATATAACTGGAGCAAAATCTCTCAATGCTGCCACAAAGCGCAGTTCCTCATATTTATCTGCCATCTCCCACAGATGGGCAACTGATGTAGGCCTGCCTATTGGATAGCATGCGGCTTCTTCCTCAATGATAACCCATCCTCTCCAAAAGATTGTAGTCCTTAACAGCTTGCTGGCTTGGCTCCTCCTGTTTCATTATGATTACTAACAACCATTGGACCTTAGAGTGTACCATTTTGTGCAAGGTTAATCAGTATCTTGCAGGAAGCTGGAAACCGGCAATCTTAAATCCAAACTCAATCTTAAATCCAATCTTACTCTCATCATTATGTTTCATCCCCTTCTAAAAAGAGGCCTCATCATAAGTGCTTAATCAAAATGCTTCGGAAGTTTGGCCAACCTCTAAACCACACTGACTAGAATGGAACAAACCGGACAGAAGATTTAGTTGTCTAGGACTCTAGATATTATTTAATAGATTAAAAGATAATAAAAGTTAAAGCGGATTCTAATTAATAAGTAATGACCAGCATTATTAGGAAAAACTATTATTAGGAAAAACTATCTTCAAAAGCAGAGTTAGTAGAAGCAACTAATAAAGAGAGAAGTGTTTTTGGATGGTCAAAGCAAGGTTAGATGAGGACCAGCAGCAACGCAAGTTTGAGACTTGTTTTGATGGCTGTGCATTGAAAACACTAGGAGCCCATTAAAGCACTGACCAAAAAAAATGCTGATAGGAAAGTTTGAAAACCCTTATCAGCTTAATGTGAACTGTTCTCTTTCAAATTTTTTCTGTTTCTAGTTTCCTTTCATTTTATTCAAGATATAATTTCCCTTGTTATGATATAAATATAGCTGCAGATGCACATTGTAATAATTACATCAGTTGATGGGTACATCAATAGATTACTTTTTTGCTGCATGGATTGTAATTTCAATAGCGGTGTTCGCAAATAATTATCATTATTACATTTTTAGGAATTACCTGAAAACATGCTTTGTTTTGCCTTGCAGTATCGCATCTCTAACATAAACTACAATATTACAAGTGGGGATCGTTATCCCATACCTGACAAATCAGCTCCAGTGTACATTACAGTTGGCGATGGAGGGAATCAGGAAGGCCTGGCTGAAAGGTTAATCAACTACAAGATTTAAGATTAAACATGTTATTTGAGTTTTCTATTATAATGGATTGAGTTAAACCACCTAAAATTCGACATGTCTTGTTATTCACTAAATTTACCATCCTCCTATTGTGGACATTCTTATCTTTCTTGATTATTGGTCTGCATAGGTTTACCAACCCACAACCAGATTATTCCGCATTCAGGGAAGCCAGCTATGGTCACTCTACATTGGAGTTAAAGAATAGAACGCATGCATTCTACTGTTGGAATCGTAATGATGATGGACAAAAAGTGGCAATTGATACCGTCGTATTTTATAATCAGTATTGGTGAGTGCTGCATATCATTATTGCATATTTTTTACAGTTCCAAGTGGTTATATACTTATGTGGTTAAATTTCTCCACAAGTGAGCCGCATCCTGTTCATATTTGGTCAGCTTGTGTGGCCCACCTTGATGCATGCCTGTCATTGCGGATATGGGGAGATGGAATGGCCATATCATGGATATGGGTTTGGCAAAAAATCAGCTGCATCACGATTGTCCAAACCCTTGATTTAACTATCCATTTTTTAAGAGTCAACAAGTGAGTAAAGGCCAAAATGGGGCCATGGCTTCAATTCACTGTTTTGACTGCTTATGAACAGAATGTGGTCTGCCCTTAAAGGCATGTTTGGCAACTGTGCTCAGAGAGGAATCCTCTCTGGTTTTCCTCAGTTAGTTTTCCTTGATTCCGAGGGAAACCCACGTTTGGGGTGCAAAGACGATTTTTGGTAGAGGATTTTTGAAATTGTCAAGGGCATGTTTGGTAAACATACATGCTATGAAATCCCTTATGCTTTTCCACACTTTCATGGATTTCTCACGTTTGGTAATGATAGGATTTAGAGCTCAATGACTTCCCCCTTCTGCACTTTCAATTATTTAGAGCATCCGACCTCCCCCCTCAGATTTTGGAAATTAATGAAGGGAGAGAAAGTGGAGCTACAGTGTATTTATACGTTACAAAGTGGTTATTGGTTTTTCCTTTGGAAATCTACCTTATGAGTTCCATAATCAAGATCTGAACCATTCATCATGTTTAGAAGGCTTAAAATGGATAGGAGATCAAATATTAGCCGTTGATTCATCATATATTTTAAGATATTTGCAATAAAGTCCAGACCGTTGGATCATGATTATGGACTTTTGTGGGGCCTTTTGAAAAATCTTAACTGTTCAGTTTCTTCATAAGGCCTAAAATGGCTATGCGGTCAAATTTTGAAGCATGATTCATCATATATAATGAGAAAATTTAAAAAAAATTAGCAGCCATTGAAGTACTTTCAACTCACAGAATAGAGAAGACACCTACTACATACCCGGCTACAGTGCCAGAGTGGTAACTTAATAGGTTACCCTTTTTTCTTTGGAACCCTACTGTATGGGTCCCACAATGAACATCTAAACCATTTCTCATGGTCAGAAGGTCAAAAACGGCAATTACGTCAAATTTCAGCCACTGATCTGTCATGGATTTTGAGATATTTTCAAATAATTTCAGATTCTAAAAGATTAATTTTTATTCATATTGGCCCCATTTGCAAGATCTGAACCGTTTAAGTTCGATAGATAGCGAGAGACTATTATGGGGTGAAAGATCAACTCTTAAGTTTTTCATAGATTTTGAAAATTTTGAACATAGCTGTAACCGTTAGATCACATGTCCACGGATGGTAGGAATCCTCTGTGTGTACCAAATCTGGAACTCTCCTTGATAATTCTCTTTTGTGGATATGGTAGATCTTGGAGAACAAGGGAATCCTCTAAATAGAGGGTTCCTCTTTGTTTACCAAACGTGCCCCAAAACTCTCCAAAAACACATGCTAGCAGTTCCCGGTCTCCGCCTCCCTCATCAGACTTGGCAAATCCACGCAAGGGAAAAAGAACCCATATTTGCAGAGTTGCACTGTAGACGTCAAGCATAAAGTGCCAGTTTTTCTAATTTTTTGAAATTTTTGGGACCCTCGATCAAGATCCGAATCAATAATCATGTTCATAAGGCCCATTACGGCTAGGAGATCAAATAAAAGACGTTGATTCATCACGAACTTTTTACATTTGTAAAAAAGTCCAAACAGAGATATGGCCTTTTCTGGATTTATGTGGGAACCAATTGCACAATCCGAACAGTTAAAAGACTCTTCAGAAGGCCAATCAGAGCTAGAGGATCAAATTTGATAGCTTGATTCATCATGGGTCATGAGATAATTGAAGAAAACTCTGGGCTATTGATATAGCAGAGTGTAAAAAAGGTATTACTGGGCAGTCCTTTTTTCCCTATTTTCTGGCTGAGCATAGAGGAGAGAGTATACTTAAGCAAAACTCCTCATCATCAAAGCCTTGTTGCAACTATGTTGGAGTCTGTTACATGAATTTTGTTTCTCCAATCTAATTTATCTTGAGCCAAATCCTTAGATGTTTAAGAACACTATGACAATTATTTTCTAATTATATCGTCAAGTGGTGCTTTCTAATTATTGGTGGGATCACTGCTAAGAAAACCGAATGTGTTGGATTGATGCATTTTCTATAGGGACTCTGAAATAGCTGCTACTTTCTGTAAATTGTCTTGTCTAATTTTTTGATACATGTTGATTGTTGAACATGAATATGATAATGCAGGGCAGGCAATCTTCAGAGAAGGAGACTGAAGAAGAATCATCCTACTGCAAGCCTCATTGCCACATTCTGACTGTATATATTGGCCACAATTGAAATTTCTTCCATGTGAGAAGACAATGCCTAGGTGAAGCTTGAGCACAAAGGACTGCGCTTTGCATAGTAGCACATGTAGTTCTTGGATGTCATTGATGTTTTTTTGCACATAACCGGTATCTGTGCAAAATGAAATTGCTGCTTAAAGGAATAAGTATACTGTATTTTATGTGCCTGTGTTTATGTGCTTGGTGAAGAATGTTGTCTGTTCGAATGGTGGACTAGGAAGCAAACAAACGTATGATGTTGTCATTTTTGTATTATTTGAGATGGAAATTGGCATATTACATTTGAGTATTCCTGGTTAAAAGGTCAGGATTAAGATTAAGCCCATTGAATCTTATCATCAAAGTAGACTTGGGTGCCCAGAACGGTGTAATCCGGTTCATCATTCAATCATTGCATAATTAAAGTGTTAGACTGATTGTCTGAAAAATAAAGAAATAAAAACAAAGTAAAGTTGTGTCCCTCATTTTTTGGGTCTATTCAGTTGGGCCCATATAATCCTTGGGCTGGACCTCACCCGTGTGTTTTATAATCACAGGTCATTGGTTGCAACTTCTTGGTGTTGTGATCTTTCATACCTTACCAAATGAGCAGTTGGACCAGATCTTTGATCTAGAGAAAACATCCTGAGGCCCATCTGATTAATCATCTATGTATCAAGCATGCTTTTTGTTGGCAAGTGTGCAGGATGATACAATCAATTGCTTGTCTGCTTGGACCCCTACCCAGAATGAGATTATGGAAGAGAATTTGGGCAAGCTCTTTTAGTGCCCCCAAATTCGAGGCAGGAACAGTGCTATATGTATATTTTTATAAGGTAGCATTCCCTTTTGGGTAGTGGAAAGTAAACTCAAACTTGATATGCCAGAGAGTTGGGAATACATACCCTTTTGGGTATTGGAAAGTAAACTCGAAAAGTAAACTCGAACTTGATATGCCAGAGAGTTGGGAATAAATCTAAGCGTCAAGGGTACTCAAACTTGCCAGAGTTGCTTGACTATGAGACCATCTGTTCTGAGTAAACAAGTGAAGGCCCACACTGGGCAGTTCATGAGTTTTTGGTACCAGTATCACTTTCATTTCATTTACTAAGGTTAAGCTGTATTCCTCTCAAATCAGGCATCCATCCTGTAATAGGTATAATCATATTAGAAAACAAAAAATGCCTTCTAGCCTCCACATTGCGGTAAGAGCAGCTAAAGCAATTCCTCACCAGGCACTGCCATCTATTGATCGATTGCATATGTGTTGTTATAATAAGGTTGAGCCATCAGAATTCATATTTGGCTGCAGACCAATGTAAATGAGAATACACTGGTTCCGATTTAGAGTAGATCGCATCTGATACAACATGCCATCAATTCTCTCTCCCCACTGCTACTTGTAATTTTTTATTTTTTATTATTTTTTGGGAAAAAAATTCAGTCCCTTCCAATTGTTGGTGTACCTAATAAAGAAATTGACCCGGTTTAGACTAGTTCCTCAAAACAGAGAACAGCTAGTATTACAGCTTACAGCAAGCAGTCATTTGGAGATTTGTTTCTCTCAGCACTTTTGAAGGTGGGTGCTAGTAAAAGAGTTGAATATACAAGTAGAACTTTCATGTATGCCCTCCTCTCTGAAATGCGGGGGTATGCACTTAAGTGGCAGGGTACTGGTGTTGGCTTTCTGATCATTGATCCCTGTATATCGGCTGTGGTGACCACTTGAGATGCAAACTCAACCGTCCAGTTTTAGCGCCATCTAAAGAGAAGCTGTCCTTGTATTCCCCTTCCATTATGACCCTTGTGAGTGTTAGGATGCATCTACCAATGTAGTCCTGAAGTCATGAACATGAACAATGATCATTTCAAGAGCTCGACTACAAATTTAAGTGACTAAGTTTCAAAAAAAAAAAAAAGAACAAGTGACTAAGCCAAATTCCCAGGAGTTAATGCAAGCTATTCCACTTGCTCATTTTTGGACCAGTTAGCCCACAATACAACTCTTAAGAGATGTAAGTAAGATTTGCTTGCACACTCAGCTGGGCATTTTCTTTATTTTGTTTCCCAAAATTTTGTTCAGCATATAAATGGATAAACCTCGTGGGTATCCTGAAGTGTGCCTTACTATTACACTACTTTTGCAGGAGACTTACCTTCCCAAATGTGTCATGATCATAAACTTCCAAAATCAGCATATCATGCAACCCATCCTCCACTACAAAGTCAAAAGTCTGATTCCAGACTGGATTTAGACTGTCATTTACAACCTGTATGGGACAAATGTTTGAGAAAATTGGCCTCTGAGAGAGAGAGAGAGAGAGAGAGAGAGAGATGGTAATTGCTGGGAAATATGAAAAGTTACCCTCGTTTTATTTTTGGTTTCTGCTTTCTTCATATGGAGTACAACATAAGGGTCAGCCTTTCCTATCATATCCACGGCAGGTAGATCCTCTGCAGACAGCACTGTTATGGAGAGCACCCCTCTCACTATGACATCCTTCTTCCGTTGTGTGGTTGATCTCTCAATATCAGCAACCTCTGCTCCATCTGTCCCAGTTTTGAGGGCCTTCTCCAAGGATGTCATGGAGAACTTTGGAGCAAAAGGGTTCATAAACCCATTTTCCATTCCATGTGGACAGTACAGAAGCTCCAGGTGCACCTAAGCCAGAAAGGAACACAGATAATTGGAACTTACATTGTGAGAGGGGTTCATATGGTAAGAAGTGAGGATATGCTGTAATAAGCAGATAAAAAGCGCATTTATGTATGCCTTAAAATTTTAACATTGGAATTTTTACTGAAAACAACTTGAATTGATAAAATGCAAGCTGGCTCAATCAAAAACTAAATCTTACCCGAAAAAGGGGTAAGCCCGCAATGTCTCTGCTAAATTATTGAAAAAGATAGATGGATGTGCGGAGGTAATGAAATCAGAATAGAACTAAGAACAAGTACATAAGAAGAAACCTACATAAGGGCAAGGCTGCAACTTGGGCTGGGCCATACCCGAGCCCGCAATCCTGGTCTACATGAAAATTCAATTTGGGCTATTTTTTTTTCTTCCTTTTCTTTTCTTTTCCTGGATTATAAATACTCAGCTTCACCTGGGTTAACTGAGGCCCAAACTTGAGCCAGCTCAAATTCCAGTCAGTAAAAGGACAAGGGCAGTTGTTTTGTTCTTAGCCATAACCAGAAACAGGCTAACAGAGACACAGGTAACCGATGTACAGTGTAACTAAATCTCAAGGACGAAAAAACTGTCTCCTGCAGATGACAGTTGTATTGCTCTCTGCCATAACCAGTTACAAGTGAAAAACAAATAAACTGAGGTGAGGTGCAAGTCAAACAGATTCTAAAGATATAGAACCTCCCTCCCTAAATGCAATTGGGCTGACTCAGCCCATATTGGCCCCAGAGCCCAAAACAAACTTGGGCCTAACTTTTAGTTTGGGCCCAAGCCTTGACACGTCAGAATTGGATAGGGATTGGACTAGGTCAATGTCTAGCATGGCCAGCCTGAGTTACACCCCTAAACCTACAGGTAGCTTCAATATTTGAGAGAGAGAGAGAGAGAGAGAGAGAGATGTTGGATTAGTGTGCATACCAGTGTCATGATATATCTTATTAACTTGTTTCTTTACTTAAGTAGAACATACAAAGCTGGCCCTAGATAAATGGGATAAGGCTACAATGATCATGACAGTAAAGATAGATCTCCTTTGACTTTCGTACTTTATTTTGTATTACATTTATGACTTTTAATGAAGGCCATATGATGTTTTCCTTTTGTACAACTCGAGGAAATCTCACTTTACTGGAATTGAATGAAGTTAATTTCATTTTCTATGCATCTTACATTTCATCAATATATGATTGAAATTTATCAAATATGAAAATAGAAAAGCAGCAAAAGGATATGTGCATTGTCCTTACCTGACCCCTGTATTTGTTATCTCTTTGGATTTCCAAATCTTTGACCAACTTCAACCACGTATCTTTCACTTTCCCAGGCTCTAGGTCCTTCAAACGTACCTGAGCACATCCAATTAATTCGGCGGCTTGAATTCCTTCATCATCATATATCTTTACCACCAGATGTTGGGTAGAGGCATCTTCAACCTCGAACTCAAAATGCTCATTCCAGACAGGATTCAACTGGTTGTTCTGAAGAAAATACAGAGTCATCTTAACACTGCCGATAAACAGGACCCTGACATAAAAGCAAGGAAAAGCCCATGCACTTACTATTGTTTTGCTAGTCTTCATTCTATCACGTATAGGGCGAATATACAACATGGCAAAAGGGTCAGACTTCCCTATGATATCTTTGTTTGTTAAATCCTTCGCTTGTACAAGTTTCACTTCCAGTATCCCGACAGGTTTCAATTCCAGGTCACTAAGTAATGACAAAGAAACACAGTTTAGTCCATAACTCAAATAAAGCCCCGTCTTCAACAGTAGAAATGGCATTTTTTCCGTATACCTATAATCCCCAGGTAAAATGGGAATAACTTTCCGTACAGGCCATGTTATGGAATCTTCAACGGCATCCCGAATTGTTTCCTGCAAATTGAGAAAAAAGATACAGATTTGACAAACCGCTAACTTTACTATCAATGAATATTAAAAAGTTGGATCATTCAGCCAAACAGTAGCACTAGAAAATATCTGTACTTCATACATGCACTGGATGTTACCTAAAGCAAGCACAGTATATGCAATGCATGCAAAATAGTATACATCATATGCACACAGTGTTTGACAATGCACACTACATTAGGCCTCCGCATTTTACCTTTTCTTCAAACCATAACTTTCATGGGCAGAATGATCACAGAAATGTGGTTAGGGGTGCATAATTTTCTTGGAAGTTTCCGTTTCATTTTAATTAAATCAAGGATTTGTCTTCAAGTTTGCAAGTGGTGCATCACTGCATCGCCATGTGGTTAGATTGGCAAATGGAATGGGAGATGATCTAACCAAATAAGAGTTCATAGAAATACGCCTTAGGTGGGCTACATTATGTGTAACAAGTTTGAGTATTGGCAAATTCATGGGTTGGAAAAAACTTTCGGTCCATTAAGTTGTATTTTATATTTCTTTTAGATGGACTGTGATTTGAGTCACCAGAAGAGCAAGTGAAGAAATCAGAAAACAGGGTGCTCAATCGATCCATTGGAGAAAGAGGCGAAACATGATCGATCAAGTATTTGTCTGATTGATTGGATGATGGAGACAAAACCCAACAACCTATTTCAGAATTATTTGCTATTTGAGCCCATATTAATAAGTTGGGTTCTACAAGGAGTATATTTATGAGGCACAAATTGTGGGTTATAAAAAGAGTTTCTCTCAACCTTAAGGTAATTCTCTCATTCTTCTGAGTCTAGAAGATCTTGTTGAGAGACTCTTTCTTGTCTAGAGCTTCCATTGGAAAGTTTAGTGTTAAAGCTTTGATATAGAGAGCTGTTGCTTTTACATCTCTTGTGAAAGATCATTTTCTTGCATAGAAGATTGCTAAGTCAAGCAAGGTTTGAATTTGGTGAAATCAATGTTGTGAAGCTGTGCAGAGAGATTTACAATCCTTAGTTTGCAAGAATTCAAAAAGGGTTGTATCTTGTAAATGTGTGATTCATAGTGCTTGATTATTGGTCCCATTTGGAATCGTGGTTTTTCTTGGTTTGGATTTTCACGTAAAAATCATGTCTTCTTATAGTGGTTGCTTGCTTAATTTACTTTTATTTTCTACTGCATATTGTGTGTTTGTCCGTAATCTAAAAAATCACATACTTGGGAACACTCCCAGAACTTTCATTATGTAATTGTAGAGGTGAGGGTGTGGGGTATAATGCTCTCATACCAAGCCCACCTCTTTTTTTTTTTTTTGGGTCTTTGCTTTGTTTTGGCTTCTCTTCTTTTGATAAAATTTTCATTACTGATTTTAAAAAAAAGTTCACAGAAATTAATAAAATTTTCACTAACCAAAGTGTCATCATTTTCATCTTCATCTTCATTGTTAATCAGCTAGATACCAGCAAAGCAGCTAGATTGCTCTTCCAAAAAAAAAAAAAAAAGAAAGAAAATTTACCACCATAATTGCAAGATTCTGCACTTCATTTTTGAGAACTATAAGGATTCTAATAAAGAGAACTAAACCGAAAAAAAAAAAAAAAAGAAGCATACACACAAGAAGCCGACTGCTGAAACAAAGATTCTGCAGTATATTTATCACTTGCAAAGCTGGTCGGCAAACCAGTAGAGACAACATTTTAAGATTTAGCAGTCATTTCCAATGAAAATCACCAGATTGTAACTAGCATCCCTGAACCAAAATACAGTGTCATGTCTTTTTATGCTTCACAGGTATAATTTAAAATGCCTCATTAAGTTTCTTTTTTTATTAATTCATAGAACCAGTGCAAAAAAAGAATATCAACTGAATGCTTCTGTTACAACTTAAATTAATGTCGGCCATGAGTCTGTGTCAAAGCCTTGAGATTAAGGAAAGAAACATACAGGTAGAGGAACATCATCATGTTAAAATAGATTGAAACAGCAATACAACCCTGTGCTGGATAGCTTATAATCCAACAGACAAGTTTCCTTGCAAAACCAAATGATTACTCAGTATTATTGCATGCTTAGACAAACGTCACCAAATTAATGAGGGAAGTTGACTAGACCTCAATAGCACCCGAAATCCCAGGGATTGATGACATATCGCCGCCAACAACCTTGAGTGTGAAATCCAGCTTTTTCTGTAGTCAAAAGTAAAAAAACATCAAAATAGGTGTTACATGGCTCATAATATAACAAATGGGTTTGCCTCTGATTACAATCTTGAAAAGACAACACACCTTCTCCCTCAAAGAAAAGGATACAGCTCCGAAACAAGGGAACTCCTCCACCAGAGGCTTAAAGATTAACCTGAAAACCCCAGTGAAACCAATATTCTTGACCTAGATAAGAAAATTACAAACCAAAAAGAATTCAGAGATCATGGTATAGTGGCTGAGAGCAAGCCCTATAAACTATGGCGTCCAAACATTAGAAAATCAAGACAGGAAAAATGATTTCCTCACAAGTCACAAATGAGTAGCAAAACTAAAGGACATTACTTGATTCTTAGTGACACAAGTTGTTACCAGTAACGAAAAAAGTATATAGTCATCAGGTGTGATAACTGATAAGTGCATATAAATGAAAAGGTTTTCACTTGACAAAACACTTTTAGCTAGATAATTCATAGGAAGATTGGTATCCATGTGAATGTCCAAGCAAAATCTCCTAAAATTAGCAAGAGAATAAGAGCCATGTAAGAAGAAATATCCTCATTTGACTTATGAACAAGAAGGCTGGTTGTTAATGGGCCATGTTGGGCTACTTCTACAAAAGAAGTCCTACAAATAAACTCCAATCAAGCTACCTATATCATTACTTCTATGTACTCAAATTAAAGCCATTATATGATAAATAAAATATCATATTCAGGAAACAAGCACAACGAAAAGAATTTGTTTAGGTATTCGGAAGGATTAAAAAAAAAAAAAAACTTGTTGGTGTAGATTTCTAGTAGTGCCTTCTTTGCATTTTCCATTGGTATGGTAACTAGTAAGTGAAAATTGCATATGCATGAATTCACACATTCCATGAAGTCTTTGAATCTTGAGCACAAAGAACAATTATACATCACCTGTACAGGTAGTGCCAAGCCAACCAAAGTCTTAATGTCAAGTATGATGCTTGGGTTCCCATCCCACTGCATCTCCAACTCCATAGTGATCCCATTGTCTCCCTCTTCAACAATCGAAACACCTAATTTATATGGCCAATATCAACAGCATATCATGTGCATACTCATTTGTATATCCACACAAATTACGCAAAAGAACAGGAATCCATAAGCAATATCATGCTTCATTCTCACAACTTCAGAAGATAAATTGATGATACAGACATACAGCATCATCATCAACTCTTGTGACGTCACAATTTGTACAAAAAGAGAGTCATTCACTAAAAAGAAAGAATAAGAAAACGTGGATATTCACACTTCCACTTCACCCACTCAAAAGCATTGCAGAAGCTGCTATCCATAATCAAGTCATCACCGAAATAGTGCACAAAGATTCTTAATGCTTCTTAAACCTTTACCTCGAAAATACCAAAAGAATCTTTGATGCAAGACCTAAGAAATGATGAGTGAAGTGCAAATAGAGATCAAATACCAAAATAACATGCACACTAATTAATGTCAAATTGGCACCAGCACAAGATCATACTAAATTCAGCATAAGAGACTTGTTTAATTCTGCCTCCAAAAATCACAGGCCTGCAAATGGTTTACCTAAAGTGGGAAAATGGATCCTTGGGATTTAGAACTCCCAACCGCTCTAGGGAGTCAAGTCCAATTAATTTTTAGACCTCAAAATCAATATTGAGATCTGAGTGGACTGTATTAAAAGAGAATTTTTCCAATATGAGGGAATCTGGGGTTCGATTCGAGGGTTCAGATCCGTCCAATATAGGAGATACTCAGATCTAATGGCTGTTTGGGTTGTACCTTATCAGATTTCAGATCTGAATACAGATTTTGTAATAGCCAAATGTCAGATCTAGGGCTGTTGTGAAGGTTTTCCTTCGTTTGGCCAATATTGGGCTAGATCCAAGAAGAAAACAAGGGTTTTGCTTAGGGCTGAATGCAGAGATCTAAGTGGAGGGAATGGAGATCTTAACCAAAAGAAAGAAAAAGATAGAGATTACCTCTTGTGAAGATCATGTTCTAGGTCTCATACCAAACTTCCCAACTAGGGCGAGGAAATATGAAGAATTTGCATGGAGAATTCCAAAAAAGCTTTCATGGAAAAGGTTTTCTTCATTCATCAATCATTGGTCTCCAATGATTGAGTTACAACTTAAAAGAGAAGAATAACTCAACCCTAAACATTGAATGGTTGAGATTAAAAGATCTAACAGATTCTCATCTAAGAAATAAAGAAAATAAAGAAAGAAATAAAAAAAACACAGCAAACAAAAAGGGCCGAATATGGGAGGACTTGCACATGGGATTTCGTGCGCAAGTCATCCCTCTTGCACGACTGTTTTGTGTTTTAAGAGGGAGGGGAAGAGGAAGAGGTAAAGAGAGAGGGAGGGAGAGCCCACCTCCCACCGGCTGGAGCTTGTCGCCGGCCGGAGGGAAAGAGGGAGGAGAGAGGAGGGAGAGAGATGTGCGTAGGGAGAGAGGAGTATTTGAGGGATTTATGAAAAAAAAATTTCATGTGAAGAGAGATAAAAATTGTGTTCAAATAGCAGCCCTAAAAAAAATCTCTGCAATATTCTTGCAACAACCTTAATAATGATCAACACACCAAGCCTCCAAAGTGGCCTCAATGGAAAAGGGAGCAGGCCATCTCAAGCTGCATAAAGTTTGGGGTTCCTAGTTAGAGATTGCTAACCGAATGGATGAGATAAGCCTGATGTGCCTAGTGTTAGATCAAAGGTAGCGATCAAATCTAGGTTAGTTTGCTATGATAATCCAATACAAAAAGATTCTAGGCCTGCAGCCTAGAAGTATTTGGACAGAATTGGGTACCGAAACGAGTGCCATATCTGTCCGATCCGTGTACACTGGTCATTTACAAATATCAAACTATCATTGATTTTTGAATGCATTTACTGAGTTAAAGTTTTTCCTTCTCCATCTTCCATATGGAGACTTGGTGCAAGACTTCTCTCTGTAGTGTGATACCATAGATTGACATGAGGTCTTTTAAGCTTTCTTCATGATGTTTGTGCCTGGCCAGACATCCCTTCTGTTGTGAAGTCTGAAGACAGAAAGCCTTTATCTGTGCTTTCCAATTACTGCACAATTCAACTTCAACCACAGCTTATTGAAGACTTAACAAATCTGCAAATTTATCATTATTCAGGACTACAATCAGCCCTCTGATGCATCCACTGATTATTAAAAGAATTAAGGTTTGCTTGAGATCTATCAGCTAAACCTTGCAACTCAATTCTTTTGTTACCTAAAGGGCCTGTTCTTTCAATGGTAAGGAATCTGTTTTAGTAAATCTGCAAAGTATTGTCCTTATATCCAGCCCACTATTTTGGACAGGAAAGAACACATGCGGCGAGTTTTCAGATTATAAAGACATAAGGAACAAGCGATTGTCCAGTTCCATTCAAACCATCATGGCCATCAATTAATTGGAAGATTTATGGTTTAAGTCAATCTGGATTAAACCTAAGTAAACTAGAACCAGACCAATCCAATTTGTATTCAATTGGTTTAAATGCATTTTGTATTTTGTCAGATATAATCACTTGATGCATATAAATAATGAACCTTTTCCACTTCATTCTGTGACATACAATGCTGGGATGTTTTCAAGCTTAAGCATAAAACAACACTTAAAGGAGACCTACATATGCCCTTAGCAGCCTCCAACAACTAAAACCTACCACGTGCAGAAGTAAACCTAATTTGACTCCTAAAGGAAAGAAGAAAAGGTGAAAGAAACAATTTTCACACAAGGTACAGCTAGACAATCCAATGCACAGAGAGAGAGAGAGAGAGAGAGAGAGAGAGAGAGAGAGAGATGCTATTTCAATGTTTCCCAGTCTAATTCTAGTAACTAAAGCAACTTTAGTCATGAATAATAAAAGCAGCAGCAGCTAACCTGTGGACTGTGGAGCAACAGTAGCTAACTCTAACTAAAGCAACTTAAGTCACGAATAATAAAAACAGCAGCAGCTAACCTGTGAATTGTGGAGCAACAGTACCAAGAGTTAGCTTTGAAAATTTAAGGGAGGCTAAGATAACTGGTCTATACTGTTCAAGTATCGGCTCCACAGAAGTTTTAATGAGCTCCGATGCTGCCTGCAGCACAATATAACAAAAACAAGGACTTTAACGTCATGACATGAAAGTTATTCCCAAGACATTGTGCAAATCCCTACTACAAGTAGTGAATGAACACCAATGCTTGAAACCCAAAATATGTAAAGAAGTTGCAAACACAGTAAAGTTTAAGCAGGGGATGTTAACAAAAATCAAAAGGCACCTCATTGACATATGGCCAGATCTTCATAAGCTCAAGGTTAAGCCAAGTTAACTGCACGAAAAACAATTAAATAAACAATATCAGCATCTAGGGGGGGTTTAAAAAGAGGACATGCAAGAAACACTCACAAACAGGAACTCAACTTTTGGCGCTGTGAGAAAACAACCCACGAAGGGTAAAACTGGCCTGGAAGAAGCTTTCTTGAATCTTCCACTGTCATCCTTGCAAGAGCCGCAACTATTGAAGACTGAAAAAAGCCAAATAGTATTTCTCTTAGTTCTAAAAGCCAACACAGAAGCGCAAATATAAATCTCATCCTAGAAAATTCATTATCTAATCAAATCTCAACTTCAACATTGGTGACCTCTAACAAAACGCTAAAGAAGAACAAATTCATGTCAGTATTTCCCACTAAGTTTTCAATGTTCATTTCCAACAAACTTTCCACATAATCCCTTGCCCTTCCATAGGAAGCCTATCGCGCGGGACAAGTGTCTGTTGTATAAGCATTTATAGCAAAGAAGTTGGCAAATATAATGTATCACTCTTCCCATGCCCATATCCATGTAGTTTCATATGAGGATGCAATACATAAGCAGCACATCCAAAGTGCAAAGAGTGGGCCATATTCTGTGCAGAGCAGCTGCTCAAGAAATAGAATGGCCTCTCTCTAGAGGTCCCACAGGACGTTAATTGTGGACTGTTTACTTCAAATGTTTTTGTATAAATGAAGCACTTGGTGCGGGGACATACAAACTGGCAGCCTTATGTGTTAAACAACTTGGATGTGGCAAACATGAGGCCAGATGGAGATTACTCAGGAAATCAAGGAGTGAATGGTAGAGTTCATATAAAATTATACTCTTATCTTTGTTGGTGACATGATTTAAACCCACAACCTTGTATATGCGACAATGAGCACCTTCTCACAAAGTTTTAACATTAAAATAAAAAAAAAGAAAAAGAGGAAAGAGAGGCACAGTTAAATTTAGTTTACTCTACCGACATAGCAAGAAAGAGAACAGTTATATTAAGCAAGTTATAACAGCTACACACCTTCATAAAGATCAAAAGAAATTGAATATTATAGTAGGAACTAGGAAGATATGAACTGACTTACTTGGATAAATTAGAGGAAGCAATATTAAAGCAACAAATATGAGAATAAATCAATGTTTGGTAAATTGTTTTGTGAATGATGACATATTTTGAAGAAGGCATGCATCATAATTTCATGAATTTGTTACAGAATCAGGGTCTGTTGTTTGGCATCATTATGGAATCCAAAATTATGCCCAACTGATTAAAATTTTCTACAAATCCCAGCAACAACCAAGATAACAGAACAGATGAAATTCTGGATTTTGGGAGCCAAAAACCACCCCATTCTGCCAAACTATTCAAAACCATTTGCGGTGTGAGTACATCCAAATTGGCCGACACTATCAACAACAAAAAATTCAAATGATCACAACAAAACCCAGATCATGATTCTTTCTTACCAGTTCACACCTCTGCTTGGATCGTGAATTCTCCGAGCGGACAAAAGCAATCACAAGGCCCACACCACATGCAATCCCGAGAACAAGGCCTAGAAAGAACGACATTTTCCCAAAAAGACCCACAAAGCAAATCCTCCACTAACAAGATCCCAAGATCATGCAACAACAGAAACCAATCAAAAGACAAGAAGACCCCAACTACCCAAAACCCAAACTACTCTTAGCCCTCCAGAATCAACCATAGTTGGAAGGATAATCATCCAAGCAGACAAATAACACCAACAAGAACCCGCTCATCTTCCCACTCTCCTTCACATCGACCAAAGCACAAAAACCTGACGACCCAGATGAGAAAAGCACCTACTTTACGATAAAACCAAGCAAATCAGAGAGACCCAGAGGATCAAATCTCGAATTCGTGCCTTTTTCGTCAAGACCCAACATAGATAAAGATCAGAGCTTGTGGAAGATGAAAGGAGCGGAGAACGAAAGGGGCTAGAAATGAAGATTAAAGAGAGAGACAGGAAGTGAAAGGGTGCTCAAAGATGGAAGCTTTTGGTGGCAAAAGGTGTGATTTTGCGTTGTTTGCAGCTATTCGTTTTCACTTCACCTTATCAGACGCTCGTAGTTCTTCTCTCCTTGTCGCAATCATGGGCCTGGCCGTATCCAATATAGAGACACGTACGACTCCGTTACTAGTCTGCCACACACGAGGATTTACCGATTTAGGATGGCTTTGTGGAAACATTGATAAGACCTACCTTGACTAAACGACAGCATTGACAAGCTTCTTGATTGATTTCGCTGAACATGATCTTACTGTTGATCTTAGTGGCCATCACAGATTGAAAAATCACAGCCATTTTTCACATTTATATTCCAGCGTGTTGGGACTCATCATGTCAATTGAGTAGAGCAGGAGGATGATGATTAATGGGCCTCACTTGTACATGTATCTGGCAATCAAGGACTTGAGATCTATTGGTAATCTAGGCCCTTCATTTTGAAGTGCTCCATTGAAATCTCAACCATCCGATGAACTTTATGACATATTTATTTACTTGTGTAGAAGAGAAAATAAGAGGTTAAGGAGAAATAAAAGTAAAGACATGGTAAAATATGTATTTAAATGTGGTAAGCTAAAATACGAAACCTCAACATATGATGAGGGAAGATGGAGTACTATAATTTTTATTTTTACCATGCTTTATCACAATTTTGTGTGGTAAAAAGAGAGGGCCAATGGGGCTCGCATCTGATGATGTTCCATGTCACAGATGAAAAGAGAAAATCGTAGTGTGCATTGTAGGCATATGGGACATACCCTTATGTCATCCTTCTCGTTTTCTAGTTTTATATATTTTTTGTTGCCTCAACTTTGTTTAAGCCGTCCGTTTTGGCTAATACTGCCAAGACGAGGTGAAGCATCTATGATGACATCGAGAGTGGACCCCACATAATATATCATCTTCCTTCATGTGGGCCGGTTTTAACTTGATCTTGACTGTTAAAAGGATGTCCATCTCAACCGTCAGTAGGTGACACCTTAAAACCATCCAAGTTGGGAAGATCAACTGCACCATGTTTGTGACAGTTGTTATGTTATTCTTTAACCATATATTTAGGGCACTAATTATAGTGTTATAAATGCTTCAATGGAGGGGAGGATGTCAAGAAATCTCTGCCCACATTAGTACTCAATATTTAATGGCATGATCACTTAGAGAGCAGTATGAAACCCACATGAATTCGGGACTATGACGTCGGCACTATGGATTTATTAATGGGGCACACCTTCCAAATTTCAAATGATCAAGGTCACCATCTCCCATTTTTTCATATTGAGCCAAAAAAAAATCGAATATAGTTTTTTGACCTTTTCATTTTTTTTAGAACCAGTAAAAAAGTGTGGGACCTCCCATCAAATAATGGTTGTAACTCTAAGAAAAGTGATAAAGCCCTTGAGGTAGCAAAAATAGATAAACTTCAGTGAGGTGACAAAGTCCTCTAACGAGGGAAAATACGGCATGCCTAGGGTTTAAACGCTCCCCCGTAAGGTGAGAAGTGTCGCCTCTTATAAGTAAGATAACCTTCAATAAGTTGATCATACCTTTTCCATTGTGTGGCCCACCTTATTTTATAATCACTCCAAAATTCATTTTAATGGGAGTTAATGCTCATGGACATTTTTAAAACACGTGTCAACTGTTTTTCTTATCTTTTCAAGTATGATGAATTGTAGTTGTGATTAATTTAACGGTACACCAAACTTTGACAAATGTTTTTTTTTCTTTTGGAGCCCATGTGGTTGCATTCTAATCAAAATATTTAAAATGACTAAATTTTAAAAAATAAAGATGAGATTTCATAAATGAAAATTAAATAATCAATTATTTTAAAGTGAGTTAAGGAAAGATTGGGAATGATTTAATTGGATGAATTCTGGGTATTCATCCTCTTCTCTTAATTTGACTTATTTCAAAAATTAATTATTTAATTGTAATTTTGAATTCCACCTTTGTTAATAAGATTTTAGTGATTTTTAGAATATTTACTGAGGATTCATAGGAATTAAAATCCTATGTATTATTGTGCAAACAAATAAAACGAGGTGAAATAGTGGGTCGGTACCAATTACAATGTCAATGGTGGCCTCACTGATGCATGCATTTAAGCATTGGATTCCTGTAATTCTTAGACTCTCCTATTTATGTTTTTTCTGTTGGGCAATCAGACACTGCATTTGGTTCATTGTCTCCATCTTTTGTTGGAGCCCCCCAGCCATTGATTTTGAATAGTTGTATATACTTTAAAAACATTAGAAGAAAAGAGACAGTGAAAAACCATAAGTAAAAAAAAAGCATAAACGGATTGTGATAGGCACAGTAGATTTATTTATTTATTATTTTTTTTCCCGTAACGTACCAAAGAAGTGCAGCCTATTAGACCCACTCATGGAAAGAAGTCCCTTTTCAAAGAAAGAGAAGTCCCACCTTTGGAAAAGAAGCCGCTTTTGCAATAAGGGAAGTCCGCCGTGAAAAAAAAGTCGGTAGCCCCAATCCAAAGAGGAACCACCCAGGAGCCAAGTGAGAAATGAGTATCCAACCAAATGGGCAAACCTTTATTATCAATAAATACACCATCAGAGATTAGCCAGTGCAAATAGACTCATCTCCAATCATGCTAAATCAAAACTGGCAAAATGTTTACCTATACAAACATCCACATGCAAATGTTTTCATCGGATGGTAGAGGAGATGTGAAGCTCATGGAGAGAGAGAGAGAGAGAGAGAGAGAGAGGGATCTCCCTCAGTGAAAAGGTGATATTATTCTACCACAGAAGTCATAGCATAAAAGAACAAAGCCATTATTTTAACCCATCCATTTTACAAAGTTCAATGAATCATTTCACAATAAAACTGTATTATTATTATTAATTTTTTTTATTGTTGTATGCAAGTGAAGCATTTAAACTTTAGGTCCAGTTCCTCAAAGTGAAAATCCTATGGTGATCAATGTCCGTAGAAAGATCAATAAAATTTTTCAACATCACTAATGGACAGCTAACCAAATACTTGAGCAGCCAGTGCATAGCTGTACACTGGTAACTCGAGGAACCTTACCGTGGGATTTTCTTCACTAAACCTGAATTCTTAAACCTATGGCATGTGTCACCTAAAAGAGAAAGTAAAACAGGTTCCGGCTGCCATGCTCTCCATTTCCTTTCCACCAAATAGCCTTTGAATGGAACTTTGAAGTCAAAAGGCATTTTCTACCCGACCGAATGTCACCCACCTTTTATTCTATTTATTACAATTCTCCATGATTTCAGTGCCGACAACAAGTGGACGGCAAGGATTGGTTATTGACATTTCAATAACACTCCACCATCGGGACATGACGTTTGACAAAGAAGTTAGGATGCTCTTAGTTGAAAAAAAAAATTTTGTGAGTTTGTTTGTCTGTTCTTTTTGCCCTTTTGTCTTTGGTAAGCGTGTTCGGACCCCATCAAGCCTTGGCTGAGGGAAGGAGTCCTTTAATAAAGTGTATGGTGAGAAAAGATTGCATGCCAACCTCTAGAGAGCTAGGATATAATTGGTTAATCTTTGGGTCTGAGTTAAAGAAGTGGAACTCCAAAAATAAGCTTATCGTTTAAAAATCCTAATCACTTGAAGTCATCACTTTCATCATAAGTGAAATATTTCCAAATTTTATTCTAATAAAAGTTGATTTCACCATTAAATTGAACATAAAATAAATAATGTGATTAATTCAACCTTATGATCATGACATTATTCATTTCAGGGTCATTCTAAACGTTGGAGTCAACTCTTGATTATATTGAAGTAGGGTTTTAAAAGCTCTAATACCCTTTTCAATAGTTGAGCCCCGGGTATAAAGCTCCACGGTTAATATTCCAAGCCCCAACGCAACTCTCCACTGTATTTCAAATTTCAGAACCTTCCCCAGAGAACGGTCAAAAACATAAAACTGCATGTGGCAATTGAAAGGGACGATTTTTGGAATCCAGCAAAATTGACCATGATCTGGACATTATTTTCATGCTAATATATTATTATATGCCCCACTCAAGAATATGGTATTCTGAACCATGGTTTCCAAGTGTTAGTATGAGAGTTCAGAATCTATGTCGTTCTCTCAAGAAACTGATAGATATCTGCATTCATTGTCATTATTCAACCCTTATTTCAATTAATATTTATTTATATCGTCAATATGATTTTAAAAAAGAGTAATTATTAAAATAATATCTAAAAACAAAAAGTGGAAATCTAAATCTTATTTTAGAGATTAACCATAGTGTGTATCTGTCTTTTCAGAACTATAAGGGTGTTTTATGAAAGAAATATGAAGTATAGATTTTACTACTTTGTAATAAATGTTTTTGTTATTTTTAAGCACAAGCAACTATAAAATTAATGTTTTTAGTTTGGTGCATTATTTTGCAGATTGAGTGTTCTTGGAAGACTATTATCATGCATCAATATTTCATTAATTATTTTTCTTTTGAGGTTGTAAGTCATGATATTAGAAATTTTTAAATTAATTCAATTTTTTTAAAAAAATATATATCATCAATTTTGTCACTCTTGAGTTCAACTTTTTGTAAGCATAGTTGGCTCAATGATGAGGCACCTCCCCCTCTACAAAAACCACCATGTTCCATCCTCAGTCATAGCGCTGGTGGGCTTAGGTGTAGACTGTAGAGTGTGTGAGTGGGTGTGTCAGTTGTATGAGAGTAAACAAAAGGGTGGGGAATATATCAATGAAGATAAATCTCACAAGTAAAATTCTAAACATTGTGCTCTATGCCATTGTAACTTCTTGTGAGGATCACCTAGGCGAAAAGCAATCAAGTGGGCAGGAGCTTTTTGGGTAAAAGAGGTGGGTAGGAGTTAGCATGAAGATTAGGGCTATCTAAATTCCAATCCAATTAAATCCTTTAATTTTGGCTTCTCAAAATTTAATGGCTAAAACATGAAACTTTATGTGATAAAAAAACCAGCATCGACATGCCAATTGAAAGGGATAACGTTTATAAAGGGATTGAATTGATCACGGGTGAGATATATATGTAAATAAAAGAGTGCACCAATAAAATGTTTCAATTATCTTTACGGTTCTATATGTTAGTGCTCCGTGTGTGAAGATAACTCTCATGGTTTGCATGGAACGTAAAAATCTAAGCATGCTTGGATGGATCCTAATCACGGGAGAATAGTGCGATCAAAAGGTATAATTGTGATATGATTTGGGGCAAGAATAATCTCAATTATATTACCAAAACCATTAATTAAGGGGCCTTAAAGTTTAACTTTTTTGAAGTTATATTTTTTAAAGATTTAATTTAACAATAAATATGATTGAAATTAATGTTAAATTAGGGTGATTGCAAATTGATTTAGCATTTGGGAGCATGAGGAGATTGAATTGGTCATGGGAAGGCACGAGGCTGTAAAAGGTTACCTTGCATCCAAGCTGTCACAGGTACTTCTTAGCAAAAATAAATCCTATATATAAATGAGAAACAAACTTTTGCTTATAGGTTAAAGTAGACAATTTTCCCCGGCGCTTTGCAGTCCATTTGGATAGGTGCCACTGGTCACACTGGGTCCCATGAAATTGATGGGGTTCCACTTTTGGGGAAGGTCTGGATGAGTTCTCACTCACATAAGAAAGTTTTCTGGTTAAAATGCCCCTGCACTTGGAAGAGCCCATCTTCCAGCCTAAGCACAGTATGAAACTCCGAAATCTGAAATACAAGCAATGTCCAAACCAATTCCACAACTTAGCCAGCTGTACCAGTTTTTCAAGCCTTGGAACAAACCCGACTAGACCCAATCCTAGACACAGTCCCATAATTAGCTGGGCTCAAACTGTGGAACCGGGTTCGTGTCCCCATTACCAATATGGGTTGAAATTGGTTCCAGCCCTAGAATTTTCAGGTCAAGTCCTTTTCCGCCAATTGGAGTCCACCAAAATTAGCTAGAAAATGTTAAACACCCACTGTTCAGGTGGTTCCATGAATTCCAACCCCCAACCACATTGTTGAGAAGGGATGATGATATTCCCGGGTGCATCGTTGCCATTCGCCACACCGGACATGTTGAAATTCAGGAGTCTCACCTTTGGTGATGGTCCAGATGTGCACTCCCAAAGGAGTGCGTGGGCGGGAGAAAATTTTCCAGTTAACAGGATCAGTAACCTCCATGGGCCAAATTATAGTAGTGAAGGACCAAAAACAGCACATCGAAATATCAGGTCCGAAGTGTTTTAACAAGCCAAATTAGCAAATGAAGTCTCCAGCAAAAACAAGTCAGCCAAGAACTGATCTGTACATTAAAGTGATCCTATGACAAATAGTAACTATTAGCAGCGGCATTCTAAGACTATAGGAGGGGTGAGCTCCATGGTTAAAATTTCTAAATATAAACTGTTTGAGCATGGCTACAAGGTTCCAGCTAACCAGCTTCTCAGATGGTGGATGTTCACATCACCTTCTATGATGCACGGATATTTCTAAATGGGCAATGTATCATATCATATCATCTCCAATGCTTTAATTTTGATGTCTAAAATTCATGTCCGTAACATGTCCCTGCCATATCCATGTCATATCCTGGCATCATAGGAAATATTCCAATCTATGGTTATTAGGAATTCAGAATTCTTCCGCCTACAAAAAAATTTACTCCATTTCTCATATCCTGTCGTTTGCAAACATTTATTAGAAGACCCGCAACATGTTTGGAACTTGAAAGGTGCTCATTGTCCCAACCACATTGGTTGTGAGTTCAAATCATGCGCTGCCAATCCAAAAAAAAAAACTCTTGCAGGGCCTCAGTTCCTCTGCCTACTGGATAATACCCACTTTCACTTTCAGACATCCAAATGCCACCAGAGTAGTGCAAATGAAATGTGCCCAAGATCTATCCAAGTCCAGCCTGTTTAGTTATTGGACCTAATTTTTGGAGGCTGCATCAAGCGGGCCCCTTAAAGCAGTCTGGAAAGCAAGACTGAGCCAATGTTATGCAACCAACTCAACAGCTAATTCATTCATTTTCTTAAACTTTAAAACAGTTTCTGTTTACAGGTGAAAAGGTAAATAAAATCTATTTGCTGAATTCAAATGCACTAGTGTGGGGGGCAATTGAATTATAAGTCATAAATTAACATCTACCTTCCCTTGGCATTCCTAAGATAGTCTATCCGGATTTGCCATAGCTGCTCCCCTACCTCTTTAATGGTTGGCCGATCAGATCGTACTGGTGCAGCACACCGGAATGCCAAATCAAACATCTTTGCCACTATTTCCCCATCTACCACTTCCTCCAACAAGGGATCCAAGGCATCACTTGCCTCACCTTCATTGTACTTCTTGAAAGCCTGAAGCACCCAAATAACAGAATCTTGAGCATTAATTAACTAAATCACCTGCATTATATGGGACCTTTTCCCAACCAAAAAACATATTGAAACTATCTCGAGAACTTCTATCTTAATATATCCAGATGGTGGTAGAAAGCTCACATAAAATCCTTTTCCAGGACAACTGGCATACATGAGTATTATTAAGTCCATTGATATGTGGACTCATTGTGGGCAGGGCATTCTAATAAATTCACTCACATGATGATCCCAATCATCTCATATTGTTTGTTAAAATTTGGACATCGGAAAATTTTCCTTTCAACCGTCCATTTGATAGCTAATCGGTTAGGAGTATGACCACCCAGTAATGTACTTACCAGTTACGTACTTCCCAGTGAGATCCAAAATTGATATACATTCATACCACGCATTCTAAGCATGGAGCATGAATACGATTCCCTAACTTAGCCAGACTATAGCCCATAGCACAGTTGAAGGTATTCTACTGCAACTTTGAGGTTGTAGATTCATGTCATGTTATCAATAGAAAAAGGCCAAAGTATCACCGAATTCCTCATCTCATATTTCTTAGTCAAATTTAAGTTGTACAAGCATGAACATAAAAAGTGCGAGCGAGAAAGAAATGGTTATCTATATATCATAAGATATAAATATGTGGGAAACAGGAGCAGATGTTGGTTAAAATTCCATCACTAAATGCCTCATTAGAACCAGAGGGTAAATGAAACTACAGAGGACAAGCATATGCACGATGTTTGCATCATAGATATTACCTTGCTGTTACGCTAAACCAAAAGGTAAAATCCATGTGATGACTAGGGCCCCAATACAGATAGCATCAGAAAGATGCTCCTCTTATAGCTTCTCTGTTAGTCCAAAGTGCCACTAAATGGCAAACATGTGTATGCAGGGGCGCGTGTGTGTAGAAGGGTATTCAAATAGAAACAGAGGCACATTGCAGAGTCCATTTTATCAAACAGATGGAGAACAATTTAAAGCACTATCCACAATTTCAATTTGTGCAATCATAAGCATTCTGAGAAAAGGGATCGGCATGGTTACTTACCCATCTGACAGTCACCCTTTCCGCAGCACTTCTTTTCAATTCTACTGGGCGGCGCCCAGTTAGAATTTCCACAAGCAGAATGCCAAAGGAATACACGTCACTTTTTGGTGTGAGTTGATAGGTCTTGAGGTATTCAGGGTCGAGGTACCCAGCAGTTCCTTTCACTTTGGTTGAGATATGAGTTTGATCTACTTCCATTGGACCAAGTCTAGCAAACCCAAAATCAGCCACCTTTGCTCTCAAGCTCTCAGTTAGAAGAATGTTTGATGACTTCACATCTCGGTGGATTATTGGCTTTTCTGTGGGAAGATTAGAATGAAGGAACAGTTCAGTTAAATACCTGTAGCTTAAGAAAGCAATCAAGTGATATTAAAATAATGCAAGCACAATCAGATTAACCAGCTGCTGTGGTGAGAAACAAATTCCATGCAATCAATTGCAATATTAGAACAACATTCATTTAGAGGGACCATAGACGACACTACTATTCAGACTATTTACGGCTGGAAAAGTATTAGAAACTGATGCAGTCACAGGTACTAAAGGAACCCAACAACAGTATGCAATCTTCGTAATACAGCTGTCACAGTAGGATATAGTGACTGCCATACCTTGGACTTGAGATAAAACAAGGAAAACAGTGTTTGAACTACTCAATATTGAGTAGATCTCAATGAACAATTAACAAAAACAGTAGAGGATTAAGGAGAAGAAAGAAGCAGTGGAGAAACATCGACCACAAATCACTTGTTCTTTATTACTAGAAAGGGTTGACCATGCATGCCCAGCAGTCAGACTACAATATAGTATATAAAGTGCCAAAAATTAAGTCAAAAACCCTAACAATCCTTAATAAATCAGTCTCCTACTACAATGAGAATTCTTTATTTCAAAGCAAAAATCAATCAACAGTTCTAAAGATTCAAACAAAAGTAGAAATCATTTCTTGCTTCAGGTTGTCACAGAGAACCTGCAGTAGATCAGATATGGCCCCCAACATGGCCCACCCTTTAATGAAAGCACCGATACAATCTGAAGGAGCACTCATGGGTGACCCAGATCGTAATGCTGCCTTCCTTGAATTGGGAAAGAGACCGCAAGTGAGAAAAGAACCAAACGCTTAAAGTCCAATCAAAAGTCCACAATCAATGGGCGCAAATCAATAGGATCACCAAACTGGTATTAGGTAGAATGTTGTGGCTGATACATACTAAGACTTGGAGGTAACATTGTGTGGTTCTTGTGCATGTGCCACAAAATGGAGAAAGAAGACTTGGTTACTAACTTGAAAATATTGGTCTAGCATTGGACCATTTAGCCAAACATAAACAGATATAACACATACATATTGGTAAACCATATGGGAAACATGCATCTCCATGTTAACAACTATGCTATGATGAACGGATACTTCAAAATGGGCAATGTATTGTGTTATATCATATATGAGATTACACTTTTTATGTGTAAAATCCATGTCCTTGCCATGTACCTACTGTATCCATGCCATACCTGGGCATCATAAGTTCTATGGTAGTCATGTTGCATGAGTTCTGTGCCACCCACCAGTGGGAACAATAACAAATGGGGCTCTTCGAATGCAGCAGGAAGTGGCACATGTGGTAACCAATAACGGATGATAAGAAAGAAACATAGATGTCTCAAGAAAATCAGAGCCAGGATCAAAAGGCAGTAATCCATGAAAAGAGCTAGCAACTCCTAAGAACAAAATGGACAAGAGACCACTCATGACAGTGAGAAAACTTTCTGCTAATATCAGTAGCCCTTGATATTCCTGAATTTAAAAGGACCATGATTCTAACTGCTGTTCAAGACTGAAGAATTACCGGAAAGGTCTTCGATTTCTTTCTCTATTGCACTGCCAAGAATTTTTGGAAGGTGACTTGAAGATTATACAAATGTGTGAACCATCCAATTATAAGTTGTGGCCACTGTAAACATGACCCAGCCCAAAATCAGGCAGGTCCAAGCATCATGCTGCATACAAATTTTGAAGGACAGGTTGCAATGGGTTCAAGTACGAGGCTTTACAAAATAAAGAGTTATTTTAGAAGAAGTTGCATATCTTTTAAGAAAACCTTAAAAACGCCCATATACTTTTTCCTTTTACTAAAAGGTACCTTGACTGCCAGTCCAACTAAATGAAAAGTAACAGACATTTCCACTCTCATTTCCTTTTTCTACCTTCCCATATTACCCCTTGCTACATTGTCTTCCGGGATTATCATCTCCATTGATGCAAAAGTGATGTCTTTTGAACTGATCCTATTTAAGTGATAGGTGCCCACCTTATGTTAGTTCCTAACCACTGACAATATTGGCACCCCCATGTAAAGGGAGTAGGCCAAATCTTACTGCAAATGAAGTTGGGTCGCCATCAAATTGATCAACTGGTAGGGCTTGCTTGAAGTGGCCACTTTTGTACAAGTTAATTGTGAAGAAGTCCAACTAGGCAATTAGTGGGACACACTATACTGAACATATTTTATTATTTACTGCAAAGGATCTCCAAAGTGGCTTCTTGATACTGTTGCCTTACTTGGCCATAACCCACTATGTTTGGCATTTAGATATGATCTTGATTTTGTTCATGTATGGAATTTACAAATCGAGTTCTCTTCGCTGAATCACATACCCAATCTGTAGACCATATCTTCCCTTGATTAGAATATGATCAAAATTTGTGGGATGCGTATTGTCTGATTTGATTTGAAAAAAGTAAGAAAGAGGGTCCCAGCCCTCTTGGGTGAAAAAAAAAAGAAAAAGAAGACATAGAAAAATGGGTCCCACACCCATGGATGGTTAAAAAAAATTAAAAAAAAGTGGTCCCAGCTCCTTGGATAGTCAAAAATGAAAAAGGGCCCCAGCCCCACTAGATGGAAAAAAAAAAAAAGAAAAAGAAAAATGCGTCCCATTCCCCTTGGATGGTGAAAAAAAAGAAGGATACCAGCCCCCTTTGATGGCTAAAAGGTTTAAAAAAAGAAAATAAAATAAAAATGGGCCCCAACCCCTTGGATTATTTAATAACAAAAAAAATAAAAAAAGGAAAATGGATCCTATCCCCCTTGAATGGTTTAAAAAAAGGGTCCCAGGTCCCTTGGATGGTTAAAGGTTAAGAGAAAAAAAAAAAGAAAAGAAAAGAAAAAGATCCCAGCCCACTAGGATGGCTAAAAAAAAGTAGGGGCCGAAAGAGTCATTGCTATTTCCAATAAATGTATGGGGTAAAATTGGTAATACATAAAAACAAAGAAGAGTGGGAACATCTGTGAGTTTTCATTAGTTGGACGGTCAATCAAGGTACCATTGCGTAAAAGCAAAAGGTACAGGGGTGTTTTTGAGGTTTTCTAAAAAGACAGGCACCTTTTTGTACAAACTCCAAAATAAATAATGATTCATTCAAAAGAAAATAACCAAGCATGACACAGACCAATATCAGGCTCGTCCAAGGCCCCAAGCATTATGTTGTCCAACATGAAATTTAAAGACTGCTAATTGTTGCAACTACAAGTTGAAGATTCAAGTCATGTTTCCAATAGAATGGAAGAAAAAAGGACTAATTGTAAAGACCAGTGTCAAATGCTTCTAGAATGAAGCTTATAACTAAAGACACCCTCTTGTAAGAACTGAAGATGTAGCAAAAGAAACAAAGGAAGTTCAAACACAAGGATGCTTGCTTAGAATCGCTAAATCAGTGTAATGACCCGGCAGCTTTAGTTGTTGTGGAAGTGCAAATCTATGATGGCAAGGCCGCCACAAACATGATCAGGACAACGTTAGCTAGGATCAAGCACTAGATGTAGAGATCCGTGACTATGTACAAGAGATCAGTCACATGGGATTCACTCTACAAGATCCAATGGCAAGGATAGACACCCTTGATGGAGAAGATGATGATGGATGGTTTAGATCTAGACTTCTTATGTTATTTATTATTGTTTATGAGTATATTGAGATGCTTTGCAAACACCTTGCCATATCTATTTATAGCATTTGGCTTAATGGGTGACAAGCTCCAACTCAAATTTGAATAGAGAGATGAGGATAGAGTTGGATCAAACTCTCTCAATTCAAGTTTGAGTGGAGAGATGACAAGGATAGAGGAGTTGATTAAATCTAAACAAGTTCTATCCCTATCATCACACAAGTGTTAACACATCCTTTTCAAACTCAAACAAACACTTTGTGAGGGGTGTCTCTCTGTGTTGGGGTCTACCCACATGTAAACACAAGTGGCCCCATCATAGATGCCAACAATAAGTTTACTGCATCCAATAAAGACTGGCAGAGAAGGCAACAATGTTCCAACATTTCATTATCATAATTCGCAGCTAAGAGGAATAGCTTATGTTCATTGGCTATTAAAGTTATCTCATAATAAACACAATATAAGATTTTTATTGTGCAGTCTCAGCAATTGTGCATAAACAAATATGCCAGAAAAAGCAACAAAACAATATATAAAGATCCCTAACCTGCATATAAGTGGAGATAAGTAAGTGCATGGGTGACATCAATGGAGATTTCTAATCTTTGATTAAAGTCCAAGACCCTCCCATGTTGACCTGCCAAGGATAGCAATGCATTTAGGAAAATCCATGTGGCAGAATGGTACATTAACCAAATAATTTATACCAAATGTGCCTTACCATCTAGATGCTCCCTCAGAGTACCATTTGGAACATATTCAGTTATGATTATGCGCTCATCTCCTTTATCAAGATAGCCTAGTAGCTTCACCAAATTGCGATGGTCAATTTTGGCTAGCAAGTCCACTTCACTGCTAAATTCTGTCCGCAGAGAATCGAAGTGTTCCTGTTCAAAATCAACATGGTATGACCATAAAATATATGCTATGAACAATGTTGAATTATCAAAAGAGAAGCCAATCTAACTACCATCAAGTAACGATAATAAGAATAATAATAAGAAAAAGAAAATTTACTATCATCGAATGACTCACTGCACCAAATTGCATTTTCAAAACCATAAGCAATTTGGCGATTAAGTGACTCCGGTTTCTATAGAAAAGCGGTAGCATGGGATTCTTAAACTTCTTAACTTTGCAGAAGACTTCGTTAATCTGTTTCACTTTTTCATTTCTGATAAATTAAATAAAATGCACCATAATCGCCCAACAAAAGCATATATCTTAGTAGGACACCACACTTGGAGAAAAAGTAAGTTTATGAACACCTCACATGGAAAAATGTGAATGACAAAGTGGAAAAATAGATTTCCATACAAGGTCAATCAACTGCTTTTGTCCATGCCTGGATCTAATTAGTCCCTCTCCAGTCTCCAATAAACTTGTTCACGTTTCCTTTAATTTTCATTATGGGAACCTTGGTGCCGACAACCGGGGAATACAAAATAAACAGGGCATAGGGTCATGACAAACCCTTGAGGGGAAAGAAAATATGAATGATTTAGAATTTGATTTTACTATATCAAGCACATTTGGTACAGAAATGAATCCACATTTCCAAAAGTGAAATGACTGGCTTAGACCTTCATCTGTTGTTAAACTAAGTTCCTCCATAGTAAGGGGTTGAATCACTAGATTTGCCCTCGTTCAATAATAAAAGCTGCATTTGGGTCAAAAAGTGCTAAAGCCCATAGAGACAACAATAACTAATGGCATTGTTATATCATCGTCAAACCATAATAAAAAAAAAACAAGTGAGTGGATTTCAACAAGAGCCCCGACAAAAATAGCCAGCACATCTGTTTATTCACAGCAAAAATATTTCAAGGAATAACAGTTAGGACCAAAGTACAATAATCCACTAGCCATTAGCCTTGCGCCTCCTTTCATTATTGTGGCATCTAACAACTGCATCCATGGCTACATTCTCATAAGATGCATGCTTCCTAACCCAATCATTTTTCTTCCCCAAAAAAGTGATATGATATGACCAAGGGTCCATGGAAAAATATGACCCATGGTCCATGGAAAAATTATTTTTCTCCATTCTCCTAGCTTTTCACTCAGGACTTTGGAGGATACTGAATAGTTTTTTTTTTTTCCTTTTCTGAATGGTTAGGGGATGTTGCACTGCATGTTATTCTACTAATATTCATCAAGTACACTGATAACATGTATGCAAACTACAGTTCATCCCCCCAGATTATTGGAGAATTTCTTTTGCTCTTTGAACTTATCTTTATAAAAGAAAACTACCAGATTCCAAACATTGTTATCAAAGATGGGCTTAATGAAGCTATGTGCCCAGGATTTCATATGCAAGAAGCAACTTAGCTTCCAAATGTTGATGCATGCATCTAACTACGTACATGTCTAGGTATATTCAATATTGCTAATTTGATTGTCATATTTATTCTAAATTTATGTTTCTCCCAATCTTCACAAATAATTCATATGCAGTTGAGCAAGTAAATCATTTTGTTTATTAAGAACAATGAGAAATATGATTGTCATTTTTATTCTAAATTTACGTTTCTTCCAATTTTCACAAATAATTCACATGCAGTTGAGCAAAGCAAATCATTTTGTTTATTGAGAACAATTTCTCATTGTTTAAAAATATTAACAACAAAAAACACTACCGCCAATATCAACTAATATCCAGATTAATGAGATAAGTCAAAGATGATGATGATGATCATCATCATAAGTAATTAATAACGCATGTGCTCAAGTGTTGATTGATTTGCTTCGCAATACCATTTGGAAACCTCACAGCATGGGAAGCAGGACAAGAACACCATCTAGAGGAAGCTTTAACTATGTACCTATCATATGGTATCAGAGGTAAAATGACACACTGAAGAAACTAAGATCACAGAAATGAAGGAACCAAGAAATCTCAAGAGATGCACACTACTCTTCAATAGAAAGACGTTAATAACTTTTGGACATAGAACATTAACTTCTAATTTCTATGATAAATTATAGTACATACTAGTAGATAGCAAACTATTTTACACTTTTTGCTCAATATCAACACATATGTCTCTCGATTACACTCATCAGCATGAGAAAACAAAATTCTTAATGACCAAACTCATGGACGTAAATCTAGTTATCCAAAGAAAGGCCAATCAATGAACCTTTTGAAATACAAGTACCAAGGTGAAGATAATGTTCTAAGTAAATGAAGAAAAGAATGGGATCTAATCTTGGATGGCTAACGGATTGTTGGTCATTGTTTGTCACAAATCTCTCTCCGGCGGTGACAACGAAGGATTTATTTGAAGTGTTCAAGAAGGGGGAGGCCAGTCAAGTGTTCGATGTGTCTATGCCAAAAGATAGAGTTAATGGGAGAGACAGAGGATTTGGATTTGTGCAATTTAAAACTGAATGGGATGCCAAAAAAGCAATCCAACAGATGAATGGCAGAATGGTCGGTGGAAGAAGGATAGGAGTTCAAAAAGCTAAATATGATAGAATCCCTAAGAAGAATGGTTTTCGTCAGCCAAGTGAAGAAGTTAGGAGATCTGTCTGTGCAGCTAGTCTGCTGAATCAAAGAGAAGGTTTCATCCATCCAAGGAGTGGTACGTCCGGCGCGAGTCAAGTAGTGTCCTAAGTGGTTGGTAAATCTAAGGTGGTAAAGGTAGAAGCATCTCTGGTGTCGTCATTGAAAAAGGAAGTGATTAATTCTTTTGTAGGAATGGCTTGTCGCCTAGATGTATCTGAGGCAGAAATTCTCTGATGGCTGTCAGTGGAGGTGAATGTGCAAGCCGAGGTGAAGAAGTTGCACTCCTCCTTGTTCTGGATTCAACCAAGGGTGGGGGAGGATTTCTCTTGTTTGGTTAATCTGGGATCAGATTTGTTTAATGAGACTCTTCGAAGGAATGATTGATGGACGGAAGTGCTTGGGCTTGTCTTACAGCCTCTACAACCTTAATGGTTTACGTTGGTTGGTATTCCATTGCATGCTTGGGATGATAAGGTCTTCCGATGTATTGGTGAGTGTTTGGGTGTAGTTATGGAGATTGATGGAGAAGCAAGTGCCAAAAAGTGATGAGATAGGGTTCGGTTGCTTGTGTTGTGTAATTCAAAATGTCAATTCCCAGACATCATTCCATTGGAAGTTGAAGACGCAAGGGATGATAGGTGTTGGTGATGCGGGAGGTTGGGGAAGCCGAAAAAGTGTCACCGGGATTTACTTCTGTCGGAAAATCAAGCAACGAAATTTGCGGATTCTCCAACAAGGATAGTGGGCGAAATCTCAGGGGATTTGAATTTCAAATCCCATGCATTGTTAGTGATTCTTTTGCAAGAGTTTTGGATCCGGAGAAGGAATCTTCACACAATGGGAAGGAAGGCTCAAAGAATTTTGTGCCACTTACGAGTTTGGTTCGGAGTCATAGTGAGAAATCCCATTTCGTCGAACGCCAGGAAACAGTTATGCAAGGGCTAGGTTGAGTTGCCCTTTGATAAAAGGGGTTTTCATGAAGTTGCAAAATGACCTTTCTACCCCTTGCAAGAGTAAAGTTTTACCTAATAATCTTACAGGAAGAGATTCTCTGGCAATACCAATAGAGGTACGTGCACCTTCAGTGGATCAAAGGGGGGCAAGGTTAGTGGTGGAGGTGCAACCGATGTACAAGATTTGAATCATTTATCCACATCCGTAGGCCACGCTTCTAAGGATATTCTCAATAGGAGAGAGGAAGGTCATTGGGGGGGATCACTGTTCAGAGAGTAAAAGTGGAGGCGATAGTGACATTGGTGTCAATCTGGATGTTGCAGAAATCCAAGATCTGGCGATAGTGGAGTTGACAGACAATATTGATGCTTTAGCGATGGAGCTGCCCATTGAAGGGGCTAGTGCAGATGATACCAATAGAATTATTGAAGTTGCTTGAAATTGCTCGAGTATTGGGCATATCGATTGATGAAAGATTAGGTGGGTTGAGAAGCTTAATTCGTGATATGTTAGATGAGAAGTGAAGTAGTAAAAGTGTCCAAAGATTCAAAAATAAATCTGAAGCTTAGAGAGAATTAGCCAAATTAGCTTTTTCTACCAATTATGATAGACGAAATAAGTAGTTGGGTGTGGCTTTGAGTGGAAAATGAAGCTTTTGTCATGGAATGTTTGTGGTATGAATTCAGTTGCTAAGAGGGTGGTGTTGAAAGGTTTAATTCAATTGTGTACGGGAGAATGCCTTTTTATTCAGGAGACTAAGATGGAAGTTATTGATATTCAGGTTATTCAATCCATTTGCCCATGGGCAAATAGTATGCTTTGTGTCCTTCCGTGGGTGCATCAGGAGGCATATTGTTTGTTTGGAACTCGGATTATTCGGAGAAGATGGATGAGTTTATGGGAAGGTTTACTGTTTCTACTCTCTTAAAGGATGTTCGATGTAACAAAATATGAGCTACAACTTCGGTGTACGGGCCATCTTTTTCCAATGAGAGGGCGGGTTTTTGGACAGTGCTTTCGTTGGTTACAGATCTTTGGAAATGTCCTTGGGTTGTGGGAGGAGACTTCAACTATATTAGATTCCCTTCTGAAAAAAGGGAGGTTCTACTATTACATAATTTATGAGGGATTTTAGTGATTGGATTAGGAGTCATGATTTGATAGATTTCCCACTAAAAGGTGCTGATTTCACTTGGTCTAATATGCAGAGGGATCCAACTATGTGCCGGTTGGATCAATTCTTGGTGTCTTCAGAGTGGATGGCTATGTTTCCAGGTTGTATCTAAAGAGCGCTAGCTAAACCAATTTCAGACCATTGTCCTCTTCTTGAAACTCATTTGGAAGATTGGGGTGCTCCACCTTTTAGGTTTGAATTAATGTGGGTGTCAGAAAAAGGTTTTCCGAAATGCGTGAAGTACTGGTTGGGTAATTAGGATGTTCGAGGGTGGATGAGATTCCAATAATGTCAAAAGTTGAAATTCATAAAAAAGAAAATGCAGGCTTAGCATGAGGAGGTTTTTGATAGTATGTCAGAAAAGAAGAACACTCTTTTAGTTGAAATTCAGAGTATCGATAGGCAGGCACCAGAAGGGAAACCTAAAGATGATTGGAATAGAAGACTCTATGTTAAAGATCAATTTCGCATGCTTCTTTTTCAGGAGGAGGTTAGTTGGAAGATGCGATCTAGAAATAGATGGTTGGCTACTAGAGATCATAACACGAAATTCTTTCTCACTCGTGTGAATCGGATAGTTGCTATTGATGTTGGTGGAAGAATTCAGGTGGATAAGTCTAATATTCAAAGAGAGAGAGTTCACTTTTTTCGAAGGCTTTATGCCAATGATAATATGATTCGGCCTTGGATAGACAGAGTTTCTTTTAGTCAGATATCCCATCCTTGAAGCTCAATTTTCGAAAAAACAAATTAGTGAAGTAGTCTTTAGTCTAGGGGCTGATCGAGCTCCAGGCCCTGATGGGTTTCCACTAGCTTTCTTCCATTAGTTCTAGGAGATGCAGGACGGAGGACAAAATGGTAGTGTCTTTAAAGAATTTCGTGCCAATGGAGTTATAGCAAGTGAATTTGGACCATCTTTCATTGCTTTAATTCCAAAGAAAGATGGTACTATTTCTATTAAGGATTTCCGCCCCATTAGTTTGATTGGAAGCCTTTATAAGATATTAGCCAAAGTCCTTGCTAATTGCTAGAGAAAAGTGCTTCCTAAGGTCATTTTTAATAAACAAGCTACTTTTGTAGAAGAACGTCAAATCCTTGATAGCGTGGCTGTTGCTCATGAATGTGTGGATTCTCGGAACCAGCAAAAGCATCTAGGGTTGATCTGTAAGCTAGATTTTGAAAAAGTTTATGATATGCTAGACTGAGATTTTTGTACAATATATGGAAAGAATGGGATTTGGATATAAGTGGCGGAAGTGGATTTACAGTTGTGTCTCCTCTGCTCATTTTTCTGTTATGATAAATGGATCTCCTACAGGTTATTTTAAGAGTTCAAGAGGTGTTCAACAAAGGGATCCATTATCTCCTATGCTTTTTGTTATTGTGGTAGAAGCTTTAAATGCATTATTGGAGAAAACTAGACGGATAGGGTTGATCTATGCATTTGCTATAGACGAGGTCGGTCTGCAGGTATCGCAATTACAATTTGCAGATGATTCCATATTTTCTTAGGTGCATTGCCAGATAAGGTTCCTAATTTGAAATTGATTTTGAAATGGTTTGAGTTGTTGTGTGGGCTTCAAATAAATTATGGGAAGTGTCAATTTATCGGTGTCCGGTTGACAGCTAATCAGGTTGCCCTTTTGGCGGATGTGTTCAGTTGTAGAGTTGGTAGTTTGCCTTCTACCTATTTGGGGTTGCCCTTCCTTATGGGATTTTGTCGTGGAGCGCATTGAAAACTATTGAGCTCATGGAAAGGGAAGCTTTTATCGTTGGGAAGGCGAATTACTTTGATTAAGTTTCTTATGCAAAGTCTTCCAATTTATTATCCATCTTTTTTCAAATGCCCAGAAAAAGTAGTGCGGAAGATAGAAAAATTGATCATGGAGAAAAGAGGAAGTACCATTTGGTTAGGTGGGATCTGGTTTGTAAACTTATTGATCAAAGAGGTCTAGGGATTCGCTCTATTGAGAAAGTTAACAAAGCTCTTCTGGGAAAGTGGCTATGGAGGATTGGGGGACCAACTCAGGGACTATGGAAGAAAATTCTTATTTTCAAATATAAGTTCGGCAATGATGGTTGGTCCGTGCTAGGACAGTTGTTCAATGCCTTCGGCTTTTGGAAATCAATTCTCTTTGTTAAGGACGATTTTTCTCAATGTATTCGTTTCAGGGCACATGATGGAAGACGGGTTCAATTTTGGTATGATGAATGGTGTGGACAGTCTGTATTGTTAAATCTTTTTCCTAATCTGTTTTTGTTAGATAGGAGAAAACACGCTGTTGTTGTAGACAATTTCCTTATTACTGGCGATCAAGTTGTGTGGGACTTTAATTTTCGCCATGATATGACTGATATAGAAATTGATGAATTTGCTCGCCTGCTTGCCTCTCTTTATCAAGTGTATGTTACTGGTAGAGGATGTGATGCTAGAGTATAGAAGCCTTCGGTTAAAAGTAACTTTACAACAAAGTCTTTTTATACTTTCTTGTCAAAATCCTCTCATTCTATTTAGAGGTGTAAAAGATTTTGGGATTCTACTATACCTTCTCGAGTTTTAGCTTTTTGTTAGGTGGTGAGATGTCATAAAATATTGACAACGGTTAAGCTGAGGAAGAGGAATCATATTTTTGTTATTGGGTGCCTGACGTACCTAAGGGATGAGGAAATAGTGCATTATTTGCTTATTCATTGCTCTTTTGCTCAAAAAGCTTGGTCTGCTATTCTTAGTTTATTTGACATCCATTGGGTCATGACTTTTCGAATTGCGGATATTTTCCATCAATGGCAGTTGAGGATCAAATATGTTCATATGAGGATTCTTTGGAAAGTAGCGCTTTATGCGGTTTGTTGGAAAATTTGGTTGGTAAGGAACCACCGTGTTTATAAAAATAAAAGTAAATCAGTGGAAGATGGGGCAACTTCTATTGTTTGGCCTATTTCAGAATAGGTGTGCTTACGAAAAGAATTTAAAGGGGGCGTATTGGAGGATTTGAACAGATCATAGGCAGCTCATTTCCAAGGTGGATGGAGAGATGGAGGATTTGAATAGTATCATGGGCAGCTCATTTTCAAGGTGGAAGAGTCCTAAACCTTTGAATAGTGTCAAGTGGGAAAGCCCTCCAATGGGTTCTCTCAAGTTGAACTTTGATGGTAATTATGTTCAAGCCATTAGAAGAGGTGGTGTGGGAGGTGTAATTAGAGATTGGAAAGGCAATGTTGTTCAAAGTTTCTTTGGGGTAGTAGATTCTATGGATGCTAATGAATCTGAACTTCAAGCTTTGTTGGTTGCCTGTCGTATGTTACGTCAATTGGAAGGATTTAAAGCTATCATCAAAGGTGACTCTTTTTTAGTTATTCACTAGAGTTCAAGAAAGTGCTCTTATCCTTGGCGACTGGCTGTTAGATCTCCCACGATTTGAATATTGTATTCCATCATGTGCTTCGGGAGGCAAATGAATAGGCGAAAAAACTAGCTATAGAAGAGTTGTTTCGTTTTTCTTTAGTTTTTGATGTATAAGCTTTTTTGCATTCTTTTTTCTTGTTAAATAAATTTTACCGTAATAAAAAAAAGGGCCAATCATCATCATCATCAAAGCCTTGTCTCAACTATGTTGGAGATCAGCTACATGAATTCCAATTCTCCATTCCAATCCATCATGAGCATGGATGTAATAATTCCCAAGGGCGCTATGCTCTTATACATATAGCACCGCTCACAACTGCTGCAGCGCGTAACGGGGTGGGGTTCAATTTCTGCCTCACTTTTTCAATCCTAAAACTTTTGTAACTTTGTTTTCTCATATTTTCACTGCTCCTAACTCATTTTTTTGCCTCCATTTTTCAAATCCTCTCAAAAGAACACTAGAATTATAAAATTAAAAAATCAAATACAACTTATACAAGCACACATTCAAGTGGGATTCAAGATTCAAGCATCCAACTCAAAAATATAAACTCAAGGTAAGTCTTTTGGGTTTATTCTTTTCTACTTTGAGTTTATTTCTCTACTTTTTTTTTCCATGAATCACTTGAAAATGAGTTATTATTGTTAGATCCATGTTCCCCTTTGAACAAGCCCTTCCTTTTTTTTCACTAACTTAATTTTCTTTTTTTTTAATTTTATTTTTGAATTATTTTATTATTTGAAAAAATCTTTTTTATTCATGGAAAACCAATCAAATGAGTTGAAAATGGCTCCTGAATGCTAGATCTATGTTTCCCATCGATCAATCCCACATATTATTGTGTTTTTCTAATTTTTTTGTTTTTTATACTTGGATATTTGTATTTTTTGAAAAAAAAATTACAAAAGTAACCCAATCAAATGGGTGCACAATGGTCCCTAAATGTTCGATCTATGTTTCTCATAGATCAATCCCACATATTATTGAGTTTTTCTAATTTTTTTGGTTTTCTATTTTCGGATATTTGTATTTTTTGAAAAAAAATAATTTTTGCAAAAGTAAAAGCAATCAAATGGATTGAAAATGGTCCCTAAATGTTAGATCTATATTTCTTATAGATCAATCCCACATATTCTTGTGTTTTTCTTCTTTTTTTTTCTTTTCTTATTTTTGGATATTTGTATTTTTTTTTAAAACTATATATTTTTACAAAAGTAAACCCAATCAAATGTATTGAAAATGGTCCTTCGATGTTAGATCTGCTTCCCATAGATCAATCCCACATATTTTTGTGTTCCTCAATTTTTTTTTCATTTTTTATTTTCAGATTTTCATATTTTTTGAAAAAAATATATTTTTTTTACGAAAGTAAACCCAATCAAATGAGTTGAAATGGTCCCTAAATGTTAGATCTGTGTTTTCCATAGATCAATCCCACATATTTTTGTGTACTACTATTTTTTTTAATTCAGATTTTTGTATTTTGTATTTTTTTTTACAAAAGTAAATCCAATAAAATGAGTTGAAAATGGTCCCTAAATGTTAGAGATATGTTCCTATAGATCAATCCCAAATATTTTTGTGTTCTAATTTTTTTCATGTTTTTAAAATTCATTTAAATTTTAACCTATTACTTTTGAATAGTTTTTGGGTATTCGATTGTGACATGAGAAAATGCCGCATAAGCTAGATCTTGCATAGAGTTATGGTAAGGCAATTGAAAACGATTGGTTGAAGATTAAGTGCGAGTTTTGTCACAAAGTGACTAATGGGGGGGCATTACAAGATATAAGCAACATTTGGCCAATGTGCAAGGCAATGTTGCAGGGTGTCTTGAAGTGGCCAAAGAAGTTAGAGAGCAAATCAAATATTTATTGAACCAGACAAAACAAAGAAAAGTACAAATTAAAGACAAGAGGCAGCAAGGTGTTGCTGCAGTACGCTATGACGTATTTGGGAACAAAGCTCTTGGTGCTTCTAATGATGAGGATGAAGACCCATAAATGATGGCTACATGTCGAGGGTCCCTCATATTGCACCAAGAAGAAGCGGAGTGTCGAGCATATAATCACGGTAGACAGTATGATGCAAGTGGCTCATCTGGTGCAGCAAGCAAGGGCAAGGCCATTGCGGGAGTAATGCGTAGAGCATTTAGTACCCAACAACAGGATGATGATGTAGAGATTATTTCTACTCGAAGGGTTGCACCTACACAAGCTAGAAGAGGGCCTGTTTTTATTGATCCTTTAGCACATAGATTGGAAGCAGCCAAGCAACCAAAAATCTCAAATATCATCAACGGTGTATGAAGGTTGCAAGAGATACATTAGCCAAAGCTACAACAAAATGGTCAATTCATAAGAACATAACCCCTACCGAAATTGATTCTCCTTATTTTCAAACAATTCTTGATGTTGCGGCTCAAGCTAGGCGGGGTATAAGGGCGTGCTCCGTGTATGACGTGGGCACCAAGTACCTTGAAAAAGAGTATAAAGAAATAAAGGCTAGGGTGGAGATGTTTAAGCCGATGTAAGGGCAGAATGGAGTGTGACGGATGGATAAATGGCACCTAAATACAATTAATCAACTTTTTGGTGTACAATGTTGCTAGGACCATCTTTGTGAAGTCCGTTGATGCATCTGAAGAGAAACGGACAACAAATTATATTTATACGCTTAGGGATAAAGTTGTAGATAGTGTTGAAGAGAACATTATCCAAATTGTGACAGACAATGGAGCCAATTTTAATATGGCCAATAAACTGTTAGTGGAAAAAAGGACAAATTTATTTTGGTCCCCGTGTGTAATACATTGCATTGACCTTACATTGAAAGATATTGGTAAGAAGAAAGCTGTGGCCATTGTAATCAAGGCATGTAGAGGTATTACAAGGTTTATATACGATAATTCATGGCTCTTAAGCTTAAGGAAAAGACATACAAGGAACCATGCCTTGGTGCGTCCGGCATTTACTAAATTTGCTACCTATTGCATTGCTATGGAAAGCCTAGTACAATGGAGAATAGAGCTAATTCAGATATTTGCATCAGAAGAGTGGCTTCGTTCGAAATGGGGCAATGCAACTAGTGGTCCGGAGTTAGACATCCCAATTTTAATGATGGAAAATAAATTTTGAGTCAAAGTAAAGAATATATTAAAGGTATATGTACCTTTAGTAAAAGTGTTGCAACTCATAAAGGGGATAAAAAGCCGACGATGGGGTACATTTTTGAAGCAATTGATCGGGCAAAGCAAGCCATTATAAAAAATTGCATATATCTTGATGAATACATAAGAATTATTAATGCCCGGTGGAACGATAAGCTGCACCATCCATTGCATGCTGCAAGTAGTTAACGATTTAACATAATTCTTTAAGTGCTTGCTTGCTTCTTTTTCTTCTTCTTTTAACTCATTAACAAGTTAACTCATTAAACGTTCTATTTTTTCAATATAAGTTATTTTTTAAATCCTGAATTCTACTATCGTAATGCCCAACACCACACTGAAGTAATAGATACGGAATTGCGAGTCGGATTAAGAACAGTGTCAACAAAAATTTGAGTGAGGATGATCACATCGAAGCTAATACAAGAGGTAAGTTAGTTAAGAAACTTGTTTAATCTTTTAAATATGTTTGAGATAATTGTATTGATATGGTGTACTTATTTATTTTTAATTTTTCACATTCTAGATTTCTACTTATACACATAGAAGAGAGATTTTCAGACCAGCGACCCTCTTGTATAGCGAGCGATTGAAAGATGTCCACCTAGTATTTATACATAGAAGAGGGATTTTTATTTATACACATAGAAGAGGGACTTTCTGTGATTGTGGTCTTCCGTCTTTGGGAGTACAAATATCTTTTTTTTTTTGTTTATTTTGTTTATTTTGCATTTCAACTAATTGATGGGAGAGTTTTGGAGAGAGTACTCCACATCTAAGGAGAATAGCCATTCGCATTCTTAGTCAAACTACAATGTCATCAAACTGTGAAAGAAATTATGAAGCTCAAGAATCAGATAACCTGAGAAAACTCAACAAATTGGTATAATGCCATTACATTCTCAAGTTGAGAAACGGATATAGAGAGAGGCAAAGCAAGGGACGATCCTGCGTATTGTCCAATTAATTTGCATCACATATTTAGAGACAATGATCCCTTAATTTCTTGGATAGCCGAGATTGAGGATCCATTGCTAGATTTAGATCTGGGCTTTCAACAAAAAATGCAACGTTTAATTGCTGAATATGCAGAAATGTGTTGAAGATAGCCACCTCAGGGAGAAGGAAGTAGTGCAAGTGCAATATCTAAAGGTAAGGAACCAGCTTATGCTATATCATCTTCTGACAATAGTATTTCCACCGTTGCCTCTTCAAGTTGTTAAACAGGCCCAAGGCCCAAGGCTCAAAGCCCATCAATGTTATATCTCACGTGGAATTGATTTGGTCAATATTGAGACAGCTGGAATTGATTTGGTCAAGTGGAATTGATTTGGTCAATATTGAGACAGCTGGAATTGATTTGGTCAATATTGAGACAGCTTTAGCTTTCCTTTCTTAGAATAACAATTGTTGTAATTAGTTGCTTTCTTAACTTAGATTAGTGATTGATACAATTAAATGGTTTTCCTTTCTGAGAGCCTAGATTATAGGCATGTAAATACCTATATAATGATGTACAATCTCCATAGAAAAACACATAAAAATTATTGCATTCTCAAGAGTATATTCAAACTCTTTTTGTGATCGTGAATTTGTCACAAGTAGCCATGGTGGAGGACAAGGACGAGACAATAGGACAGATGATACTACTGATATCTATCAATATGATGACGAAGAAGATGCTGTTCCCGTTGAGAATGAAAAGGAGTTTCCCGAAAAATCAAGAACAGATCCAAAATGTGCTTATCAACAACGATGGAGAGTGTCACAACTTGGACACATAGATGAACAAGGGAATATGGGTGGAAGTGGAAATGCAGGAGGAGAACAAACAGCGTCTTGAAATACTTACAATGTTCCACATTCAGATTACAGGCCATATCCACATGAACCATCACAATATCACCAATATGGTCATGTGCAATAAGAAGAAAAACAATCTTCAGCCCTAGGGTCTTACTCATATGGTAACTATGTTGTTAGTTAACCTCAATATAAATATCCATCTCCTCCAAGATCCTTTTATTTCTTCTTTGCATTCCAAGATCCTAATGCCCACCAATATCAAAATCAATTTGGTGGGAATGTGCAACATCGTAGTGGAACGACAAATGATGATGGAGATGGTGACACTAACAGCAATGTGATTCTTGGTTGACATTCCCTTTGGTATTAGAGCCAATCAACAAGGTATTCCTCTGTTACAAACTATTTGCTCTTTAAGTAAATTGTTTTTTCTATGAAGTTACTCTTTGAAATTTAAACATAGTTTATCTTTCATTCTTGAATGAATATTGATGAAATTTGTTTATGACATATTTTTTTATAAGCCTTTAAGTTAGTTTCTAAGTTGGCATAACTAAACAATATGAATCTGTATGAAAAAAATTGGTCATTCCTATTCTTTTCTATTGATACAGTGATATTGAACATCATGCAATGAGGGGAACACTACATACTCTTATATTAGTTACTTTTGCAAAACACACATAGATCCCATTATTTTCCAATATTCTGGATTTTCTAGAATTTTTTCATATTTTTTGAATACTTTTCCAAATCACACCGCTATGCCACCCAACACATACGCACCCGCACCCGCACCCGATACCCATGCCAATACTTTATTTCTAAGGTATTTGACATACTTTCTTGAGGCACACCCGTATCCGATACACACTCGCATTTGATACTAATGCCAAATCCACTACCACTACATAGCGTTTCAGCAACCCGCTACAACCGCTATTTTCATCATTAATCATGAGCCAAATCCTCGGATTGGTTGCACTTCTTCAGATCTAACTTTACTACTTCCATCCATGTGCTCTTCAACCTACACGTTTTCCTTGGCAAGCCATCAACTTGAATAGAAAGACTTCTCCTCATTGTCATGGTAGATGGCCCTTGATTGACATGTACAAACCATCTCAAATGAGTCTCTGTTAACTTATCACCTACTAACGCTATCTCTAAATGCTTGCAAATGCACTCATTTCTCCTACATTCATCTCAACATTCTCATCTCTACTAGATTACTACCCTCATTTTGTACATGCTACTTCTTAACTACCCCACATTCTTCTTAATAGATCATAACTAGTCTAATCATCGTCCTATAAATTTTTTGCTTCAATTTTGATGGTGCATGCTGATCACAAGGCACTATAGAAGCACTCTCCAGTTCAACCATCCTCACCCTTATCCTATGTTCAACACATCTTTCTTAATCTCTCCATCTTATCTAATTATTGAGCCAAGGGATCGGAATGAATCTTTTTTGTGTTATCTCTTAAGCTTCAATTCTCACAAGCATTCAGTTATATGCACATCCCTATTGAAGTTGCAAGTCATGTGTTCTAACTTTGTATGATTTATTTTATAGCAACTGGATTTTAAAGCCTCCCACCATTTCTCAAGTTTCACATTCACTCCATCTCTCAATTCATCCACCAACACTATATCTTTTGCAAACAACATACAGAAAGATGATTCCTCTTAAATATGAGCAATTACTCCATCCACAATCGATACAAAGAGCTAAGGGTATAAGCTGAACCCTAATGAAGACTTAAGCCACTCAAAACTGATGTCTCACCGTAACTAGTTATGACATTCATTACCGCTGCCTCATATACGTCTTCAATGATGTCTATATAGCCTTTTAGAACACTTCTCTTGTCTAAAACAAACAAAATCAAATCTCTAGGTATCCTGTTGTGGGCTTTCTCTAGACCAAAGAAAATGGAAAAGTTTTCCTCTTCTCTCGGTACATTCCCATCAATTGCGTAAGTGAGAAGCTAGCTTCCATAGTTGATAGGGATGCAAGTGGGTTGGTTTCGAGCTGGAACCATGTTGGATCGAGACTGGTTCGAACTTCCTTTTTAATTTTTATTTTATTTTTTTCTTAAAATAAGGATATTGTTCAACCCAAAAATCCAAAAAGGGATATCACTCAACCTAATAATAGTGCATCAAAGTCTACCTTCTACAATTGATAAATCTCAACATCCTCAGAACTAATATATAGGTGGTTACATGAAGCTTTTGACATTAGCCTAAACAAAGTCAAGAACCATGTCATAAACACACATATCCACGAGCTGAGTCCCAGGTGTGTGGGTTGGAAACTATATGGATCCAGAATTGGAGCTGTTTAGTAATCGGAACCTAAATGAATTCCGAACCCGAACCCATTTATGAGTCAAAACCTAAAATAGGTTCGAAACTCTGTTTTTTACGAGTTGGAACCGCCAAATAATCGGAGAATTGGATACCCATTTGCATTCCTAATAGTTGACCTCCGTGGAATGAAAACAGATTTATTGTCAGATATTTTGGTCACTCATCTAAGTCTTTGGTCTATTACTCTCTCTAACAATTTCATAGTGTAACTATCAAGTTTAATCTCATGATAATTGGCACGACTTTATATATCTCCTCTTGATGGGGGGCATCAAGTCAAGGAGCAAGAGGAAATTAATTCACATGGTCCACTGTTATGGATGGATTATCCTTTTATTGGGCTAATCCATCAGATTTTGCAAGATCCACAGTTGGATCGAGGTTTGAAGGAAGATACACCGTTAAAGATCTTCCTAGGCATTCAAACAAAAGGCTCCACACTAGGATGTGCCAAGGGGGAAGACTTGTTGCTGATTTGAAAGTGTTTTAATTTTAAATGAGGGCCCTAGATGTTTTAATAGAGTTATAAGTAGAGAAGGGGTCCCATAGCATGTGTTTTAATTAAGTGTGAAGAGTGAAGGGCCTTGCAATTTAAATAATATACAAAGAAATCGTGCAAGGAGGGGTGACTTGGGCACAAATCCCTATGCGCAAGTCCTCCCATTTTCGGCCATTTTGTTTGTTGTTTTTTTTTTATTTTATTTCTTTATACACTTTAGTTATTAGCTTATCTCATGTAAACTCTCTTTTAATCTCAACCATCCAATGTTTAGGGTTGAGTTTTCTTCTCTTTTAAGTTGAAACTCCATCCTTGGAGACCATTATTGATGAATAAAGAAAACATCTCTCCTCGAAAGCTTCTTTAGATTTTTCCATGCAAGTTTTTCATCTATCCTCGCCCTAGTTGGAGAGTTTAGTGTGAGGCCAAGAAATCATTCTTCACAAGAGGTAATTTCCATCTTTTTTCTTTCTTTTGGTTAAGATTTCCACCCATCCTATTAGATCTCTGCATTCGGCCCTAAGAAACCCTTTGTTCTTCTCTTGGATCTACCCAAATATTTGCCAAACGAAGGGAAACCTTCTCAACAGTTCTAGATCGGAAGTTTGGCTATTATAAAACCTGCAATCAGATCTGAAATCTGATCAGATACAGCCCAAACAGCCACTAGATCTGAATATAACTCATATTAAATAGATCTGAACCCTAGATTCGAACCCAGATTCCCTCATATTGGAAGAATACACTATTAATACAGTCCACTCAGATCTGAATCTTGATTTTGAGATCTGAAATTTAATTGGTCTTTTAATCCTTAGAGTGGTTGGAAGTTCTAACTCCCAAAGATCTATCTCCCCACCTTTGGAAAATCATTTACAGGCCTGTGATTTAAATGGCAGATTTAAACAAGTCTCTCTTGCTGAATTTAATTACGATCCTGTGTTGGTGCCAACTTTACATTAATTAGTGTGCATACTACTTGGATTTTTTATCTCTATTTGCATTTCATTCAACATTTCTTAGGTCCTGCATCACCTTTGGTCTTGTATATAGGCACCACAAAAATTCTACTCCATTCATCCATCATTTTCTTTATTCTTAGTATCTTATTGAAGAGCTTGTTAACTAAACACATTCATTTTCTCCTAGGCATTTTCAAGCCTCTATCACAATGTCACCTAGCCCTATAGTCGTTCCTCTCTTCGTTCTTGCCAATGCTTTAGTCACTTCTACAACCCTAATTCTATAGTAGAAGGTATATTTTACTAACAAAGTATCATCTCTCATTCCCAAGCCATCTATAGAATCTCCATTTTAAGTTTTTTAAACTATTCACTTCGCATTTCTTTAATACCATTGCCCTTCTCTAAAACTTTTTGGTTGTCACTCTTCATGCATCTGTCGTGATCTAAGTCATTGCTTTTCTTTTTCCTTATTTTTGCAAGCTTAAAATATCTATCTCCATCTTTTGTTCCCAACTTGTTATATAGGTCATCAAATATTTTGGATTTTGCATCTCTTACTACTTTCCTAGCTTCTATCTTTCCTTTTGGTAGATTTCATAATTCTTCATATTCCCAGTTCCCTGTCAAACATTGTAGCAATGTCCTCTCTTACACGGCATCATGAACCTCTATATTCCAGCACCAGGTTTCTTTATAAGAGTCTTTTCCCTTCCAAGTCTTCAAATGCCTCCTTAACAATCCTTCTTCTATAATTGGCTATTTGGTTCCACATTGTTGTAGCCCCACCCCTCCCAACCCCCAACCAAAACCAAAAACCTGAAAAAAAAAAAGAAAAAAAAGAAAAGAAGAGAAAAAAAAGAGACTTGTTTTAAGCACCTTTTATTTACTATCCGTCTCTTTTTTTTATTAGTGCTAGTTTAAACGTCGCCAGTTTTTACTATCAGGAGAGTTGTGTTAGGTAGGTGACAACCAATGTAAAACTTTTGTCACATCTCAAAACAAGAAAGTCCAATGATAATGTATTTTAATCACAGGACGGTTTTTTTTCCTTTTGCTGCAAGGACTCCTCGAACTCATGCACTCATGCATTCACAAATTCACACCCATGTTCTAACCAGCTGGGGACATGGGACGTGGTTATACAATGCATTTTCCTAACCTTTGTCATGGCTTTTCTTTAATTAAAAGATTGATCTATAAGCATTGGAGGATACATAGGCAAATCTCCATTCTGAAAATATTGATTGCTGAGGGTGCAGGAAGACAGGCCTACTTGTGGTAAAGCTTTATATTTGTATAGCTGTTCTCCATTTTCTGATAGGGTTTTGTAACAAGCTTGTTGTACAAACTAGCTACTAATAAATAAATTTCATCACTTCCATCGAATAAAGTAATTTTAAGCACCATAAATATTCCAGAATAATGACAAGAAGAAACTGATATTACCTTCTTTGCTCGTTTAACGGCAACGACCTGCCCATCTGGCAAATTAGCCCTGTAAACAGTTCCAAAACCCCCTTCACCTATCTTCATTGATGGAGAAAAACTTCGGGTAGCTTTGTTAATCTGACTCATATCAAGATGCACTGATCCAACTCTACTCAATTGTGGAGACATCGAAAATCGAGATGGACTAGGGGGCACTCGAAGAGGACTTGCTGGGACTTTTTCAGAAGTAGAACGAACTTCCAAAGATGACACTGAATCCACTGAAGAGCAGAATTTCTTAACATGAATTCTTGCAGTTTCATGTAGGGGTGAACAAAAAGTATACATCATTTATGAACAAACATGCTGGAACACTTGACAAAGGAAAAAAAAGATCTAAGAAATTTCAATAAGCCATGCTTTTTTTAATATCAAGAGCAAATTACAATCCAGCATAGGAAGCTAAATAAGCTGATTCACATGTTAATCATAGGCATTCATCACTAACACCATTGTGGAATAGGCCATGCCCCAATTTTCTCCCCTATTAAAGAATCCCAGCTACCAAAAAGGTGGCCTATATGAATTTAATTAATGCAAAATTGGGTATTCAATAGACCCATATATGAACAATAAGTATACGTTATACATGAACAAACATGCTGGAACATGTTGACAGACCAAAAAATAACTAAGGTGTTTCAATAAGCCATGTTTTTGACATTAAGCAAGTTACAATCCAGCACAGGAAGCTATTTAAGCTGGTTCACATTTTGTAATCAGCATTTACACAATCATGGAATAGGCCAAGCCTCAAATTTCTCCCCCATTAAAGAATCCCAGCAACCAAATAGGTGACTTATCTGAATTTAATTAGTGCAAAATTGCGTATTCAAGAATAGTCAGTAGGAAGACTCTCTTGAAGACTTCTAGGGTATCCCCAATGTAAGTGATCTGATCACAAAAAGGGTGGACCCACATCTACAGTTTGTGGGGCCAAGCAAATGCTTCAATCAAACATTGCATATTTCCCATAGTTTTTAAGTATCTTATATTCTTATTATGGATAACTCCGCCAATTTTTGCTGCTGGTCCCAAGCCCAGGTAAAGGAGGAGGGTTGTGTTAGGTAGGTTAACAGCCAGCGTAAAACTGTCACAACCCAAACATGAATTCTAAGATAATGATATTTCATAATAAGGCTAGGGCGTTCCCCGCTTTAAGCAACGCATTGCAGCGTCGCCCAGCTACAGTGAAAAGTGTGTAAGAGCTACCGCATGACTCTGGGCTAATGCAGTTAAAAAAGTTAGTCCATGAGAAGAAGAAGAGGAATAGGAAAATTAGACTTGTTACTTAGAATATAGAAACCTCGACAGGCAAGAGCATGGAGTTGGTTGAGGTAATAAAAGGAAAAAGAATTAATGTGGATTGTATACAGGAGACAAGGTGAAAAGGAAATAAAGCTAAAAAGCTCACGGATGGGTATAAGCTTTTATATGCAGGAAAAGTAATACAAAAAATGGAGTAGGTATAGTTGTAGATAAGGATTTGAAAGAGAAAATTTTGCGGGTAAAGAGGTGTGGTGATAGAATTATAGCAATTATACTAGTGCTAGAGAAAGACATAATTTATATCATCAGTGCATATGCTCCCCAAGTGGGACTAGAGGAAAGTGTGAAAAGACAATTTTGAAAAGAGATGGATGATGTAATGCGAGAAATCCCAAATAGCGATAAGATTTTTCTTAGAGGGAATTTAAACGGGCGTATAGGAAGAGATAATAGAGGATATGAGAGAGTGCATAGGGGGCAAGGATTTGGAAAAAAGAATGAATTCGGAAACACTATATTGAACTTTACAGTGGCATTTGATCTTGTATTAGCAAATACTTACTTTAAAAAGAGAGATGAGCATCTAATTATCTATAAAAGTGGGAGTAATAGGGTCAGATAGACTTTTTTCTAGTTAGAAAACAGGACCGATTGGCTTATAAAGATTCCAAGGTTATCCTAGGAGAGAGTTTGACTATGCAACATAGGCTCGGGGTTTTAGATATTTGCATTAAAAGTAGAAAGAGAGCAGTAGTAAACAAAATGGACCCTAAAACAAGGTGGAGAAATTTGAAGGGGGAAAGACCAAATATATTTAAGGATAAAATGATTGAGAAGGAAGAATGGAATATTGAAGGAGAAACTATAGTAATGTGGAATCAAATGGCCAATTGCATTAGGAATATTGCAAAGGAGATACTTAGAGAATCAAAAGGAAAGTGACATATTAATAAAGAAACATGGTGGTAGAGTGTGGAGGTTCAAGAAGTTATTCGATAGAAAAGACATTACTACAAAGTTTGGCAGGAGACTAAGAGTATGGAAAACTTTGAGCTGTATAAGAAGGCAAAGAAAGAAACTAAGAAAGTAGTAAGTAGTGCAAAGTACAAAGCATACGATGACCTCTATAATAGGTTAGAAACAAGAGAAAGAGGAAAGAATATTTTTAAGCTCGCAAAAATAAAAGAAAAGAAAAGTAGAGACTTAGTTCATGTCAAATGTATCAAGGACAATGAGGAAAATATTCTGGTGAAGGACAACGATATTAAAGAAAGGTGGAAGGAATATTTTAGCAAACTTCTAAATGAAGAGCATTTGGGCAATACAAGAGTTAAGGAGGATACTTTATCACTAGAGCATACTTTTCACCGTAGAATTAGAGGGGTGAAAGTGAAGGACGCATTGAAGCGAATGAAGACAGGAAAGGCAACAGGCCCAGATAGTATTCTGATAGAAGTATGGAAATGCTTAGGAGAGGTTAGGGTGAATTAGTTATGTAGACTATTCAATAAGATACTTGTAACAAAGAAAATGCCAGATGAATGGAGAAGAAGCATTGTACCAACTATCGAGGGATTAAACTTATGAGTCATATTATGAAGTTATAGGAGAGAATAATGGAGCAAAGACTAAGAAAGAAGACCAAGATCTCTGAAAATCAATTTGGTTTTATTCCAGGGAGATCAACTATGGAAGCTCTCTTTTCACTTAGGCAATTAATGAAAAAATATCGAGCAAAGAGAAAAAAATCTACACATGGTCTTTATTGATTTGGAAAAAGCCAATGATAGGGTACCGAGGAATTTAATTTGATGGGTTTTAAAGAAAAGAAATATACCCAACTGTTACATTGAAATTTTTAAGGATATGTATGAAGGAGCAGTAACAAATGTGAGAACCACATGTGGAGAAACAAGTGGATTCCCCGTAACTATAGGTCTACATCAGGGATCAACCTTAACCCTTTTCTCTTTACATTAATTATGGATAAGTAAACTCTGCATATTCAAGAAGAAATACCATGGTATATATTGTTTGCAGATGATATAGTATTGATAAATGGATCAAGAGATAGTGTAAATGCAAAACCTGAGAGATGGCGGGGGGCATTAGAATCTAGAGGCTTTAAAATAAGTCGTACAAAGACAAAATATATAGATTGCAACTTCAGTAGATATATACAAAGTACTGAAACCACTATCAAAATTGAAACCCATGAGATACAACGTAGAGATTCTTTTCGGTACCTAAGCTTGATTATTAGTAAGGATAGGGAGATTGACGAAGATGTGGAGCATAGGATAAAAGCTGGATAGCAGAAGTGAATACTAAATTCTGGAGTGTTTTGTCATAGACGAATGCCAACGAAATTAAAGAGTAAATTTTACAAGACAGTGGTTCGACCAGCTATGACATATGGAGCAGAATGTTGGCTAATTAAGAAGACGCATATTCATAAGATGGATGTAGCAGAAATGAGAAGCTTAAGTGGATATGTGGTAAAACTAGGAAAGATGAAATTAGAAATGAGCACTTTTGAAAAAATTTAGGGGTAACACCAGTAGAGGATGAGATTAGAAAAACCCGTTTAAAATGGTTTGGGTAAGTTGAGCGTAAGCCAGTAATGGCACCGATGAGAAAAAGTTTGACTATATAGGTGGACGACCCATCAAGAGGTAGGGGTAGGCCGAAAAAAACATTGATGGAGGTTATTGATTTAGTTTTGAAGAACTGTAACTTATCAAAGGATTTGGCTCAAAATAGAACGGAATGGAAAAACATAATTCATGTAACCAATCCCAACATGGTTGGGATAAGGCTTTGATGATGATGATGATGATGATATTCTTATTATGGATTTCATTGGTGTACTTTGATGTAAATGTCAAGAATTGTAGCCATCATATGTGTACCAGTTCCATAGTTTCTACACTTTTTGTCAGACCCATATAAGACAGGCTCGTTGCCGTTAGGCATTGCCTTTTATAACCATTTGTAGGGGTCTGTTATATTGCAATATCTAGTCCCCTCCCTGAGAATCTCTTTCGATATTTTAGAGTTCTAATGGAGTTGAGGGTTTTGGACACATTAACAGCATTAGTCAATAGTTTAATCTACTGCACCAGGTCAACCACTATCCATAACATAAGTACCGACAGATAAGTAAGGACACCCATCAGATCTGCTATTGTTACTCAGTGTCTCTCAATCCATTACTCTGAGTAATGGAAACTGATTGCCATTGATAGGAGAAGTAAGGGATGGATTAGAAAAAAATGTCAGATGGCTTTGGTGGGAAAAGCAACCTGCCATGAAGGACATAACAAGGACATCAAATACATAATATTGGGGGTTTTGGCGAAATTGATGCAGACTCATGCAATGAAGATGAGGAAGATCACATTGTAGCCCACTCCTTAGCTTTTCCGAAGGGCACATGAGACCAAAACCCATTTTAGAGGTTCAAATCCTTGTGGGGCCCAACAAAGTCCCTTTTGATACAATGTTTCTGGGCTGCAGTGCAAAATGGCCCTTTTTCTTTTGACTGTCAAGATAAACCAGTGAACTGTGGCCCACTACAAGTTCATGTTTGGGCATGTATAGTCAAAACCAAGTGCACCAACATGGATAAAGACATGGGACACGGATACGACACGGCATGGACACGGAGATAAGGCAAATCCTAAAAAAGTAGGATACGGACACGGACGCGGACACGGCTAGGACACGACAAATAATAAATATATATTTTTTATATATATAATCATAAAATTAAAGAATAGTCATATTTTTATGCAAATTAAGAAGCAGAATGTCACAATTAATAGAAAATAAAAAAATAACTAATTATGGAAAAGTCAAAAAAGATGAGACTAACAAAAAAGAAAAAAAAGAGTTAGAATAGAGGGTAGCCAAAACACAAAAAAAAAAAAAAAAGAAGAAGAAGTTGTTTGGAAATTTCATATTTGGTCTGAAATTGTTTTGGAATTATTTATAAACTTTTGAAACTTCATTTAACAATCTTTTTTTTTTTTTTGGTTATTGATAACGGGCTTTGGTCACACTCAACGATAAAAAAAAGGCAAAAGGAAAAAGAATAAAGAATAAAAAGAGGGATTTAAAATTTTAAATATCCTCTCCGTGTCCAATTTTAAAAAATAAAAAAAATAAGACACATTTCCTGGCATGTCCAAGTCGGACACGAACACAAGGACCTAGGCGCTTGTCTGTGCTTCCTAGGCACCAGGTCCCATATGGACTTGCACCCATTCAGAACAGGCCATAGACCAAGACATCCAGCCCATTTGGGCCACACAACCAGTACACAGGCTCTGCACAAGTTGCACCTGCACGAGCTTGCATAAGCTCTTCCTTTTGATTGATAAATATTTCCAGACATGCCAATGGTTCAGACAAATTTCTTGTTACTCTTCTGCTACGTGAATGGTTAGGCTAGGTCTGGAAACCTTTTGTCAATAATAAAGGAACTTCCAGGAGCCATTATTATTTGCTGTAATGAAGTTTGCAAAGTAGGAGGTTACATTGGATTTGGAACAGGTGGATTTTTCTACTTCTTCACCATAAAAGAGGCTAATACAATGGCCGATGTCTTATCAGGGAAGGAATTTTTCACACGTCCATTTCCTTTTATGTTTAAGTTCTTTTAGGCATTTTCCTTTGCTTGTAGTTTTCATTGTGTCTTGTTTCTAAATGTATGTTTGGTGAAATAAGATTTTTAGCTTTTATCTAAAAAAAAAATCTTCTTCACCAGATTGAGTGGTTTTGAGCGGGTTTTCCCTAGTTTTCTCCTCATATTTTCTGTTTACAAGCAGATCCATCTCTCTAGTTGCTGTCAGTCTGTCACCAAAATTTTCTTGGAGCAGCGGGACTGCATTATCAATGATGATATACGGATGGTGATCAGGTCTTAGATGGAAAATGGAAGAACAGAGTTGGACAACAGTAAATGACAAATGCAACCAGATTACCAAAATTACAAGGTAAGACTGCAGGATATCGTCATATTGTAAAAAATAAAGATGGCTTTGGTGATTGAACAATGCACAACCAGTGGACAGAGGGCTTTTTTCATCACAAGACTAGTGGCTATGACCAAAGACATGACAGCCAGCCTTCATCCACACTAGACAATCAGTGAATCAAGAACATTGTGTGGCTAATCTGTGATGCAACTGACAGATCTGTTAGGGTGATGCCCAAGCAGCAACATGAATATAGAAACCAACTTCAACACTCATAGAATTGGCAATGACAATGAAAAATAGGTGTGTGCGTGCGCTAGCACGAGCAATGATAATCACAAGATCAGGGAATGATTCAAAATATGTGCATGCGAGCGCTAGCACGAGCAATGATAATCACAAGATCAGGTAATGATTCAAAATGTGCGTGCGCGCTAGCATTAGCAATGATAATCACAAGATCATAATCACAAAATCAGGTAATGATTCAAAATGTGTGTGCGCGCACACTAGCATGAGCAATGATAATCACAACATCATAATCACAAGATCAGATAATGATTCAAAATGTGTGCGTGTTGTGTGTCTGTGTGGATTCTTCATATTTGTACCTCATAAATTGATTAAATTATAATTCACTGCAGTGATCTTGCAAGATTTAAATTTTACATTAATCAATTATAACAATGTAGACGATATTAGTGGTTTTCAGGGATTGCATTTGGGTACTAAATTAGCAAGAGTTTATATAGCAAGGCACTGAACAAGGGAAAAGTTTTGAACTCACTTGAATTAGGATCTTTGGTGAGAGCAGCATGATCAGTTTCTTTCCTTTTTGCCTGAAAGCATGGGCAAAGCAGACCACAACATAAAAGGAACATTCCTGGTATCGCCATTGCAATCTTCTTTGGAGACAAAGAAAAAGAATGAGTGTGCTTTTCTTCTTTTGATTGACTTGTCTGTACAAGTTTATGTTCAGCAATAGCATTTGTTGTTGATGTCGGCAAAAGCTTTCTTCCCAGTATTCGTGGAAAGTCCACTGAAAAACAATAGAAGAAAAGAACAGTTATGGAGAAGTAATAGAAGACTTTACATTTCCCCCACTTTCCCATGATAATATGACTAAAAGATACCAAAACAGAACTTGAAACCATCAACAACAAATTCTTTGGTTATATATACTTAGAAATCAGCTACTTTTTCTGCAATTTTGGCCGATCCAAGAGGGAATGGGAAGGCCTCAATGAAAACACAAGTCATCAGATTGGGAGAGCATTGCCTTGCAGCTAGTGATCTCCAGCTGAAAGAGGATTTACGTGGATTTTCTTCTACTCTCTATTAGTATCTTCATCTGCTAACCTGAGTGCTAGATGTATTTTGCATTCTCCATCCCTCAGCTGGTGAATGTCCATATTGACAGATAGTTTTGTAAAGACTCTTTTAGCCAAACACGAAGGGCTCAAATAAGCCCACATACCAACATCTTCCACTTAGTCATAAGAGCTGAAAACAGAAAAGGCATAAGGGTTGCTCCCTCTATCATCAGCTAAACCCATTATGGTCATATCTTAATTAGGAACCAGATATGAGATGAATGTCTCACAATGCTTACTGTCAGCTACCAAGGATATATCCTTTATGATCATGCCCTTTACCATGCAATATTCTAAGCTTTCACACATATGATTGGCATGCCTATCACGAGAGCCGATTCTATTTCTCATTATAAGGATTTTTCGCACTTCCACAGCTATGCTTCTCATGACTATCATAATCCGCTTGGAATTCACCAACTTAAGCCTACCTGAGTCCATCAGGTCTTGCTTTGGAGATAATTCCGCACTAACTTCTTGTCATGAGAGCAGTGGTGCTAGTAGGATGAAGATGAATCTAATCAAGATGAGTTACTCCAATGCATTGAAGTCCAAAACAGTACTGATCAAAACATGGATTACATCTTTATTTATAACTAAGATATTTTCTAACTAAGGAAACAACTAATTCAAATCAAATAAGAAGTCCTAAACCAAACATGACTAGACTTTCCTAATATTAAGAAAGCAACTAAAGCAACTACTAATAATATGATCTACTCTACTCTGTCGGGCTTTATTGGTCTTAGGCCTATGAGTATAGACTTTCAGACGGGGCCCATTAGTATGGCCTGCATTAGCTCTCCCCGCTTAGAAAAACTCAACTCCATTAAGTTGTTAGCTTGGTACTGCTCATATAAATCTGGATTGATCCGTTGAAAATCTGTAGCCGTAATCCATGAAGCTTCAGAGAATGGTTTGCCTTTTCACTTGACAAGGAACTTGTGAAATTCGCCATTCTTGGTTGAAATGATTTGATCCTCAAAAACATCTTCAATTTAATCTAAAGGAAATTAATGGAAAGGGATGCGAAGAGCTTATTCCTCAAAGGATTCATCGGTGTGATGCCTATGATAAAATGCCAAATCTTCAAAATTAAATGTAGAATTGATATTCATATCTGAAGGAAGATTGAGAACATACGCATTGGAGCTGATCTTCAGCAAAATTTTGAAATGACCTACACTTCGTGGAAGTAATTTCTTGAATTTACCTGCAGGAAATCATTCAGGCTTCAAACGAACCATTACCACATCGCCCATGACAAACTCAACATGGCGTTTGCGAGAATCAGCGTGCCTTTTTTATGCTTCATTACTCGTAGCAATTTGCCGGCAGACTTCATCATGAGCATCCTTCATATGTTGTCCAAACTTTTCAGCTTCCTGACTTGACCTAAAGTCAATTGGTAACGGGCTTAAGTCAAGAGGAAGATGTGGCTTGACAGCAGTGACAACTTCAAATGGTGATCTCCCTATTGTTCTGTTGACAAAATTATTGTAAGTGAACTCCACCATGGGTAAAAGAAGATCCCATGAAGCAACATGTTCTCCGATAAGGCATTGAAGAATATTTCCCAAACTATGATTGACGACTTCTGTCTGGCAATCAGTTTACGGATGATAGGCACCTAAGTATTGGAGTTCTGTGCGCATCATGTGCCATAAAATCTTCCAAAAGAAACTCATGAACTTCATATCTCTGTTAGACTCTATTGTCTTGGGAAGGCCATATAAACGAACAACCTCTTCAAAAAAAAAAAAGGGTAGTAATCTTCTTGGTACTGCTGTGTGAGTACAAGGGATAAAATATGCCATTTTTTAGAAACGATCTACAACAACAAATACAATATCTACCTTTCTCGCTGTTTTGGGTAAGCCCAAGACAAAATCCATGCTCAAATCTTGCCAAGGTGCATATGGAATAAGAAAGGGTTAATCATCATCATCATCATCAAAGCCTTATTCCAACCATGTTGGGGTCGGCTACATGAATTCTGTTTCTCCATTCCGTTCTATTTTGAGCCAAAGCCTTCAATAAGTCAAACTTCTTCAAATCTGAATTAATGACTTCCATCCATATTTTCTTCAACCTGCCCCTACCTCTTGATGGGCCATTCACCTGTATATCTAAACTTTTTCTCACCGGTGCCATTACTCTCCTACGCTCAACATGCCCAAACCATCTTAAACCAATTTCTCTAATCTTATCCCCTATTGGTGCTACCCCTAAATGCTCTCGAAAGCGCTCATTTCTAATTTTATCTTTCCTCGTTTTACCACACATCCACCTAACTCTTCTCATTTCCACTACATCCATTTTATAAATATGCGCCTTCTTAATTGGCTAACATTCTGCTCCATATGTCATAGCTAGTCTAACCACTGTCCTGTAAAATTTGCCCTTTTAATTTCGTTGGCATCCGTTTGTCACAAAACACTCCCGAAGCTAGTCTCCACTTCAGCCATCCAGCTTTTATCCTATGCTCCACATCTTCGTCAATCTCCCCATCCTTACTAATCATTAAGCCTAGGTACCGAAAAGAATCTTTATATGGTATCTCATGGGTTTCAATTTTGACAATAGTTTCAACACTTTGTATCTGTCCACTGAAGTTGCAATCCATATATTCTGTTTTTATACAACTTATTTTAAAGCCTCTAGATTCTAATGCCCCCCGCCATCTCTCAAGCTTTGCATTTACATCCTCTTTTGATTCATCCACCAAGACTATATCATCTGCAAACAACATACACCATGGTACTTCTTCTTGAATATGCACAGTTAACTCATCCATAATTAATGTAAAGAGATAAGAGCTTAAGATTGATCCCTGATGTAAACCTATAGTCACAAGGAATCCACCTGTTCCTCCACATGTGGTGAAGGGGTTGATACAAACCTATATTCTTTTTTTGACCTTTTACAAGTGGGCATATTCTGCATAATTCATAAATTCGGGCAACATCTGTTTTTAAACATAGCCAAAAGAAACGGTCTTGCACAATAACCAATGTTTTATTACGCCCAAAATGTCCACTACATCCGCCACCATGTAATTCACGTATCACAAACTCACCGATAGATGTAGCTGGCAGACATAACTGATTTCCACGAAAGGGATATCCATCATGAATGGAAAACTTTGGATGTTCAGCAAACTCACCATTTAGAAGATCTGTATAAATGTGACTGAAGTCATGATCAGCAGCATATTCTCTTTGTATTTCTACAAAGCCGGGAACATTGACGGAAATTGTCATAAGAATGTGAGTTCGACGACTCAAAGCATCTATGACTTTATTTTTCGTGCCAGATTTATGACGTAGAACAAAAGTGAACTCATGTAAGTATGCGCTCCATTTGATATGATTGGCGCTCATTTTCATGATCAAAGTATACGATAAACTCTTTTCCGATGAGATAATGACACCAATAACGAAGAGCTTGAACCACTGCATAATATTCTAGATCATAAACAGTATACTTTTTACGGGAGTCATTTAACTTCTCACTGAAGTAAACAACTAGATGACCATCTTGACTTAAGACGCCGCCAATACCGACATAGAAAGCATCACAACTAACTTCGAAGACCTTATCAAAGTCCGAAAGTTTTAAAACCGGTGCTTCGGTCATTTTCTGCTTAATCTGTTCAAATACTCGAGAAGTGGCATTGGTCCAAGTGAACTCTCCTTTTTTCATGCAATCAATTATAAGGGCCATGATGGTACTGCAAGTACAAATGAACCGCTTATAAAATGTAGCCAATCCATGAAAACTGCGTACCTGATTTATAGAAGCGGGAATAGGCCAATCAATAATCGCTTTGACTTTATCTAGATCAGCTTCAACTCCTTGAGCCGAAACAACAAAGCCCAAAAATATGAATTTGGAATTAAAAACTGTAAACTTCTTCAAATTAATATAAAACTTTTCTTTTTGAAGTGCACGCATGACATACCTCAAATGGTCGATATGAACTTCTCTGGATTTGCTGAAGATCAATATGTCATCAAAATATACCATAACAAATTTGCCAAAAAAAGGTCATAGGAGCTGAGTCATTACTCTCATAAAAGTGCTGTGAGCATTAGATAAACCGAACAGCATGACCAACCATTCATATAATCCATCTTTGGTCTTGAATGCCGTCTTCCATTCATCTATAAGCCGAATACAGAGTTGATGATATCCGCTCCTGAGATCAATCTTCGAGAAGAAAAAGGATCCGAACATCATATCAAGCATGTCATCCACTCGGGGAATCGAAAACCAATATTTGATCGTGGTTTTGTTAATTGCTCGGTTATTGATCCACATTCACCAAGAACCATCTTTCTTCGGTGTCAAGAGGGCTGGAACTACGCAAAGACTCATGCGATCTCGAATATAACCCTTCTTGAGTAAGTCTTCAACTTGTCTCCGCAGTTCGGCATGTTCAGCGAAGCTTATACGATAAGCAAGCAAATTAGGAAGAATAGACCCGAAGACTAAATCAATGGCATGCTGTATGTCCCGCATAGGAGGTAGTTCATTAGGAAGTTATGTTGGGATCAAGTCTTGAAAATCATGGAGCAATGACTTGATTTCTGGTGGTGTAGAATCCTGTTGTTTATCATCTGCTTTTTGGGCTTCTTTAGAAACAAGAGCATAAACAATTCCTTGGTCTTTGCTTTCCATTTCATACTTTCTCATAGAGAGAACATGAGAGTTTGATGGGGTGATAGAAACTATCGAAGTGGATGTTAATGTAGGCAATGGAAGGAGATTCACCACTTGTCCTTTCTATTTAAAAGAATGTATGTGTCTTTTCTGATCAGTATGTACCTCTCGGTCATATAGCCAGGGTCGGCCAAGTAGAATGTAGGCAATATTCATGGGAATGATATCACACCATATATCATCTTCATATATGCCAATTTTAACATGAACCAAGCAGCGATGCATCAAGGGGATTGAATGATCATCTACCCAAGCAACCTTGTAAGGCTTTGGGTGCTTTTCAGTAGGCTTAGTGAGATTAGTGATCACTTCTTGTGAAACAACATTCATTGTACTTCCACCATCAACAATTAAATTGCATAGCTTACCTTTGCATCTCACACGTGTCCTGAAGATTAAAGTACATCACCAATTGGCTTCTTTTTGCTCATTGGTAAGGAGACATCTACGTATAATAAGGACAGGACCACCTTCTTCTACACTGGTGGCATCATGAGGAGGAAGATCAGATTGAGCTTCTTGCTGTAGATCCAGCTGAGCTTCTGATTGGACGTGGTCAGGAGGAGGCTTCATCTCGAGCTGCTCGTCATATTCTTCTAACGAATAAGGATCTTCATCACAATAATAAAGGTTGCGAATCTGAGGGCATTCATTAGCAAAGTGCCCTTGTTGACCACATCAATAACAACCATTAATTCGTTGATCCTGTCAAGGAGGTCCACGACTTCGCATATCTTGTTCCTGTGGCACTACATTCCTTTGATTTTAAGCAAAAAGACGCTGGTTAAGGTAGTTGTATTGTTGTTTCAGATGTGGACGATAATCCGCTAGTGGAGCACGGTTATGTTGAAAATTATTCTGAGTTGGTGGAGCATGATTATTATTTGGAAAAGCGGGGGCTCAACGAGTCATTGACTCCCCGGCTTAAGTGCCAAATCATCTCAAAGTAGATGACCGCAACTCTAGCTCAACCCGTTTTGCCTTGTTATAAATATCATCAGTAGTTTCAAAGTTATGCATAAGGACCTCACGTCTAATTTCTTCTCACAAACCAGTTCTGTACCAGTTGACTAGCGTGAAGTCATCATCTTGAATTTTACATCGAAAAACATAATCATTGAGTTTCTCTGTGTACTCATGCAGTGATAATGTGCCTTGCTTGAAAACAATATATTCTTGCTGAAGGAGACTCAAATAATTGAAGGGCGGGTATTTACCTTCAAGCTTTTCACGCATATCACCTCACTTGATAATAATTGGAGACTCAAAGCAGGGCGTCCCATGACAAGATTGTTGTGCTCAACATTGCGCCACCAAATGCATGCTGAACCTTTAAGTTTGACCTTGACGAAAGTAACACGTTGTGCATCATCCGTATGATACCAAAAGAAATAATTTTTAAGAGAATTGAGCCAGTCAATAAAAGCCTGTGGATTGAGACGACCGGAGAAATCGGCAATATCAATTTTGATTCGCTTTGTGATATCATCAAATTTTGGTGTGAGTGTGTGACAGGTGTGAGTGTGTGACAGGTGTGTCTGCAGGATCTTCTCTAAACAAAGATGCTGAATGAAATCATGGATAGATTCTTGCAGGCCTATTTCTGCTTGTTAGGTGGAAATTTGTTGGTTTCTAGCGCTAAAGGATGCTTTTGCAGCAAGAAGCCTTTGTGAACTTCGAGACATGACTTCCAATGCATGTACTCTTTCAGATAGCTCCATTATCATAGCATCACGTTAGTGATCAGAGAATTTGCCATGATATGATTGACTGTTTTGGGTTGACATCGATTGCAAGAAAGAAATGAAACAAAAAAAGACTGCTTTTTTTTTTTTTTTTTTTTTGCTGCTATAGTCCAAGGTTGGGTCAAGGCAAACCGGACTGAACCCAATATGGATTTGATCTCAGGTGATACTCAGGTCAACAATTTCAGCCCAACTGCTTAATAAAGCCCTCTCTCTTGCTACAGTAATGAAAGGAAAAGAAAGAGAGGAAAAAAAAGGGAGATGGGCTTATCTGTTGTGCAACAAGAGAGCGAAGGAGAAATGAAGGCCGGCTAGATGACGATGACCAGCTTGGGGAACGTGCTGCTATGCGACGGCGAAGACAGTGGTGGTGCTTTCCGGCTGCTACTGGCGAGGAGATGCAGTGGTGCTGTTGCAGTCCCTTGGTGCCAAGTATGCCCTTCCTCTACTTCTATTCTTCTGCTATTCCTTCTGCTCGTCTTTTTTTTTTTTTTTTTTTTTTTTGAGTGGGTTCCGGCAAGGTTGGGGGACTGGGATGGGAGAGGGGCGGTAGTAGGGTTCGGCGAAGGTGGGGCGGGGGTGCTGGATCTTTGTTTGGTATCGAAAAAGGGTTTGGTCGGGGTGCGATTTGTCTAATGGCTTAAGGGTTTCGGTGGGGAGATTGGGATGGGGAACTGACGACAGAAGTTGAGGAAAGGGAGATGGGTGTCGGTGGAGGGTAATAGCTTAAGGGTTGGAGGTTTTAGGTTTTAGGGTTTCGTGGAGATGGCTGCGATGGTGTGCGATGTGGGTTGGGAGAGGTGTCACAGGATTCAGGCATTTAAGGCTAGTCACAGGATTCAGGCGTTTAAGGCTAAGGCGTGTTGGTGGTGGGAATAAGGATTAGGGTTTTTCAGTCCAAGTTCCAACGGGGGTTTGGAGAAGGATGCAAGGATGAAAAGTTTGCGGCGATGGAGGGTTTGTGGAAGACAGGGATGGGCAAGAGATGGAGTTAGGGTGATGGCAGACACGAAGATCAAGGACTAGCTCGGGTCGGCGATAAAAACAGACGGCAATCCGAGATCGGATCTTGCTTTGATACCAATTGAAGCAACACTGGGAAAAAGAATAGCCAACGGGCTAATCTCCAAGCCAAAAGGCTTAAGAATAGGATATCTAGGTGTCTCACCAAAGACAAACAACAACTCTCTCAATGGAGAATTGAACTCAAATTCTTTATTCAATATCAAAAGTCTGCGTCCTATGAAGGGATTACATCTTTATTTATAACTAAGATATTTTCTAACTAAAAAAACAGCTAATTCAAATAAAATAAGAAGTCCTAAACCAAACATGACAAGACTTTCCAAATATTAAGAAAGCAACTAGAGCAACTACTAATAATATAATCTACTCTACTCTACTGGGCTTTACTGGTTTTGGGCCTGCGAGTATAGACTTTCAGACGGGGCCCATCAATATGGCCTGCATGAATGCAATTTTAATAACAAATCAAGCACATGATTCCCATTCGGTCAACCGACACAGTTTGGAAAAGAAAAAACCACAATCTTGTTGTAAAAAGTATATGATCTTCTTGGTATGGACATGAATTAGGTTTGCTCAATGCCGTGTAGGTTTACTCCCATTCATAATACCTATCATGGAAATGAAATTCTCAATGTAGATACATCTATGTCTCATTAAACACACAAGCTTCAATAACATATCAACCAAGAGATTCTTATTCAAATAAAGACCTAATAATAGAACTGCTGTAGATAACTGATATTCATTATTTAGTTACAACCGACCATTACTCCTAGTCATGGGCAGACCTACAAATTAGCTTTCAGGGGCACTTGCCCCTGTCAGACCACAAAAGACCATCGAGGCTCTTTTTAAATCCGATCAATAATTGGGTCCCAAACAACCCATGGCCCATCAGAAATAAGCCCACCCCACAACCGCCATTCTCAAACGGCAAAATAATGAAGAAAGTAACCTTATGGTCATTGTTCGCCCCCCTCAAATGAATATCCTGGGTCCACCACTACTCTTAGTGCCTAATCTTAATGAGTCTATGGGCTCAACATCATGCCAATATTTCCCGCAAAGGTTCTATGTGCAACTTGTCATAAGCTTGCCACCATAATAGGATTTGCATAAATGATTAATTTTTGGAGTGAGCTTTTACAACACTCGTTACATCTCTATAGGTTCCATAGTTTGATGATGAAGATCACACCCATCGTTGTGGAAGCTAAACCAAGTGTTGAATATAACGCAACATCCACCGAGAACATGTGCTCAGAAAGGGCTCAACAAAAGGTCATACTAGACCTCGTGCTCGGATGCCAATGAAAGAAACAAGCATTCATTAGATGAGTGGAGCAATTGTCACTTGTCAAAGGCAGGTGATCTCCAATTGAGAGAGGTCTACACAGACTTTCTTTGCAGTCTTCAGTTGTTATAGGTGCTTCAAAACTCAATGCCATTTTCCTTCTTTCTTTTGGGAAAAAAAAAAAGAGCTCTGGTTGAGATAGAGTCGGAATGGAGAAACAGAATTCATCTAGCCGGGTAGGGACTAGGCTTTGACGATGATGATGACGATGCTAACCTCAACCATATATCTGATTCATTCTCCATCTCTCAGCTGGTGAAACATCTCTCCATAATGGGAGCCAAGTTCTTTATTAGAGTTACCATGCAAAATGGAGATAAATCTGTATTAGCTTTTCTGGCAACATGTGAAGGGCCCACATAGGTCCACATTCCAGAAGGGGCAATTGCCAATCAGGATCTTTTGTGTGGAAAATTCATCGTGAAAAGGTAACCAATGCGGAATTCACTTGTTGTGACAGCCAGAAACACAGTGGAACAGATATATATCCATTTTACAATAATATTCAAAATGCACTGTTCATGTAAATCGGAATGGCACTATAGGTCATAAGTTCGAGTTTCTTAAACATTAGTGCTTCATCTGTCTCTGGAAGCATAAGTTAAACCTAGATGGAAAATTGGCTACTATAAACTCACTTTTATCTGATAATCAAAAGAAAACCAAAATTGTACACTCAGCGCTTTGATACCTTGATTCTTAAATATAGGTAATTTATCTTTATTGTCCGATACTTCATTTTATGTGTAAAATCCATGTCCATGCTATACATATGTAATATGTCCCCTATGTATTCATTTTGTATGCGGAGCTTCTACAAACAAACATTCCATAGTTTTATTCTTTTATCATTACTGCCAAAGTCTTCTATCATTTACAAACTGTAATGTATTACTTCATTATCAGAATCAAACTTATTGCAGGGGCATTTTTATAGAACCAGATATTCTACCTTCAGGCCCATCAAATTGAAATATTTAAATCAACACATCACAATTCAGCAAACATTCACCAGTACTGTCTAATCACACCCCAAAAATACTAAATTTACTGACTAATGCTAATTACAGAGGAGTTTTATCCATTGTAGGGATCATGAAACCAAAGACTTCAAAAATGTATAGTGAAGCGTGTTACCTGAAGAGCGGATGTATTTAACCCTCTGAGCATGAGGGGCTACAAGCTCCAAACCACAGTACTTCTTTCCAACTTTTTTCCATTCCTCTAATTCAGAACCACAGAAACAGCCATGCGCATTATAAATTTTCAGATTTTTGCAGGACTGAACAGCATCTGCTGTGTTCTCGTTCACATGAAGCAATTCAAAGTCTGAAGAAGACTTTAAATAAGGGAACTGAAGGGTTCCACAATCTGTTAATGGCGGCCCAGACCCAATAACAGAAACGCTGTGAAACAGCACTACCACCAGTAGAACCCAACCAAAGAGACCCATCCTTAGGGCATCAGCATATAGAAACCTACCAGAATCTTAACCTAGAAATCAGAATCCCGGAAACCTGAAATCAACAATCACAGATGACCACAGCGAAATTCGACTGATATCAGTCGTACCCAATACAAAAAACTCAAGGAAAATTGCCGACGCCCACTACAGGAAATCGGCTATTGCATCACCAAACCCAAAGTTTCGCCCAAACAATCAAACACCCAATACAAAAAATTGACAACTGTGGACTATCAACTTAAACTTCGGCCGAATCAATCGAGACCCAATACCGACAGTCGAGAGATGAACAAGACCCAAATCATAAAAAGATCTAATATTCAAACACAAGAAGAGAATAAGGAACAACCTCAAAAAGGCCTGACCAATACAGAAAGAAAAGCAGAGAAGATGACAACCAGCACCATAAGAGAAATCCGACCAAAAAGAAGAGCACCCAATACCTAAAACTCAATAAAAAGCAACCTTGCCCATCACCCAAAATCGACCCATCCACTCAAAATTCCACCCAAATCATCGACACCCACTTCACAAAATCAACAACTGCAGATTACCAATTCACAATTCGACCAAAACAATCGACACCCAGCACTCAAAATCGAGATATGAGACAAACCCAGATAGCCAAACAAAAAAACAAACCGATAATTTTGAGACCCTTCCAGGGAAAAGGCGAAAGAACGATTGTAGAAAGAGAGAGAGGGGGGGAAGAAGAGTAGGGTTTTGCAGCCTGGGGGCGGTCAAAAAAATGAAAGTGTGTTGGATGGTTTTGGAGCGAAGCATCGAAGAAGGGGAGAAAAATGGTACTTGGCAGGAAGCTGAGCTAAGGTGCGTCAGCAGAGGGTTTTGGTCTTCGCACGTGCCGAGAGCTGGAGTGTATGAGGCAAATTTGACCGTTTGGTTCAGCGTAAGATACGCTCTACAATCATGACCGCTGGAATTTAAACATTGGCCAAATCTGGGGTTTCGTGTAGATTTTTTTTCTTTCTTTTCTTTCTTTCTTTCTAAATCCATTTTCAGGAAAAAAAAAACACATTAAAACATAAGTTAGGCCAGGCTGTCAATCATTCTGGATCCAAAGATTAAATTTGTCTGACACAGATATCCAATTTTGGGGAGCTATTCAATGAGTGATCAGATGGGTCATCATTTACTCACCAAAAATCATGTATCTGCTTCAATGGGGTTCAGTGGAAGGTGGGGATTGGAATTAAACATTGGAGATGTTGAATGCAAAGCCTTTTGACTCATGTTGTGTGGAGATTGCTCACAACAAAGAAGGGTTAGAATTAAAAGAACAAAAATGGGTTAGAATTATTAGATAACAATATTTAGGGGAAAAAACTTGGAAGAATATTGATACAAGATGGAAGATTGATCATCCTTCACAATCAAAATGGAAGAAAATGGAATTCAAAGATGGAACCAGGGTCTTTCAGATCGAATATGGGAGGGTGACATAGTTTCAAAAGTCATATCCATTCTAATGGAGGGCCCAAATATTGGATGTTGGGGATCTGAACCAGCTGGCTCTTGCTGGCCCTTGGATAAATTTTATGGGCTCCCATTTTCCATGGTGGAGACTGTGGAAACTGGATCTCACATCCAAACCTTTTTTTTTTTTCACTAGCATATCTCTAAGGAATAGATTAGCAACAGCAGACCATATTTGATTTGACCCGTTGATTGACCTTGACTATCTTCTTTGTCAACAGCATGTGGAATTAGTTGACCATTTGTTTTCTAATTAGGTGGTGACCAAACATTTCTAGAGCTTTTTTCCATTGCATGCTAAAAACACAACCCAATTTATAGGGTGTAATAGATGGTTTTGGTCTGAAATTTCCACTATTGTGAAGATAAGGAATTTTAATTAGTTGATATCTATGGATGATACACATTGATCGAATAATCTACAATGTTCCCATTCACCCTGCGATCAATCAGACTTAAAGCACTTCCAAATTTGTTTCAATGGAATATGGCTAATCTTCTAAGACTTCAGTTGCAGTATGTATCCCTCTATGTATTTGTTAACCTCCCACATGGCGAATATGTAAAGCACGTTTGGCAACAATCCACGGCGATAAGGGATTTTATAGTTTCAAAGAATCCTTCATCAAGTTTGCAAACATCCCATCCTCCCTTAAAAAAATCAAGTTTGGCAAAAGAGAAGATTTCTAGGAAAGAGAACTTTAGGGATCATTTGTTTCATTCTATTTACATATGTAAGCATCCTACATGTATAATGATATCACACCATTTATGTTTGTTTGCAACTTTTACATATGTGGTGTGTAAATTTGACATGATTTTGATGTGTAAATGTATGCAAAAGTGGCTTTCAATTTCACACCTCATGAAGTATGAAACCATTTCACACTACTCTCAAAATGGCAGTGCTACAATGCACAAACGCCCATGACGCGTTTTATTTTAACTTTCTGGTACCTACAATCATGATCTTAACTGTCTAAAGTGTTTAGAATGCCCAAAACGACTATCATATAAATTTTCAACCATTGGATCATCTTAAATTGTGTGATATTTATGAATAAGTTAATCTTCATTTTTTGGATTTTCTGGGTCCTATTTTCACAATTCGAACCATTCATCTCGTTTAAAAAGGCTATTTTCACATATGAGGTCAAATTTCAAAAGTTGATTCAAAATGAATCTTGAGATATCTTCAAAAAACATATCAACCATTGGATGCATACACTGTTGTTACACAAAACTCGATTTGTTGAATGGGCAATCCGCTTTTTTCAAATTTCTGGATCATCATAAACTCAAATTCAAGATTTGAACTGTCAAATATCTTTATAAGGCCAAACACAGTTAGTGGATCAAATTTCAACCGTTGATCTTTCATAGATTGTGATATATTTACGATAAATAATAGACCTTTTCATCTTCAATTCTAATATTTGTAGACCGCTTTTTTTCAATCCAAACCATTGATCTTCTTCGAAAGGCCAACAATGTTTAGTATATTAAATATCATCATTTGATTTACCATGGATTGTTCAAAATTTGCAAAAAATTGTGAAATACGTGTAAACCATTAGGTGCAATAAGATTCACATCGGAAGAGGTGTGAAAATAACAAACAACGAATTATATTTCAAATGTAAGTCATTTACATATGTAAAGCATTTTCACATTACATGTGAAATTAACAAATGACCTCTTAAAAAAATTAACGGCTTGGAACGTTTTGGCCAATATATCATAATTCATAAAAGCCACACATTATAAAATTTGGTCTCATAACTGTTCTTGGTCTCTAGATTAAATCTAACGATTTGGATTTTTCAAAAGAGGCTCACAAAAGTCCAAATATATACATGAAACATTGATCACCTTTTTAAAAATATCATCATATCTAAGAAGAATTGACTATTGAAACTTAGTCCCATAGCCGTTTTGAGGGTCCTGCCCACATCTAAGGTCTACATTATTAAGAAAAGGCCCACCTATTGAATTGATGAAGCAAATGAGTGAATCCCAGCGCTAATGCCCGGCTACTATTCATCTGCCTTTCCGATTACTGTTCTAGTTTAACAATTTTAATAAGTTTCATATTTTTCTCTATTATTCAAATAAAATATCTTCAATTTGAGAGGCTCCATCCTCTACTGAATGTTTCATGCAAACCATTGAGATCTTAAAACTGCAGTTTATGCAAGTTATCTATCTTCACTGTATTTTTATCAATAAACTATCTCACCTTTAAAAGAAGAAAAAAAGAAATTAACAAACTAGATTTGTTTTACTCTGTAAGTTACCTCCACTATATTTTTACAAGTCCATTTTCTTTCATTCTAAGTATGTTTATTATTTTTTCTAATGAAAAATGGATTGTGTTAAAAAGAACAAACTATTTAAATATACATCAAGAAAAGGCAAAACATAAGGCAAAATAACATCAATCACACCCAGTGAAATGAAAAGAATCATATAAGATTTCATCGGTACTTGCCATTTGAAAAGAATTATGTTATAGTCTTATTCTTGAAATATTCACTAGGAAGATCTAGGTTCTCCGTAGCAATGGATAAAAAGTATGATTATTGGTATGAGATAGTTTTATTCCAGGCATGTACTTTAGTATATTTTACTTTGATGAAAAGAGAAAATTGTAGCATTTCAACATCATAGAATTTGCAGGCTATATAAGTCAGGTTGTTTCATGAACATAAGTTATGGTAGGTTGCCCTGCAATAGGTACGGGTTGGAGATATTTAACCCATTTTGAAAATGGGTTAGATGTTGGTTAGGCTTCAAAATGTGGACTCTAATGTTGACCCAACTCATTTTGACTCAACCCGACCAGTTTGCCAACCCTAACTAGATTAAGACTAAATTTGATTCTAACAATAAACAATACTATATTTTCACTGGTGTGGGACCAATTCTCATAAGCATAGCAATGAGCTTGGCTTAAATTCCAGGCCCAATACCAATCAAACCCAAATGCATATAATGGATGGACTCAAATGTCATACAAGGAAGATATATTACTTTTATAAAGTTTTTCTATCATTTTTTCCCATGTTTTATTCCATTTGTGCTTGGACTTAATGGTTAACTCCGTGCCAATATTCACTAAGAGATTGTTCATTTAGTTGATAACCTTGCCCGCATATCAATTCATGACTAGCTTTCTCTCCCTACTTACATGGGCATTTTTTTTCTATTCTTTTGTCGACGTGGCTCTCTTCCCAAGAAGGAAAAAGATAAAAGCACTCATCAATGATCAATCTCTCGTAGATAATACGGGAGTGAGAGCCTTAACTATCAAGAAATCTCTAAGGGCCTATTCTTTTGGATAGGAATTCCAGCTGTCTAGGATTTCTGGAATTCCTGTCAGGAATTCATTGTTTCTTTATGAGAATTCTGGAAATTCTGAAATTCTGGCATTTCCAAATGCTAAAAAAGTGGAATTCTAGAATGCCAACTCTTCCAGGAGGATTTCAGAATTCTAGAATTCAAGAAAGCTGTGCAAAAACTTCAGCTGCATCCACAAGTTCCTGCCACACGTTCTTGGGCTCTGCAAAGGGGTCATATTTAAAAATCTATACCGATCATTATTAATAGAGGTCAATAGTGGGCCTCAATATTTGAAGTAGGTGAGACTCTTCTTCCTATTTTTGAATCAAAACAGTGAAAGCCGTAGCCGTAATATGCACTGCGGCGGAGCCGAGGTTCCCCAAACCATTCACTCGCATTTATGGCTCAACCGTAATTTGTTCTACGGCTCAGCCGTATTTTGTTCTATTGCTTAGCCGTAACACAATGGACGGCTTAGATCTAGCTGGGCCGTAGAAGAGCAGTAGCACTCTCAAAACTCTATCTGTGAACACTCAGGAAATAGGAGCAGGACTAAAGTAGGAGACACACCCCCGGTAGTAAAACGTTATTGTAATCCATGAGGAACTGATATACAAACAGGAACAAATATGGATATAGGAAAATAGAAAAGGCACCTCATTTATTAAAGTCAATGATGAGGATCGATATGGGTACCCTATTTAGAAGATACTAGTAGGATTTAGTTTCATGTTTTTAGCATAAACATTTTACTTGTGCAGGTTCTTTTTTTTTTTTTTTTTTTTGAGTTTAATTAAATGACAGTCTCTTTTCTTTTTTTTTTCTTTTTCTAATGGTGTTAAACAACAGTATCTTATGCATGTTATAAGTAACAATACCAATTCAAATATATACACATATATGTCAAAACATACAAATCCAATACAATATACTTAGTCAAAACATATACTTCTAATCAAAACAAAACACATCTGAATTGAAACTGATATTAGATGGGGTGGATTGGAAAGGGTGAAAATTTTCATCATGTACAGTTTGGTTCCACTTAATTAATTTTTTTCCTTATCAAATGTACAAAAAAACCAGATGAAAGTAATGAATCATTGTATAACTATGAAACAAAGAATTTAGAAAATCCAAGAATTTAGGGATTCTCAGGCAAGAATTCAGGCATGAAAGTAACAGAGAATTTAGAAATGACAGAATTCAGTAGCATTTCAGAATTCCAGCATTTAGAAATTCCAGACAGCCACCAAACATGAATTACAGGAATTCTAGTAAAGAAACGGGCCCTAAGTTCACACGAGGGCTCCCCTTTACGCCGTGTGAGCTTTCTCTTGAATTTTAAACCTCACAAAACACTATTGCACTGGCTCCAAAACAAAGCAAACATCTGTTCCATGTTCCATCCACCTGATCCAGACTTAAACATTTGGATGCAATTACATGTATATCAATTGGGTCCATGTTCAATCTACTTAAACTAAACAAGACCCCAGATCACCACAAAGCTTTGTGCAGATCAACTACACATAACGGCGGCTTCTTTGGCGGGTCAGAAATAAAAAAAGCATTTATTTTCTTCCAGAGCTTGATGCCATGTGGACAGTGGAGCTTGGTGACCGATTGATTGTAAAATAACTAATGCAAATAGAGCACGCACCACATTTGCCTACGTGGCACTGACACAAGATCTAGTTCGTACATCAGGCGGGACCCACTCGAAGGTCCATACCGTATGTGTCGGACTCGGAGGCCCACAAACTGGCGAGTTTCGCACTGACCAGCATTACGCGGTTGGTTCCGGTTTCAGCCCCGTGAATGTGACCTGTCACGCGTGTGCAATGGCTGCACGTTATTGACTGATTTCTTGCCCTGGACCCGGAGGATTGTATTTGTTAGATTCAGTGGTACACAGCAGAGGAGGAACCTGGGGACTGGTACAAATGGGCCTATTTTTAACCAATACCAGGAGTTTTTTGGTGGGTTTCACATGGATAAGATGGTCAAAATTCTCTAGTTGACAGGCGTGTTCGTGGGCCTGGTCCTGCAAGGCAAATCCATGCCTAGCTCAACTTTACAATCACAGGCATGTAGCCGTTCCAAGCCTGCAATGGGTGTAAATGTCAGGCCTGAGCCCTCCCATGCAGTCAATCGGCCAGGATGAGCAGGGCTTTTATCAGTTGCAGGAACTTTCTATCAATCATCTGGACAAATTGTACTAAATTACAAGCAGTCATTATTTGGGATCAGGGCTTTCTCTCATTAATTGAAGCCATTTCAAATATTAAACACGCCTGGACTACATAACCAAGCCCAGCCCAAAGCATACTAGATCTGGGTCAGCTTGGGTTATCCTGAACCTTGAGCATTCTTGCTGGCTGACAATAATGCAACCATTTGACTGGTCAATATTTTGCAGTTGGTATTAATGATCCCATTATTTTCTTTCACAACATCAAATTCCTTGATCATCTAACAATAAATTCATATGTACTATTATTTCATATGTACTCTAATTCCATAACAAATTCCATAGAAACTAATCGACTAATTCAAATCAATTATTTATATGTTTTTCAATTCTTATGCTCTTTATTGAATCTACATTTTTACATTGCTTTGTTGTTTTTACGTAGTAAATATTTTATATAAGCCATCGACCGAAGCCATGTTAATACGTTATTTGTTTACCTCGTTGTATTGCATGCTAACCTAAACTTGAATAAAGGAGAAAGGTCAATGTCTCATTAATACAGTGCCCAATGGAAGAGAAGAAAAATTGAAAAAACTTAAAGATTAATTGTCTTCTTTTTAGGTTTTGGGCAGCCATGGCTCCTATTTGCTAGCGTACATATAGGGTTGTAAATGGGTTGATTGTGGTTTGAGTTTACGGTGGACCTGGAACTGGAATCATAAGGAAGAAGATGGAAACGGAACTGAAACTAGTTTAAAACTAGTTTCCTAGATCTGGAACTAGTTAAGGAGAGGATGGACAAAGAACCGGAACAAAACCGTGGATGGGGTGGGTCCGGGTCTTTATAGAGCATGCTGTAGAGAAAAGCTAACTTTTAGGAGAAAATGAGAAAATTTTAAACAATGTGGTAATATATCGGGTCTCGGATTTACAGGCCGGAACTAAGGTGGAACCAAATTCAGAACTGTTTAGGTTATAAGTCCAAAAATAAGATTTAAACGTAGACTCGTTTACTTATCAGAATCTAAATAAAGATCCAAACTCGATTATTAATAGGTCGGAACCTTAAGATAATTGAAGAATTGGAGACTCATTTGCAACCCTAAGTAAATGCCTAGGTAGGATGCACTCCAATGATTTTGACCCACTCTAAGCCTAGCCCACGTATGCCAATGGTGGCGTAAGGGGAGTCCCTTTCATAGCCATACCTTAGATGATTGGAATTCTAAGAGGAGCATTTTTCATCATCGGTCCAATCGATAATCATGGTAGTATATTGAAGACATTGCTACCATATATGGCAAAACCAAGTGGTATAAACCTTAATTTAAAATTTGTTGCATCCTTCAAAAACTACCAAACAATAAAAATATGACACAAACACAATTCTATTCTGCACTATTTAATTCAAACGAGATAATAAATATCATTGAACTCCAATGGGTTGATGAGATGTTTAAGTAGGAAACTTGACATGCTCCATTATCACACTGCCCTTTAGTGCGCCCCCCCCCCCCCCCCCCCCCCCACACAACACACACACACACAAAAAACAAAACAAAGAAAAAAGGAAAAAAGAAAGAAAAGAGAAAACTCTTATTAGGGAAAAGGGTAATTTTATCAAACATTTTAGTGTGCGAATCATGTCACATGATTACAAAACTTAATCATACGAATAGCACGTAATACACCACATGATCTCATGATGATATGTGTATCATGGTAACATTGGGACTTATGAATTGGGAAACAAGAACTAAAGGAAAGGCACATGGAATACCAAGCAAGGTGCCTTAACAAGATGCACAGTGATGTACAATATTATAACCGTGGTTGTCAAATTCGGTTCAATTTGGTTGAATTTGCCGAATAATTTTGGTTCGGTCAATGGATCAAATTGTACCACTATACGAAAAAATTCAGGTGTTTGGATCAATACATAACATAGCATCAAAATATTTAAATATTATAAGATTTCATTATTATTGAATAGTTTCATATTATTATATTATGACAGATATAGTGTTTGACAATTTTCATAAATTTTAACTTACCTTTGAAGTGTGTGGAGATTTTTATATAAAAAAAAAACTCACAATATGAGATAATATTAACAAGAAATTGAGAGAAAGTAATCAATTGACCTAATGTTGGACATACTAATTAACAATTACAAGTGTTAATAATCATGGTACAACTCATCTATTGTTAAAAAAAAAACTATAGGATTAAATATTAAAACCATAAGATCAAAATAATGTTGTTTAATTAAAGTGAGTCCACCAAACGTTGTAACCATAGTGTGTGATACATCTAATGGTAATTATCACAAATGATTCTATTTCGGTTTTTTTTTTTTGGTAAAAGCTTATCTAATGTTAAATATCATTGATGAATCCAATCCATCTATAAGAAATCATTATGGAACCAATTTGGTCTTCGTAGTCATATTAACACTAGCTGAACTGTAAAATTGTGAGGCCCATTTAATGATGGCAAACTAATAATTGAAATCACATAATTTAGTCTTGGTAATCATCAATATGGGACCCAGTTAATTTTGGTAGTATGGAATCTAACATATGTTGGTAATCACGATGAAAGCCCCTGAGTGTGATATTTAAAAGATCCACCTAATATTAATAATTAATAAGGGCTATGTAATCATGATATGATCATAGGACCCCACATTAAATTTGTAGGTGACGTGGGGCCAATCTAATATTTGGAGTCATAGTTGCACTCTTACAAAAATCATTGATGTTAAAACTTATAGTGGGTCACTATAATTAATGGTTGCTTATAAATTCTCAAATGGTTTTACTAAAACTCAAGCTTTTTTTAACAAAAGATTATTTTATGTGCATTTCCTTGAATAAAAAAGTGAGATATTATAAAATACTTTCTAAATTATCCAAACACTTCCTTTTTCAGTTAATGAATTATATTCTAAAGTAGATGACAATATAGTAAAATCTCTTGAAATATTTCGTTTCCAAACATGCCCTCAGTCTATGTTTTTAACAGGAGAAACTTTTGCTGAAATTATTTGTTAATGGACAAATTAAATTTTCTCACTATAGTCGGGGTGGGAAGGGCTTTCATTTGATTAGTCAGTGATGTAAATTTAATCAATCTATTTAAAACTGCATGTATACAGTTGTCTTGTTGAGACAGTGGCAAATACAGGTTGATCCAAAAAAAACACTTTTGAACTTTTTAATGAAAAACCTGAATCTTTTTAAACTAACAGAAGAAATTAAGAAACTTGATGAGATGTGAATAAAAAAATACAGAAAATAATAAGACAAAAAGATCAGAGCATTCAGAATCCATTAACAATATAATCAATTTAATTATGTAATTATTTTATTCTTTGTCTCAACATAACTCAGATCAGAAACAAATCAATGTTTCTAATCAGATATTTTGACTAATGCAAAAACTAATTTTTAATTAAAAAAATCATTAATCAAGACCTCCTTCACCTCATAAAAAAATGAATATCTTAAGCATCACCTAGCAAATTCGACTATAAAAAATAACTAGGCATAATCTATCAAAGTAAGTATAAATAATCAAAATTTATTCATTACAAACATTAATCAAAGTTTTGTCTTTCGCACAAGACATGTCTATCATTATCTTTTAAAAGCATATTAACAAGAAACAATCAGAAATGAGCAGAATAACAAATATAAAGTAGAATATTAAAATACTGGGAATTGCTCGATAAATAGCAATTCCATCTCTTTACTCATAAGAGAAAAATAAAAAAAATAAAATTCCAAAAATATCCCCATCTCTCTCTTTCCCTCCCTCCTCTCGCCTCCCCTCTCTTACCCTTTCCCTCCTATCGACGATGAGCTTCAGTCGGCGAGAGGGGGGGGCTCTCCCTCCCTCTCTCCCTCTTCCTTTCCTTATTCCTCTCATCTCCTCTCCTTCCCTCTTCGTCTCTTCTCCCTCCTTCTTCCTCTCCTCCCCCTTTTCTTCTCCTCATCTCCTCCTCCTTATTCTCCTCTCCCTCCCCTTTCCTCTCCTCTCCCCCCTCTTCCTCTCCCTTTTCCTCTCCTTATCTCCTCACCTCTCTGCCCCATTCAACCTTGTACGGCCAAATAGGGCAAAGAGGCGAGGAGGGACGAGAGTAAAGGGGAGAGGAAAAAAGGAAGAAGGAGGGAGAGGAGGAGAGGAAAAGGGAGATGAAGATGGAGGAAGAATGAGGGAAAGGAGAGGAAGAGGAATTGGAAGAAGGATAGGAAAAAGGAGAGGGAGAGGGAAGGGAAGAGGAAGAGGCAGAGGTAAAAAGAGAGGGAGGGAGAGCTCCTTCCCGCCGGTCAAAGGGAAAGGGGGAGAAGAGAAGAGGAAGGGAGAGAGATGTGTGTGGGGAGAAAAAGGGTATTTTAGGAATTTAAGAAAAAAAATTTCATGTGTGAAGAGAGATAAAATGTAACACCCCATCCCATATCGCTTATGAATAAAATATGAGTTTGGTATATAATGCACTATATAGATTATTACTAATAACTAAGGCTTAAACATTTTGGATCATGTGATAGGCTCACGAAGTTATTGGACTAGTAGGCTATTTGGGTCGTTACAAATAGTATCAGATCATATCACCAGCCGGAAATATGGGACCCCCAATCCCGCTGGGAAAGCCTTTGAGGTAAGTTCAGGATAGAGCCAGGGTGCGCAAGCTTGTAAGTTGAGATAAGGGAATTCGTAGGGGGCATGAGTGTGGAATGCTTCGGTCCCACATTGCCTGGTGAAGTTTGGTGGATCCACACAGGGACGTGTGGCCTTAAAGGGGGTAGATTGTAACACCGCATCCTACATCGCTTATAAATAAAATATGAGTTTGATATATAATTAACTATATAGGTTACTACTAGTAACTTGAGTTTATGCATTTTGGGTCATGTGACATGCTCACTAAGTTATTGGGCTAGTGTGCTACTTGGGTCATTACATAAGAATTGTGTTCAAATAGCAACCCTTTAAAATATTTACTTTCATTTCATTCCAATCAGAAATTTTGCCTTGCAAAGAACCTAAAAAATAACTTCATTGATATCTTTTCCTTTTACAATAGTCTCTTAGAAATCTTTCTTATAGATCTTACTTTGTAGAACAAGGCTCTAGAATACTTTTAAAAGAAAATCAGAAATTAATGAAGGGAATAAAAGTGGAGAAGAGATGGAGATAGAGATCTAGGATTTCCAGATCTGGCTGGGAACGAGGAGGAGCCTCCTATGATGATCTCTTTTTATAGTTTTCTAACTCCTTAGGCTCATTGAATATAGACTTCTTCTTGGTGGATTCAGAGATATGATCTGTTATTTGTTGATTAGGTTTATCTTCTGATATGAAAGAGATCTTAGAGACAATATGAGATGTAACTTGGAATTCTTATATGATCTTCAACTAGGTTCCACAGAGGGATATGTAGCAATTATACTTCAATGGTGTGGATGCAATTGCAATCCCGCTAAAAAATGTACATGAAATTTTTTGGGCCCATAACTTTTTCATTTTAGTTTTGACTTGTGTAGTCTTGCTCTCCATAGATATCTACTCTGAATAAGCTTTTCAACGGTGGTCATTTGCACCAATCTGATATCTAGATTGAGAGTTGTGGCCAACTTTAGATAGATTGTCATTAGAAAATGTGATTAAATTTAAATTTTGATTTCCAAAGGACTCTATCTTTACAATAGTTGTAACTTATTAGTTAAATCTTAAGAATATTCCTTAGCATAAATAAGATGAGATAAGATCTTCTAGAAGCCTTTGCTGATTTTCAAGTGGGGTCTACAGGCGGATGAACTCTAAGGGTATAGATATTTAAGCAGTGAGACCCAAATCATTCATATGGTTCTGTAGGTCCTACAAATTTTATTTCTTGTATATTCTAATTCAATCAGTAAAATATTAAATAGATTGCATTGAAGCGGGATCTGCCCAGACAGAGTTTTACTTCAATTGGGATTCTTTGGAGAAAAATTACAAACATTCATAATTATTGCAAAAATGTGTAAAAATGGTGAAAATTTCGATTTCTTGGTGAGAATACATGAAATGATTCAATTGAATGAATAATGATACATATAACCTAATTAAGTCCTTAATCCACACCAAAATAATGTATAAATGTACAAATTCTTGAACTTAACAGTCAGTTGCAATACTTATACTTCCATATATCGGGGCTGGTGGACCTCACTTAGAATGGCTAGATAGCAACATTTAGGGGGGCATTTGTGAAAAGCTGTGGAAGAGGATGGCATTGGAAGGCTGACCTCAAAGGTTGGATTTCTGGATGCCCCACGATTGAGGAAAAGAAAGCCAAAAAGTCAGGATCTCTTCCATTTTCCTGCACCAAAAGACGCTTAGGAAAGACGTAGAAAATCTGGCGCCTTGTTTCCCCCTCTTTCCGCATAGTACGGCCCCGGACCCAAATTACCAACTGGGGATCAAACTGAGAACTGAACTTAAAAAAATGAACTCAATTTGTGTCTTCGTTACAGGACCTATACTCCATGTTTATATTAAAAGACCCGAACTGTGACCCAAATCTGAATGAAGGGTTTAGACATAGGCCTGTACATAAGAAAATGAATGCAATAGGCACAAATCTGAGTTTGAATCTTATTTGGGTATTACAGCAAACTCCATCTAAGGCACCAATTAAAAACGAATTCAAATATTGCTCCCATACCTGACCTTGATCCTTGGCATGGTCTATTGTTCAATCAATATTGCATGTGTCTGAATAAAATGTTAGGTAATTGAACTTTATTATTTGTGGAAATCAAGATAGGTTCTTTTTTCTAAATCTATCCATCTACGGAGAAATATTCACTGTAGATAACCTAAACTAAACATGATTTTCCTCTACAGTAAATGCAACGCTAGCCTCGTTCAGATTTATATTATTATGAACCTTATCAGCTGATAGATTCTAGACTCAATAACACCACTTTGGATTTCAGCATATTCGATGGTATATGTTCTTCAATCAAGATCGATTTTCTTACTTTAAAACCCACCACACCTGCCATCATGAAATATTAAAAAATTGCATATGACCCCTTGTCTATCAGATACAACTTTTCTTTGGGACATGTGGCATACTAATAACTCTACAAACCCATAAACTAGAAATTGCTTTCGGCATCAATGGAGTCAGTGACATTGAAACACTAGGCACAGACAGCAACACGTGTACCAAAACTTTATCTTGGAGAATTTAATTTTGCAACTTTAATCACAAATGTCTTCCCATACTGTCATCTCTTTTTTTTTTTTTTTTTTTTTTGGCAATTTCTTCTGTGTATGATTCCTCTAGATTAAGGAGGTTGTGATAGAAGATATAATAATTGAAACCGTAAGAAAGCACCCTCTTAGTTGTTTGGTTTTGAGAGATTATGCGACACAACCACGTGGAGATGAGTGATGGGCTTAAGATTTCAGACTGCCCATGTGATGTTGCCCAAGGGGGTGGATCACTGCTTCACCGTTCTGTCATGTGCAGGTGACGTGGTTCTGTTCCTTTTGCCAGAAGGGACAATATATGATTGTCATCTGGAGTGGGATGCCTGCAACTTATATTTAAGGGCATTGTTTGAGATGAGCACTGGCAGATGCAATCAATAGTTATGTTAGGATATTTGTGTGCTGGGTTATTTATGGGTGGGACAAAATTCTGAGTCTACAGAGTTGTAATTTTTTATTTCTTTTAGATCGAATTGTGGTATGAGTTGTTGATGCACTAAAATGAAGAAATTGAAGAAAAACACAAATTAAAATATTTTGAAGTAATTTTCTTAGGATAATGTGGATTAAACATATCACATCTCATAAATCGAGCATCGAATCTGAGTAAACTACCTACCGTTGAAAAGTACATAATTGAATAAATGTTCGTAGGTTCTAAGATTGCTTCAATTGGAGCTAAAACGATAAAGTTATGGCATTGAGAAGTTTGCGAAAAAGTGCAGAATTTACATGCTCGTTTGAGCGCCTGTGCACCTACGTTCAAGCGCCCAAGGCAAAGTTTCCAAATAGAAACTAGTGTGCTCAAGCACTCATTCAGTTGGCTTGAGCGTCCGACGTGTAGAAACCTACTTTCATATATGGAATTATTTCCTCTTTGTACCAAAACTGCTAGTTTCTATTATATAAGGACTTTAGCCCTAAGACACAAATTGTAGGTTATTTAAATGGTATTTCTCTTCTCTTAACCCTAAGTTATTTTCTCTCTTTTTAAGTTGAAAATATACATTGGGGATGCCCTTTTTCTCTAGACTAACCATTTAGAGAAATCGTGCTGAAGCCTTAAGTTATAGAGATTTGTGCTTCTACTTTTTTGTAAAAGATTGACATCTCTTATAGTAGATATGTTCACCTTGCGGATTCAATGGTCGTTGTTTCAAATGTGGAGAGTAGTGAACGACGAGCAGTCATGACAACAAGGATTATACAAGAAGAACTACAATATTTAAGTTGAGTTGCAACTAAGACATGGTTTGTAAGTATATATTGTAATTGCTTATTATTAGTGCTTCGTTGTTGTTTGTCTGATGAGGACTTGTGGTTTTTTTTCGAGTAAGGTTTTCCACGTAAAAAATGTACGCATCTTCTTCTTGTGGTGTGTGATTGATTTATTTGCTAATCCTGACCACCTTTCATTTTAGTATCACAAGTTTACGTTGAAAAAACAATTTTGGTCTGATTTGCACTAATGGCAGGGTCAACCAAATCACATGTGAGATACGACTTAGGATTTAAACAGTAATAGGTTTTTGCTAGTAGGGAGTTGCATTGCCTTTACCCATAATTTCTTCGGGTTGGAGGCTTAAGCCTAGATATTAAGACTCCTTTTTTTTTTTTATAACAAAATGGATACATCCTCGAGGTCTTTGATCTAATAGGACCAACTCCTTTAATAGCACGCTAGACACACACACAACTATGGGCTTATTTCTTTACTAGAATTCTTGATAGAAATTTATTTTGTTCAAGAAAATGATGTGACATCTCGTATTTTGTTATTTGAAAATGTCATATTTTTACAAGAGAATTCTAAAATTCTATATGCCTAAAAGGTGTCAAATGACCTTTGGAGTGTTTGGTCTGTTTGTTTATGGCATATAATAAACCCCAAATCAAGAGAAAATAACTTATGATGGAGTTATGAGTACTTTTTGTTTTTAGTTTTGTTGTAATTTAGTGGTTGCCTTTTAACTTCTTTCGAAGAAGAAGGGAATAATTTGAAGGTTTTTTTGAAATAGAAGGGGAAATACTTAAATTTTTTTTGAAAACGACGGAAAAGAAAGTGAATTTTAAATATTTTACTTTACTCTACTTCACAAATAAACAGGCTGAAAGTCCAACTCTTTTGTTTTTTTTAATCAAATTTCTAAATACTTAAACACAAAAGGAGTATTAAAAAATTCTATCATGTTAAAGAATTTCAAAATTTTGTAGATAGAAATTTAAAAGAATCTATTAAAGAAGCCGGCCAATAATGCCTTTGAAAACTTTGGTTCAGATTTTGAGCACAAGACAACGCGGGAGCAACGTCAAACCCATGCACCGACCCCATCCGATTTCCGAATACCGCCACGGGGTTTGTACTCGCAACATTTTTTACGTTTCCCCCGCACACTCGGGTGACGGGGCATAAGACTAGCATTAGAATCAATCCTCTCCAACCCTTCAATCAACGGCCTAGATTGCATTCTCGCCTCCCCAACCCACTCAAATCAGATGTGACGATCACTTGCCACGCATACATTATCAATCAATTATGCAAGAGAAAAAAAATGTGGCAGAATAGAAAAAACAATAAAACTTTGGTTGAATAAAAAAACAATAAAAGTGTAGCAGTATGAATCCTCCTTCCTCTCTCTTCCGGAATGCTCTACACATTTACATCTAAAAACCCTTTACTTTACTTAAGAGAAATTTTCAAATAAGGCCTTAACTTAATTAAAAAAAGACAAAATTTCAAAGCTTTTTCAATAAATCCTTAAGTTTTAAGAGATTTTTAATTAAGGACATTCGTCCATTTAAAAGTATTGTTTAGCATTTTTTCTCTTAATTTTCTTAAAATACTAAATCACCAATCATTTAAACCCATGATATGATTTTAGAGGCCACTACATGCAATCGATCATCATGGAAATATTAATTATCCTTCATCATTGGAAGGATTTCAGAAAAGAAAATGAAGAGAATATAAAATAATTGAAAGAGGAATTTATTTTAATAAACGGTGATCTGAGTACTTTAAAAATTTTGAGGGAATAGTTTTAAATGGATGGATGTCTTTAATTGAAAATTTTAAAAAAAAAATTTAAAAAATTTTAAAACTTATATTATTTTCATTGAAATAAGGAAAACCTTAGCACCTTTTTTGAAAATTTCATCTTTTACTTTACTTTACCGCACCGTTATCGTTTTATTCGGGGCACTCTTCCCACTCCTTAGAGCGTCTTCACGCTTTCCCACCTCCCGACTCTCATCTCGTCTCCTTCCATTAACCGCTCTCTCTCTCTACTCCGCTTTGTCTCTCTACTCTCTTTCTCTCTCTAGAAATCTCTGATGGCGGGAAATGACTGGATCAACAGCTACCTCGAAGCGATCCTGGACGTTGGACCTGGAATCGACGGTGCAAAATCGTCCTCACTGCTTCTGAGGGAGAGGGGGAGATTCAGCCCCACTCGATACTTTGTAGAAGAGGTCATTACAGGGTTTGATGAGACTGATCTGCATCGTGCATGGGTTCGGGTATGATGCAGCAATCCTGATCGTTGGTTTTTTGGTTTGTGTGGTTGAGATTTGGTGATGGGATGAGGTGGTTGTTTGTAATTTTTTTTTTTTGGGATTGTGTTTGTTGTTGCAGGCTGCGGCGACGAGGAGTCCTCAGGAGAGGAATACAAGATTGGAGAACATGTGTTGGAGGATCTGGAATTTGGCTCGGAAGAAGAAGCAGGTGTCGATTTCTCGATTTGGGTTGTTTTCTTTTTTGGGTTTGAGATTTTGGGTGTGGTTGATTGATTGGTGTGTTTTTTTTTTGGGTGATTTTGATAGAGTGATTTTGGTCTCTGATGAATGTGGGATGCTGGTTTTGATGTCCCAGTTGGATGGATTGGGATGGATGGTCCTGATCGAATGATTTCGGGTTTTGGCGGGTGGGGATTGCTGGTTGTGATTTCCATTTCCATCGGATGAGATTAAACATTTGATGGCTGGATGGATCTTGATCGGTTTATTTTGGCATTCTGATGAGTGGGGTGACGAACGATTTCCATTTCTGATGAGTGCGTGCGATGACCGATTTCATGTATCAATTGTTTCTAGAGTTTGGAATGGCAGGTGATTATAAGATCTGCGTTGTGGGGCCCATCTGCGTTGTGTGGCCCACTTCCTCATCAGAGCGTCGTTGGATGATCGTCTGCATTGATAATCTTAAATTATTCTATTTTGAGGCGGAGAAGATGACTTTAGCCTACCGTTGGGTGGTATTATGATAGGAGTGATAGTCAGGACAGTTGCAATTAGTGGGATGTGCTTTTCGATCCAGCTTTATAACTTGAGAAGATGTGGGGCACTCTAAACCCAGATACAGCTCATCATACAAATATACAGTCATTGTTTTTTGATGAAGTAAATGAAGCTTTAATAGAAATTGAATTAAGAGATGTGTAATGAATACCAGCCATCTTCCTACTAATTCAAATCCTAGGAAAGTCATGGTCCCATTAACATCGCTCTCTAAACAATCTTTGGCGGAGTTTATTTGAACATGAATGGCCTATGTAAGATAATGCAATTGTGTAGGCCCCGCCCTAAATGTTTGGAGACACCTTAAAACTGCAGTGCCTGCCAATTTTTCTTGTGATCTACACGGCAAACTTGTGAATTGAGAAAAAAATTTCTGGCAGGGGTTGGTTGTGATGAAAAGTTGCATATGTGAAGATGGATGTGTGGGGGGTAACAAGCAAGGATAAAATTTCTAGAACAGAAATGAAGGAATGTTACTTAATACAGATTGAGCATGTGTTTCGACTTAAGATGATAAGGGAAAAACTTTTGCATGGGAAGAAAAAATTGAAGTGTTGCAAGTACAATGAGCTCGAGGAAGGGAGACACGAATTTGGACTTAGAATGAAGTAGTTAAGAGTGATTTGTTACATTGCAGATTAGCAGAGAACCAAGCCCTTGATAGGGATGAGTTAATATGTAGAAGTTACAGAGATGAACCTAAATAGACAGGGTAAGGGTTCAGTGATGTTAATGAATCATTGGGCATTATATAAGAATACAATCTTGGAGGAACCTATGTGATTCACAATTTAGATAGGAGAACTTTCAACCAGACACAAGGCGTAGGCCATAACTCTGCTTCAACCCTAGCTATTGCAACTAACAATACCTTACCCATTGCTCTTCTGTGTAACAAAAGAACTTCCTACAGAAGTGTACTATCCAGATGTGATTATCATTGCTTTTTTGAACCTAACCAATTTCTTTTTAATATTCATCTTCATTGTTTTGGGTCCTCATGCCAGGACCTAGTAGCAGTTCCCATGGATGAGGCTATGACTTCACTATTGACCACTCATTCGGTAGTTATATGTCTAGACTTGAATATCCATTATTTGCATAGAAATCCCTTCAAATATTTGATAATTGACTTGTGACTGTTGGATGCATGCATGAACTGATTATTGCCCTCAATACGGTAATAATAGTTGTGCTAGACTAGAAGCAACTAATGTTTTGTTGGAGTTATATTCAACTTCTTCAGGCTTGGGATTACTCCATACTCATATGACCATATTTCCCTCGATTTAAGTGAAATAAAAATAATTGTAGTTTTAATTAGGGTTTTTTTTTTTTTGGTTTTTGCCTTCTCTTTCTTTCTTTAAATTTTTAGAAAAGCTGTTTTTCTTCAATCTGTTTTAGTTTGTGGTATGCAGATTGAAGGAGAAGAAGCGCAGCGTATTGCCAAACGACGCCTTGAACGTGAAAGAGGCCGGAAAGATGCAACTGCTGATATGTCAGAAGACTTATCAGAAGGGGAGAAGGGGGATGGTGTCAGTGACGTTTCAGCTCATGGCAGTAACATTAAGAGCAGATTGCTTAGAATTACTTCTGTTGAAGGAATTGAGGCCTGGGCTAGTCAACACAAGAATAAGAAATTGTACATAGTGCTGATAAGGTAAGCAACTGAATTTCTGACTCCTAAAATTTATTGTTTCATTCCAACAGTAGTCTAGAATAAACTCTATTGGCTATCACTTGTTTTTTTTTTTTTTTTACTGAATGGCTGGTTGTCACATTTTAAGGACGTGTTTGGAACCTGAAATAAAAATCCTGTGTAAATATTCAAAAATAAAAATCCTGTGTAAGTATTCTTTAATGGCCAATTGGATAAGGCCAAATAGCTATCAGGGCATTCACCTTAGTGCATGTGTGGCAGCTTTTCCACTGAAAATGAATGAAAAGTGGAAACAGTTTTCTGGTGTTTAAAAGTCTATGTTTGGTATGGTTGCTTTTCCTTGAGAAATGTCTGAAAAATGATCTTACTTTTTTGCGATTCCACGGGAAAGCATTTCTGATAGAGGAGGTCGGAAAAGGCATTCCACAGAAAATGAAAAATTTTTTTTGCGGAAATGGTTTTCCGTTGCACTGCACAATGAATGTGCCTTTAGGGCATGTTTTGGTAACATGTGAGAAATCTGCAGATTTGAGAATTCCTAATTGTAGTAGATTTAAGGATTCCTCACCAATGATTTCTACGGCAGAGGATTTCACATCAATATCAATGCATATCAGTGCTTAAAGTTGAGAAAAAAATGTTGGTACGTAAGTCTGCTAAACTGAGTGGTGAGGAATCCATGAGTATTTGGTTGTCAAACATGATCTTAATCTGTCTAGGACTACAGGCACACATACACACACATCACAAAAGGATGGAAGATATATTCCTTTAACCAAGTTTCATGTTTGGCAAACAAATTCTGTTGAAAAAATTGCCTATAGCTTGCACTGTATTGCTTTAACCAATTTCAAGTAAGCTCCAGATGAATGCATCTCAACAGAGAATCATGTCATTAGTGTTCTTGGGATACTTATAGAGGCATACAATTTGTTAGTCTAGATGACAAGGCTATTGACAGCATTACTATATGTGTTTTTCAACATTTACATTTCGAGATTGGTATTATGTAAACCATTATAAAAAAGGAAAAAAGGGTTGACATGACATAACAGGATCACCAATTATCAATTTGAGCTCCTTTGGTCACACTATGCATTGGCTACAATATCCGTAGCATGAAATTTCATTTTTATATTAACATTTTTGTACAAATTATTAAATTTCTCCCTCAAAACATTTTAAATTAAAGAACTTACGATTGTTTATATTCTTCTTATAACCAAGGAAACTAATAGAAGAACAAGAAAAAATGGACCCAAGGATATGCCAAACTTGTAGTTTGGAAGGGGGCCCCAAAATCTGGAATCTCAAAACCACATGGAACACCCAATTTGTGGTTGTGGACATCCAGGATCATAGTCCACTGCGAGGTCCGATTTAAAACTTTTAACAATAATTGGAATAAAAATATTTAAGTGGAAGCATTTATGTAAAATTAGCGGTAGCCGGTGGCAATATATAATATCGATGGATGCATATGAAACATAGATCCCAAGCGTAGGTATCAAATTACATATGTCAAGTAAGGAAGTGCAAGTCCATCTAAAATGTTCAAGTTCTAAAATAAAAGAATGACATGTTTTATGTACAAATCCAGTCCACAAACTAAACAATTGCAAACTATCATCCTCTCCCTGTTGCCCTTGTGCAGTCAAGGTGACTCAAGCTATGTCACTGACTCCCCACTCAAAGTCTACTGCTGTTGATGTCTCAAGGAATGCCTCACCCTCTGGGATAATGGAATTGGGTCCACTACCTACAGCACCAAGGTTAAACAAGATCAGATCCAAAGGATACTACTTAAGACATAGTATGAATGCATCAAATTAGAATACAGACAATAATCATGTCAATAGAGTAACAAAGATAGGAAGGCTAGGCAAGTAGTGCAATGATATAGAATCCATCACGAATCAGTGCAATGATATAGAATCCATCACAAATCGATGTAAATAAAGATCGTACAAATGGTCCATACATTGAGCAAAAGGCACATTAGCACCGCGAGATATTATGATGCAACCCTCCTGTACTACTTCGAGTTGCTGTGGGTAATGCATGGGATGACTAGCCTTGCCAACAAGAAGAACTACTTGAATAGTCGACCAAGAATGTTACTAAGTGTTGAGAGGTACCTAGTGGTGTATGTCTACCTTAAGCAAGAATCCAATCTATAGATGGTAAAAAAAACAACTCCTACCCCAGTTGATTAGTCCATGGCTAAGCTTAATCAGCTGAGTGGTGTATTGCCTTAAGTCAAGGAATCACAAGGATAATGCCTGGTTAGCCTTTCTTGTGTGAACAAGACTCCTGGATGAGGGAACTACTTCAAGGTTTCCATTCAATTACATCAAGAATAATCCAAGAAACTCTAAGTAACCAAGCCCATTCCAAGATAATCATCAATACACAATGTAGCTCAATAGGTAGTTCCTTCACTTTAAGGGCATGGAATACCAACCTAGCCCAAGACACGGGTATTTCCACAGTCTCCATCCAAACCACATTGATCTAGATAACCCTAGGTTCATCATCAGTTAATTAATCAATACACAGTGTAGCTCAATAGGTAGTTCCTTCACTTTAAGGCCATGGAATATCAGTCTAGCCCAAGACATGGGTATATCCACAATCTCCATTCAAACCACATTGATCTAGATAACCCTAGGCTCATCATCAGTTAATTAAATAGGGGTATCAAGCACAACCATATAAATCAATGGGTAAGAGATCAACAATAATGAGACAATGTGTAGATCACTACATCTACATCAATCAATGAAAGGATACAAGTAATCAACCCAAACCTAGGTATGAGGCTGTTCTTCAGGTATAGTTGTCAAAATAGTCAATCCAATGGTTGAATTAGGGAATCAGATGTCGTATAATCTATTCTTGGTTCTCCAAAGGTCAATGCCATCCAAACATCCCTAATTCACCACCTCCTTGACTTGACTTCACCTCTCATATCCTACTTCAACAATCAATGGGTGGATGTTACGCTCCATTGTCCACACATCCAAACTCCAAAGTCATCCATTTACAAGCCATAGGATACCCTAAATTAGGTTAAAAGGGCAAAAGAAGCAAATTCCACATTTTGAGAAAGCCATACCCATGGTTAACCATGGCCTTGTCTCGGCTAGCCGTGGTGTACCTCATTTAGCTTCATTGCTTGTCGAGGTTGCTGAGGTGTAAGATGCCCATTTTCATGCCTTTGGAGAAGCTCGCCAATGTACAACGATAGTTAGCTTTCTGGAGCCCAAAAGGCTAGCCGTGAAGAAACTCCAGCTCATTGTAGGTGCCCAAAACTCAATCCCTTGAAGTTCAAATTGATGCAAAACCCCTTGAAATCAACTCCAATCACCACCAAACTCCATCTACACGTTAAATACACATAATCCAGCCAATATCCATCCATATTTTCCATAATTGAAGGGATTTCCATCAATTGGGTTTCTAATCCACACATAGGATTCCAAAACAATAAAAAAAGCTCAAGAAGAAAAGGATTTCTACCAAATCATCAAGATCAATGTAATTCATCATGAGAATCAAGAAAGAAAGACATGCATGCTATGTAATTCATACATCACATGTCTTGGGTCCAAGCAAGTTGAACTCTCTCAAATCCAAGCCCTCCAAGCCAAGGAAACCCAAGATCCCCCCAATTCCCTATGACCTCAAGATCTACAACTCCTATACCCAATTCCAAGGGGGTAGGGATGGCAATGGGGTAGGTTGGGCTTGGGTCTACCTGAACCCGAACCAGACCTGATTGGTATTTCTACTATACCATACCCGCCTGAACCATACCCACCTTGACCCGTGTTGGGTTTGATGGTTGTCATACCAAACCCGCCCTATGACAACCATGGGTCGGGTCGGGTTTGTTAGTGGTTTATTTAATTATTTTAAAAAAATTATGAAAAAAATACATGTGTTAGGGGAGATTTGAAACCATGACTTCTAGGAGAATACCCACCCTCATTGCCGCTTGCACTATTGAGCTCTCATATGATAGAAATGTGCTCAATAAGATATGAAGTAAAGATATACAATCCAATAGTGAAATAAAGGGATTCAATGGTATTTTTGGAAAAACCAGAGGATAACACAATTTCTCCCAAGGACCCTAGGACCATCTAAACTACAACCAAGGGCTTTACTCCGCACAATCTCTAGAATTAAAAATACCCCCTACGCAAATCCAAAATTACAAATAACCCCCTAAACTTACAAACTATGCCTAAAACCACTACAAACACCTATGATCAAGCATCTAACACCTCTAATCATCCACAAAATTGTGCAATGACACAAAATTAATATAAATAGAGCTGAGTAAAGACTGGGACTTTGCAAAAAGTATTAGTGTAGTAACAACTATTAAGTACCAGCACGAGTATTGCACCAGTCCTACATATGGGTATGCTAAGCATATATATGTGGGTATTACAGATTAAAACCAGTCAAGTGGAATAGCCCATCAAGTATACGTCATTTGTTTTTCCTTTTCCTTATGTTCTTCTATGAATTTGAATCTATATAGTTGGAAATAACTGTTCATTTGTCAACTTGTTAGGATCATTTGTAGGCATGAATTACTTCCCTTGTGGTCTATTCAAGTTGGGGTATATGGTATACTCCATGTACAGTCCTATCTGAGGACTTGAGTGCTTCAGGATATTGTGGTATCTTTATCATATGGATTTCGTCTAACTTAAGCCTCTGGCATATGTGATGTTATTGTTTCTCTGATGAGTAGTCCTAATGCAGTATTCATGGCCTCATACGGGGTGAAAATATGGAGCTTGGTCGTGATTCTGATACTGGTGGTCAGGTAGCTTTTTTGTCATGAAGCTGTGTCTTTTGAACTGCCTGTTTATAGGGTGTATTTCTATGCTTCTTCTGTCATCTTATACAGTCATCTTATTCAAAATGTTGAGGTTGTTATGGAGTTAATATTTTTATTAGGTCAAGTATGTTGTAGAACTTGCAAGGGCGTTAGGTGCAATGCCAGGAGTTTATCGGGTTGATTTGCTAACAAGACAAATATCAGCACCGGAAGTAGATTGGAGTTATGGTGAGCCAACAGAGATGTTGACACCAAGAAGTTCTGAAAATTTCATGCATGAGACAGGAGAGAGCAGTGGTGCATATATAATTCGTATACCATTTGGACCTAAAGATAAATATATCTCAAAGGAACTTCTTTGGCCGCACATCCAAGAATTTGTTGATGGTGCCCTTAACCATATCATACAGATGTCGAAAGTATTAGGGGAACAGATTAACGGCGGACAACCAGTCTGGCCAGTTGCCATTCATGGACATTACGCAGATGCGGGTGACTCAGCTGCTTTACTGTCGGGGGCATTGAATGTTCCAATGCTTTTCACGGGTCATTCTCTGGGCAGAGATAAATTAGACCAACTTCTAAAGCAAGGGCGCCAATCTAGGGAAGAGATAAATGCTGCATACAAAATAATGCGTAGGATAGAAGCTGAAGAGCTTTCTCTTGATACCTCTGAAATAGTTATTACAAGCACCCGTCAGGAGATAGAGCAGCAGTGGCAGTTATATGATGGCTTTGATGTGCAAATTGAGCGGAAACTACGAGTTAGAATCAAGCGCAATGTGAGCTGTCATGGACGCTTCATGCCTCGTATGGTTGTAAGTATAACTATTATTTCATAGAACTATGTGTGGGATATGAGGACTTTTCATTCTTTATTTTGGTTTTATAGAACTTACTTATTTGTTTAGTCCAAAGCCTGTCATGGTGAAGGGTAGCAATAAGTCCATTATAAATTGGGCCTGACAGTTGTACACAATCCCAATCCTCACCTTTTGCAGTTGTAATTGGGCTTTGAACTTTTGGATTGAGTTTAGCAGTAGTTATGTCAAACAAAGGCCTGATCTTGGTTTGTGATGGCTGAACCTAGAAGCCTGATGGGTGGCCTGATTCATGTACCAGAGTCATGGCTATGCTTGTTGGGCCTCCTGGCAGTTGGTTAACCTGACTGCAGGATTGGTGACTTTATGTGTTTGAGTGCATAAATTTTGGAGAGTAAGAAAATAATTATTTTCTTCCAGAAAAGAAGATTAGAAAGTGAGTTTTATGTTTATAATATGCGCAGGCAATTGCTCCTGGAATGGAGTTTAATCATATTGTTCCGCATGATGCTGATGTGGATGGTGATGCAGAAGGAAGTGAAGAAAATAACCCTGCAACTCCAGATCCTCCTATTTGGTCTGAGGTTTGAACTCATACTTGAATACATTCCCTTTTACTTTCAAATCAAACTGATGAGATACATATTTTTGCTGTGTAAGAACGTTTTCAAATTGTTTCCCTTGTCAATTATACATCGTTTTGCTTATTTTATTTTACTTTTTTGTTTTTACTATTTTTAATTTTTTGCTTGGCTGTTTGATAGATAATGCGATTCTTTACCAATTCTCGGAAGCCTATGATTCTTGCACTTGCGAGGCCAGACCCGAAAAAGAACATTACGACTCTAGTCAAAGCTTTTGGAGAATGTCGTCCCTTAAGAGAGCTTGCTAATCTTGTATGTCTAAATTTCTCACCGCTGCCATCTTGTTCATGTCTAAGTTCCTTTCTGACATTTTGCCAGTGTATGGATGTCGTCCCTTAAGAGAGCTTGCTAATCTTGTATGTCTAAATTTCTCACCGCTGCCATCTTATTCATGTCTAAGTTCCTTTCTGACATTTTGCCAGTGTATGGATTGTGATTGCACAGTGAAACCTTGACCCTTTTTGTCTTAGCCTGTTTCTTGGAAGATTCTGATACTTTCTGATGCTGCAGACATTAGTAATGGGCAACCGTGATGTTATTGATGAAATGTCAGGCACAAATGCTTCAGTTCTTACCACAATACTTAAACTGATTGACAAATATGATCTGTATGGGCAAGTGGCGTATCCAAAGCACCACAAGCAGTCCGATGTTCCTGACATCTATCGCCTTGCAGCAAAGACAAAGGTAATCCTTATCAGCCCCAGCTAGCCTGGGAATCCTGCACGTTTAACTTGTACTTCAAATGGTTATCATTTTGATGCTAATTGATAGCTTTGTTGAGTGTATGCTAATTTTGCTCTTCATAGCAGGTTCTTTTGAAATTGCCTTTTTTTTTCTGCCAGATTGACTGAATGGTACAGCACTTATGGGATCCCTGGGCAGCCGTGTGAGAGGAGACACCCTTACCACTGGGGTGTCTCCTGTTTCTCAAAATTTCCATTTTCATGGATTGCTGTTTTTTTTTTGTTTACCAAAAAAAAAACTTCAACAAGGAATTGTTTGGAAATTTCTTGTTTTATGTTTCACTTAGGCTTTTTGTATTTCTATCTTTGACTTGTGAGTTTGGTATAGCATGTCCAATGTGTCTTTATGGTCACTCACATTTTCTTTTTCTTTAAAATATGGCTGTGTTACTGTGTATCTAATCTACCCCATTGAATTAGAGCGTCAATTTAGTATTTCCTACATTTAGAGAACATAATTGGTTGCATGTTAGTACTTCAACAGCAACTTCTTTGGGAATTTCTTGTTTTCTTTTCAACCTGAACTTCTGTAATTCTGTCTTTGATCTATTAGTTTGGTCTAAAATACCCAATATGTCTATAAAATACCCAATATGTCTATGTTCACATTTTTCTGCATAACATAAGGCTATGTATTCAAACAACCACATAGTATTATAGCGCCTATTTATGAGTCCCTATGAGGAGGAAAAATAACTGGTTGAGCTTGTCTTTAATAAACGCTAGTGTAGATCAAATCCAGTTTAAGGTACTTATCCTGATAATGGTGCAGGTCTTTCTCAATCTGAACATGACTTTTAAGTGATTTGTTTACTTTTAGTTTTAGATCTGTCCATAATTTTTTTCTGGATCTTTGTGCAAATCAATTTTTAATAAGCATGTGAATCAAGGTTTCAGGTTCCAATTGATGCTCCACCAGCCTTTTTGTTTTCCTAAAAGTCTATCAACAAAATGTCCTTTACATTTTGCAAATCTTCCTATTATAAAAGAATAGGTTTCATTCTTGGTTCTCATCTTCTCACACTAGAGTAGCTTCAAAATTCTGATTGTGCTTCTTCTTATATAAACTCTGTAATTTCTGTGTTTTTGGTACACTATTGCTGATGATATAGGCGATACCTTATTTATCATGGAAAAATAAATATAAATGGGGAATGAATATGCCTCTTTACCATTTAAAAGAAGATCTGGCTCTTGTACTTATATACTACATACATTTTTAGCATACTTGCCAATAATATTTGTGTCCTAACCTTCGCTTTTACAGGGTGTTTTCATCAATCCAGCTTTCATCGAACCATTTGGCCTGACTTTGATAGAGGTGCTTGTATTTTGTTTTTATTTATCTGTTGTTTTTATCTTTTCTCAGTATTTACATGTGTCATCCTCTTTCAATAAACAGGCTGCAGCTCATGGTTTACCTATTGTTGCTACAAAAAATGGTGGTCCTGTTGATATACATCGGGTTAGATTAAGACAATGGTTAACACTACTTTGATTATTTTTTCATAGTTTCTCAAATACTTATTTTAAAGTTTTTGACAGATTCTTGATAATGGCCTTCTTGTTGATCCCCATGACCAGCAATCTATTGCTGATGCTCTTTTGAAGCTTGTTGCTGATAAGCAACTTTGGGCAAGATGCCGGCTGAATGGATTGAAAAATATCCACCTTTTCTCATGGCCAGAACATTGTAGGACATATTTATCTCGTATAGCCAGCTGTAGACCAAGACAGCCTCAATGGAAAAGAAGTGATGAGGGAAATGAAAATTTAGATTCTGATTCACCCAGTGATTCTTTGAGGGATATTCAGGATATTTCTTTGAACTTGAAGATTTCACTGGATGGTGAAAAAGGTGAAGAGGGTGGAACCACTGATAATGCTGAAGATTTGGGGAATGACATTGCTGATGGCAAGAATAAGTTGGAAAATGCTGTTTCGTTGTTGACAAAAGGTGTTCTAAAGAATGCTCAAAAGGTTGGGTCCAGTGAGAACCAGAGCAACGTTTCGAGTAAATTCCAAATGTTGAGGAGAAAGCACATTTTTGTCATTGCTGTTGATAGTGACTCCAAAGAAGATCTTCTTGAAGTTATTCGGAATGTTTTCGATGCTACATGCACAGATCGGATTTCTGGCTCTGTGGGTTTTATAATATCAACATCATTGACAATATCTGAGATACACTATCTTCTAGATTCTGGGGGCATTAACACTTTTGATTTTGATGCTTTTATATGTAATAGTGGCAGTGAAGTCTATTATCCATCTTCAAATTCTGATGTCATGCTTGCCGATTCGAAGTTGCCCTTTGTAGTTGATGAAGATTACCATCCTCAGATTGAATACCGTTGGGGTGCTGAATCATTAAGGACTACTTTGGTTCGTTGGGCAGCTTCTATTGTGGACAAGCAGGGAGAAAATGAACAAGTTGTTCGGGAAGATGAAAAACGGTCAACGGACTACTGCTATGCATTTGAAGTGAAAAACCCAGGATTGGTAATTCTGTCCCTACTATTAGATTTTGAAATCAATTTTGCAAGAGCTTGTAATTTTGGTGAATTAACCACCCACTGGCATTTTGAGCAAAATTTGTGCTTGATGTTTCTTTAAATTATAAAATTTAGGAGGCCTCCTTGGTTATGATATTATCATACTATTTGCAGATTGCACATATGCCTCCTTAAGATTAAAAATATATTCCTTGGATACACGACTATTAGTAATCTATCTTTTAATCTTTATAGGTTCCTCCTGTTAAGGAGCTTCGGAAGAAGATGAGAATTCAGGCTTTACGCTGTCATGTGATTTATTGTCAGAATGGTACAAAGCTGCATTTTATTCCTGTTCTGGCGTCTAGATCCCAAGCTCTCAGGTAATATGCCTTCCTACAGTTTTCTCATCAATTTTTATTGGAACAAAATATTTGGAAAGGGATTATTGGATCTTGGTATGCAACAGGGACTTACCAGGGTTTTATTGGTGGGACAATGAAACAGGAGGCCATGAGAATTGACTTTATCAATAGGTCCTGATGGAAAATAAGGGTACTTATTTCATAAGTGGGGCCCATGAATTGGTTGTGCACTTCCTTGGTATATGCCTCTTAAGGTGCATAAGAGATGCTTTAAAAGCTTCTTTTATGTGTAGCCATCCATCTGGCCATATGTGTAGTGTTTTTTTTTTAGATTGTTGCCATGTTTCTCCTTCACTGCTGATTTACATTCAAGTGATTAAAAGGTTGCAATCCTTTACTCTGGAAAATTTTAGGAGCATAGCCCGTTATCAATAGGATAGCATAAGATCAACATTTGGATCTTCCGATCCATGGCACTCTTTGAGTCAAATAGGAACATCAGGATGCTTTGAAAGACCTGGCAGACCAGGACCCGACAGTTATTTTCAGTTGATTTGCATTTGCACTAGTACAGATTGCAAAGGGCTAGACTAGGTAAAATCACAGTTTTTCAATAGGCAAAACCCAACAAATTGGTCTGACCAGTTCTAAATTCCCTTTGTACCCTATATATAGTCATTGTCTACCAATGGTTGTGATATATATTTTCTGGACATGGCATCTTATGTATTGATGATGAGTCTGTATTGTATGGCAGGACTGCAACCTTTTTTGATTTATTTCTATTGGGTGTTTACTATTAAATATTTATTTGTTTAAAGTAATCAACCAAAAAATATAAAAATATAAAGTTTTTATTTTTTATATATCTATATATTTAATGTGAAATGTTCCTGTACATCCTTACAATCTTTCTTTTCAGTGAGAAAGTCCAGCAGGCCCACCTTATGATCCATCCGAACCATTCACACACATAGGATCCTTCCTCCCCGATAATCATCAAACTCTGGCATTTGCACCCATTAAAGGGATTGGAGTGTTGGATTGAGAGTTAATTTTTTTCTTTAATATAAAGCCGCAAAACTTGTGGGTCATGGATCGAGGGGTTAGAGGCATGGGATTTACCCCATTTTTGATATCTAGGTCCATCAAGCGTGGATCTTTCCAAACCCCCATGTCCCATGATCTGTGGGGCCCCAGATAAGCTCCAGCAGCCGGTGTGCACGGAGATGTGCAGGAATATTACCCATATTTAATATATCTATTTGATTGGTAACAAAAAAGTGAACCTATTTATGTTTTCGTGATATTTGTGTGGTAGTCTATAGCCATGGACTGGACCTAGACTGGACTGAGATTTGACTGGCCTCCTTAGAAAAATACCATCTCTTTGTTTTGCTTTTAGTGAATGGGTCAGTTCCATGTCAAGGGCCTAACATATGGAAGGCTTAAATACTATGATGATAGGATTAGTATTTGATTATTATAACAATACTATACTATGGGAGTTTACTTTTTATGATATTTGTATGTTAATTTAGGTTTGAAATATGGGTAAAAGAATGAAGCTGTTTGGGTCTGGATATGGATACTACTTACTAGGATTCAAACCCACGCTCAGTTATATGAGTTTGGGTTATGGATCAAAAGTAAAATTTAAGTAGGTGTGCATTTGGGTTGGACTGGATGATGACCCAACCCCTATTACAGCCCTAATTGTTTCTTTTCACCGCTGGAGTACAACATGGTATACGTTGTTCTTTGTTTCCAGGTATTTATATGTTAGGTGGGGAGTAGATCTCTCGAGTATGGTAGTGCTTGTTGGTGAGAGTGGCGACACAGATTATGAATTGTTGTTTGGAGGGGTGCACAAAACTGTTATATTGAGTGGCATTTGCAAAGACACCCCGAGTCACCTTCATGCTAGCAGAACGTATCCTCTGGAAGATGTTGTGCCTTTTGACAGCCCTAACATTGTCCAAACCACTGAAGGATACAGCAGCAATGATATACAGTCGGCATTGGGGAAACTTGGCATTATTGGGGGCTAATGGAGTGAGTCCTCTTTTAATTTGTCTACAGTCTTGAATGAACTTCTTTCAGTTACTGCTTTGCCTTTGTGAAGCTTTCCTGAATCTGATACCTCTTGGTCTGGATTTTAGAAGCGTTTCTACCATTCACTGGTCTAGGTCATATCAAACTTATACTACATCAAAGTTTCAGTGAAAGAGAACATGGTAAACTTCAAATCTGTGCGCCCTTTCTTCTCTCTATAATATATTTAGGTGTTTTGAAGCCTCAGTTAGTACTCCGTGTCTGTGGTCCCCTGATAGTTCAAAATAGGCAATAGTGTCTGTATAATTTTCATCTCAAATCATACTTTATAAAAACAATGTGCCTGCCATGTACCTCTAGATTGTTTTGGTTGTGATATTTTCGGCTACTGCACACTTGAAAAGCTTTTGGGACCGTGAATGTAAATTTCATCCAGGATGGGAACAGGGAAAATATGTTGTTGAATGTCTTAATGATATAGATATTCACTTGAATTTGTGGTTCGAGAGATGTAACTCTATTGTGTATTGGGTTTCTTCCTCTACTTTTGCTTTCTGATTTCTTAGTTTTTTTACTAACTTCTTCCCTTGGCATTCATTTTGCACGCTAGACCAGAACTATCCTCTCTTGTGGGCATCATCAGTTTTAGTGCAGACCCTATTATTGATTGATGATCTACACCATTAAAAAATGATCAGTTCTAATTGGATGGATCTCCTACTTGTAGAAAGGAATGTGATATTGATCCTGACAAAGCCCATTTTAAAAATCTTTTTATTATTTTTAAAGTTCATCTACCAGTGTCTGCTATCAATGAATTGTGCATCCGATGATGGTGGAGCTCATTTTGTCCATTTTGATCAGGGAAACATTGGTTCTACACAAAATTGAGTGTGAGAAATGGCATGTTAACTTGATTGTAGTCTTAAACAAAGGATTGATTGATGATGGTCGATCGTTTTAAGATTATTGTAGTTTACTAGGCTTAGTGGGTTGGGTCAGATTTACTGGGTTGGGTTGACCTGCGTCGTGTGCAGGTTGGGTCAGATTTAGTACGTTGGGTTGCCTATTTTTTGCCCAAGGGTTGGGCTTAACCTGTTTGCTGCATCCATCTCCAGTCAACCAAACTGTTTGCCGCATTCACCAGCCAACCTACCTGTTTGCCACCCAAACAGTGATGGGAAAAAGGTGTGCTTGGCGCCTAACATGTCCTGTGATAGGCCGGTTTAGATTTGGGTTAATCTTATACCCATCTTCATCAAAGAGCAATATTAAATAATGTACCTTTTAATAACATGCTACATATAATTAGATAATGAAATTAATGGTTGAACATGTCAACTAGAACCAGAACAACACATGATGGTTTTGGGTTGGTTCAGGAATGCCTACCCTACACCTACCTTCTTGCCTGGCCTGCCTAGTACATGGCTAGTCAACCTTGCTGCAAGCATCTCTCTCATTTGAGCACTGTGTAATAAAATCTATTGAGAGCCATCCTTTCTGCAGTTCCTTTCCTTTCATGATTGTGATACATTCTGTTTTTTCTGTTTCTCTCATGTACAAGCCTTGCATGTCACTTTCTTATGAAAAGTTTCGTAGTTGGTTTATCCCTGAACAAAAGAAATAGAAGCCATTGGAGAAAGATTGTTTAATACGAATAGTTATTATATTTTTATTTTCACAGTTTTTTTTGTTTTATAATTTAAGGTATTTTTCATCAATTCAGCTTTTAGACATTTGGCTTCTGACTTAAGGGTTACCTGCTTCTAACGAGCAAGGAGGGGTTTGCATTTTTGTAGTATCAAATGAAACTATAATTGAGCATAAAATGGTTCATATGGACCATGTGACAGTAATGCCTGTTGACCCATCAATTCAACCTACACTTTTGGGTCCAGGTTGTAATTTTTTTTTTCGAATGATAAAATTGGCCCTAATTCTAGTTGGTTCTGTACCAATTAACCAATCCGTCAACTTGAAGCCTGACACCCCCCGGATTTAGAACACGTTTGGTAATGATCCATGGTGCAGATTCTGCTTTTCTTCGCTTTTGTGGATTTTTCGCCCCAAATGATTTCGTTCTTCTGTATTTTGGATTATTTGGCAGGCATGTCTGACCTTTCCGTCTGATTCCGGAACGCCACGTAAGCAAAAAGAGCGGAAGAAGAGTGCATTTGGGCGGTGACTTAAGAGGTTACCAATTTTGTAATTGGAACCCTAATTTGTGGATCCCCCAATTAAGATTCCAATCGTTGATTATGTTTTAATGGCCCTAAATGGCTATGTGTTCAAATCTCAGCCATCTATTCCTCGTAGATTTTGATACATTTGGAAAAGAGTCCAGACTGGTGGATCACAATTTTGAATTTCTATGGGCCCTTTTTTGGCAAAATCTTAACCATTAATTTTCTTCAGAGGGCTGAAAACGACTAACGTGATTTATCACGGATTGTGAAAAAATGGCTAAAAACTTCAGACCATTAATCTGCACAGTGCAAAAACTGGGATGATTTTGCTGTCCATTTGTTTTCCAATTTTTTCTGCTTCTCATGGGTCCCAAATTTACAATTTGAACGGTGCATCGTCTCCAAAAGGCAGAACAGAGCTAGGGGGATCAAATTTCACCCATTGATCCATCATGAAATTTAAAATATTTGAGAATAAGTCCATAGTTTAAAATATCAATTCTTTATTCCTTGGGCCCCATTTGCATACTCTGAACCATTCAAATTCTCCAAAATGCCTAAAACAGCTGTGGGGTGAAAGCTGAAGCCTTGATTTTTAATAAATTAGAAGAAACTTGCAAAAAAGTAAAAAAAAAAACCTATAATAATTGGATCACACGTCGTATAGCTTTGGTTGTCAAAACTAAACTGGGTTCGTGTTGACTCTTTTTAACTTTCAGTTAGAGCTCTCAACCAGGTCGCAAATGGGTCTCCCTCCCAGTTTTTGAGGTCTGATCTTTCAATAGAAGCAGTTCTAAGGTGACCTGGGCCCACATGTTAACACAGGTCAGTTTTTCATCTTACAATTTATGGCGCAGTTCTGATCAAATGGCCCATCCGGTATATAACCGAGGCTATGCAAGCCATCCATGCCTTGGGCAACTGGCAGTGCAATTTGGGCCATGCAAATCCCAAACCGGCCGCATAACCTGAAAAGATGGAAAGTTGGATTTGGGTTGGCCATATGTTCAGGTAATTTAGGTCGGTCTCAAATAGGCTCCAGCCTTTGCACAGGTGTGAACACAAAAGCCAACTTATTTATGACAAATCTAAGTCAATGTCTTATGTTGGTCCGTCTGTTAATTATAGCCACCTATAAGTCCTTCTGTACAGATTATAATTAATGAAAACCGCTCAGCTTCCCAACAGACAAATAGAGACATCATATCTCCCACAAGGCACTCCATCTCCACCCTATCTCATCAATCCTCCGGTCAAGAACGCAAAATACAGGATGAAGATGGTGGCCTACTTCACCATCTGCTCTTTGATTATGTGGGAGGCAATACTAAATTCATTGTTTCTTTACTTCTAAGGTGTGGATATGACGCTAGTTTGATACAATTTGTAGTCATGGAAAGTTTTCATAAGCTTGTTGTGATGATGTTGAAAAATGTAGTCCACTGTGAGAAAAATTAATTATGAATATAAATTACTACCACAGTAACCAGTGCTAAGCACATGCATATTTCCCAATACAATTTGTAACATCGTACATAAAAATCAATTAAAAAGAAATTCAAATCACATTAAATCATCCTCAAACACTTATTGAGAGAAAACAATTAAAAATAGGATTATGATATTACCTCTTTTTTTTTTTTTTTAATCCAAGAGTTTATGATGTAGAAATGGAGTAGAGAAGTTGGGTGAAAAAGAAAGAGGAGTATACGTATACAAGTAGAGCAAATCTATATGAGATTTGTAATGGACATGTAGTTGTTGAAAAGAAAAGAGTGAGAAGAGGAAAGAAGTAAAGTGGTTGCATCTGGTAGCGAGAGGAGGATGTGAAAGAATGGATATAACTCCCTCTCGAAATCAGCAGTAATGGTCAAAATTAACTTTAAAATGCTTAGCTTTAATATAGTATAATTTGAACTATTGGACTTAAGATATGGGTAAGGTTTTTCAAAAATATTTTTTCATGACTTGCAAAATTTATGGACCATCCATTTCCTCTAAAAGAAGTTTCTCTGAAGAGTGATATTTTTAAGAGTAATTTTTATTGAAGAGTAATCTTTTTTTGAAGATTTCTTGCCTCTTTAAAACGTATTATAATTTGTAAGTCTTTTTATGAAACATACTCCAAAATTTCCTCAAAACCAGCCGGAAAAGAGTTTAATGATGGACATGGATTTTAAAGGTTTCAGCAGAATACACATTTTCAGCTTTTACAATTATCTTCTTAGGGTTGCATTTAAAATGTATGCCAATTTATGTTTTATTTTAATGCTAAAAATAAAAAATAGGCCAACCTTCAGTTGGAGCACAGGTAAAGCATGCTTCCAAGCGAGATCTGATCCTATTAAGGCTTTACTCAAAGCGCGAGATAAGTGGAATAGGGATTTTGATTATATAACTCCCTTAAGATTTGACATTTGCTCATCAATTATTGAAGTTTATAAAATTTCTATAGAATTATACTTGCTTGCAATATGCAATATCTTACACTATAGATGTTAGGGTAGCTGTCAAAATCTTAATGAACTATTGAAAATTTCATACATTTTTTGTTGGAGGAAAAATTTATGCAGAAATCTAATATTATTTAAGTGAACTTTGACTATATCCAGTGGACCTATATTAAAAGAGTACATTTATTTTGTGTGGTTTAAATTTTTCTAATACCTTGGCACACACTCATTCAGCATAGCTTGGCAGGAAAAAATTAGAAAAAAACAAGGAAAAACTGGGTATGGGTTTTATGCATAAAACCAATAAATATTGTAGATTGATATTTACTGTGTCACACAGTGCCATGTGCATTCCTTGGCATCTTCTCACTCCATCTAGGAGGTGGGGCGGCCGAATAGGCTATAAATGAAGCAGTTGGGATATTGCTGATGCACCTACACTGCACTAAATGACCAAGGAAACGCAACCATGACACTTGACCCAAACCCGTAAACCATTCATTCAAGAAGACATCTTTCCAAGAAGAAGGAAGAAAACTGATTTCATATTTCCTCTCCTCCATCCTCCCATCTTCCTTTCCTCAACTGGGTCTTGTGATATGGACCATGTGCACCAGCAAAGCTAGTGTTTCAAACAGGAAGGGAAGGAAGATGACCACAGATTCCCACACAAAGGATTCCACAGAAGCTGAGAAAAAGAAGAAGATGAAATGCTGCCTTATCTCTTACTTGGACTTGCCAGAGTACATGAAAGACAACGAGTACATATTGCAGTATTACAGGGCAGAATGGCCTCTAAAAGAGGCCTTCTTGAGCTTGTTTCGATGGCACAACGAGACTCTCAATATATGGACGTAGGATGGTTTGAGACTCTGAATTCTTTGTTACTTTTTTGATATGAAAATTTTGGTCTAATTTTAGAACTTCTGTTTTTGTAGGCATTTGATTGGATTTTTGTTGTTCTTGGCGTTGACGATAGTGAATTTGGATGGGATGCCTACATTGGGAGATCTTTTTAGCAAATTTACAAGGTTTGCTATACATGATCCATTTGGTTTGAGAAAACCCAAGTTGTGAAAAGTGATATTTCACTCAAAATAGTGTTTTTTATTTGAAAATAAGAAAGAACAGCTTCTTTTTTTTTTTTTAAATTAAGGAATTTTGGGCTTGTTTAGGCAAATGCATATCTTTTAGAGGAAAGTTCATTTCTCAAGATCTGGTTTTCTGAGCTTCGGCTCTCCACACCTTTAGATTAATTTCCTTAAGTACCATATTTTAATATATGGGCATCTCTCTCTCTCTCTCTCTCTCTCTCTCTCTCTCTCTCTCTCTCGTGTTATATGATGTGGTTTTAGACTGAGGTTTTTGCCCCATTTCAGAACAAAATGATTGTCTAAGGGCACTGCAAATGCCAATCAAATTTCTCACATAAGTTTGATTCCATTTTCTAAGTTTCAAGGGTGAAATATTATTTTGTTACAAAAATCTAATCTTTATTTTCATGCTCAAACCAACTATGACCAAGTCCCACTGACAAATCTTCTAACCAACCATGAGTTTCTACTGGGACAAATCTTCTAACCAATCATGATATCCCTAGAAAATCATTTTATTTTTTCTAAAAAATACAATATATCTCGTGAATGTTTGGATGCAGAAGATCTGAAAGGACAATCTTCTATAACCTAGTTAAAATTTGGAAAAGCAACAAAAAAGTTGAATTTTTTTTTCTACAAACAACAATCCTTCCGATGTTTTTACCTCTTTCCTCTTCTGAATAACTGAGTTGTGCATGAATTATTATTGAATAATATATAAATAAAGAATTACTTTAAGATCCCATTTAGATGGACCATTTGGATGTAGAGAAAAAGTAGAGATGAGGACAGTCGGAAGGAGAAGTTTTTTCCTGGGTGGGCTACCATGTAAATGCTTTTCTTAGGGGGGAGCAATATGAAAATAATAAAACGGATTTATAAAAAGTTTGGGGTCATGGCCCCTACTCCAGCAGTGAAGAAATCACCCTTTTTGTCTAGTAAAATTAAATTTTATCAATAAAAATTAATAACTTGAGAACTCCATGTTTAAAAAACCTCAATGTTGTGGGTGTTTTTTCGTCTTTGACTAATCATTTTCTTTTATTGATGATGTGGGTGTCCTGATGTCTTTGACCTAAGAGGATTAATCCCCTAGATGGCATCCGGCTTCCGCGAAATCCACAAAAAAGACACTAAACAAATTTGAGGCGGTTTTGAACACAAGATGTGGGGAGTAAATCCACGCCTTATGCCACACTATCGACTCCCACGTGAGTGTTTGACTCCTAAAATCTAGGTTTTCTTGGTTATTTTTTTATTCTTCACCTACATTGAACATTACAATGTCAAAACATTCTCTCTATTTGGCCACCTACATTTTTTTGAAACCTAATTTTCTATTTGGAGCAAAGAACTAGAAATGAGAAATATTCCATAAGGATTGAAACTTACATGATCCTAAATTAGGCACAAAAAATGTAAAAAGCATCCAAACATCTTTCTTTTATATATTTTTGACAAGTAAAGTATATTTTCTTGAAAATTTAGTTACCAAATGCAGCCTTAGTTAGTATCTGAATCTATCATGTTGTCACATTTGGCAGTAAGCAACGGCAATCTCTCTGTTTTTGTTGGCAAGCCCTGTGAGCGTACTGCTTGTGGGTGTTGTTTGTAAATTGCAAGATGCTCTGTGTGGAGATATCTTTTGTTTCCCTTGGATTGAGGCATTCTACTGCTGGGATTCAGGGTAGTTGGTTGTTTTAGGAGTTTCAGTTCTTTAGGACTAAAACTGGCTTATGACTTTTTCCTTTTCCCCCCTATACATTTTGGGATACTTTTTTGCAAGATTGAACGTATTTGGGTTTTATGATTTATCTCTTGGCTCATTGAACACTATAAATCTAAAATTTTTTTGCCTTCCAATACAAATAACCTTGTAAAATAATTAAATCATTGAGAATTTTTGAGAGCAAATGAGTCTTCTTTAAAAAAAGAAAAAAAAACATTTTTTAACCCATATGACTTAAAACCTTCAAATACTAGCCGTCCTGGAATTGATACCCGGATCGATTTCATACTCACTCATCAGTTTTTTTTTTTAATAGCATATCTAAGGCCTGATAACATTAGGCCCCAAATCAAGTAATAAGACTAATTGATTGGGAACATCTCCACATAGAGACTGATTATTAACTCCTTGGCTAAGCTAAGCAAGGGGTTATGAGAAGTATTTCCTTGTCGGCTTCTATTTTATTCTCTTGGGGGTTGGTATATGGCTTTTATACCAATACCTTTTTTGTGCCTTTTCCTTTGTTGTTGCCTAATTTGTAATCTCTTGCTTTCTTTAATAAGTTTTTTTTATTGATTAAAAAGCCAATTATTATCTTTCACTTTTTAAAATCCCCGTTTAATAGGTTCACCTATATTAAATTCAATTTGCTCATACCATCTGCCTCCCTTCTGAATTGAAACTGATGTAAAATTTACTCCAGTTGGAGTGTGCTCCACCAATGGATTGACTGCATTTAAAAGCACAACTTATTTTGTTGGAGTTGATCATGGATTTTGCATGTGATGATCTCTCTTTCTTATGACTGTTGTTTGCTCGGACAACAATGAGTTTTTATGTGGTGTCTAGATATTTGCCCATAGACTAGGAGTGAGTTATACTCATGTATATTAAATTCAATATACAGGTTTTGAAAAATTAGAGTATGCTCCATGTTTAAGAAGGTGAAAGATAGCCAATGGATTCTATTTCCTTATTTTGATTTTAATGGTGAATTTATAGCAGGATCCATCATTTGGCAGTGGTTTAGCTTCCTGACTATCTTTTCTCTTTAGGTCTCAAACGGGAAAATTTTTTCCTTCTTTCTATTTGAAAACCTAAGGTGGATGTTTGGGTCATCAAATTAAAAGGAAACGGAACGATGGATTTTCATGTAAATTCATAAAGAGCTCATTGACTTTCGATAGTTGCTAATGGAATCTGAAAAGATGTAAAGACATGGGTTTCACACCTAACAACCTTGCCACAATAATTAGAAGAAGGTGTGTCATTAGAAGTTATTTCCTTGAATTTTCAAGCAATTCCATTTATCGGAGATGAAATCAGATGCCCACAACTATAGCTCTACTGGTTAGTGACATGATATGTTTAAGAGAGAGAGAGACTGAATTTGAGTCTTATTTGTAGGGAAAAATTAGAAACAAGCAAAGTCAGATGGTTTTTGACTTTGATAGTATCCATGTTGATAGGCCAAGGTGGTGATGGATAGGAAAAGTCACAGTTTCTTAAGCGACACTAAACCACTCCATACTTTATAACCACAAACTAAAAATCAGAAAATGGAGAGTTTACTGGCATTGTACGTCTGACATTTAAAACACTTTTCTTGCATATTGTGATCTTTGTCTGATTGGGTTGGGATTTAATTTATTGTTTCTTGTTTGATTTCTGCTGCAGATCATTGCCACTAACTACAGATGCCAATGCTTCCCACATTTCAAGCAGTTTTCTTTCGGTAGGTTATGATATTTTATTAATAAGGGTCAACAAATCGTAGTACTCTGCACCTTAGCGTAAGTGTGATTGTGTGAGAAATCAAGTTTTGTATTCATAGGCTTATAATTTCGTCTAGATTGTTGGTTCAGTGGGACCCATTGTGGATATTAGAATCCTGAAAGATGCAAGATTGGAAGATCTTAACCATATATTAACGGCTGATTATAAGATGGTTAAGAAGGGAATACAATAGGGGTCTAGAATCTAGACTAGGTGCCTAATATCAAAGGAAATGGATTTTCCCATATGAGATGAAATTATTGACATTCAGGTGCATCGATGCTTCCTTTGATAGAAGAAAGCTCAAATGACAATCTCAAGTTTTTCATTTTTTGTTTTAATATAATTTCGGTCTGGGGTGGAGCATGGCTTATCTGATTTGGATTCTTATTTTATGAGTTGGGTCCTATATTTAGGTCCAGATTTGACTGAGGGGGGCAATCATATATCTGGACTCAAATTCATATCAGAACAAGATCCATGATTGTTACCAATCCAAATGGACCCTTCAATGGCTCAATCTTGGGCTTTACGCGTTAATTGATCCACATCCTCGGATCCGGATATGTATCAATCCAGATTGGGATCAAGTTCTCTGAGAACAGAGAAAGCATCTACATCTGGTTCCTTTTGAATTGCAGATCTGACGGTGCACAATAGCAACTTTGGCTGGGCTCAATTAAGACCCAAAGTGGCCCACCAACCCAACCAAAACACAAACTTTTCTTGGCGATTTTCGGGTTTGCATAGATATCAGTCCTGAAAATCATAACACAGTCTGAATTAGGATTAGGATTTAGGTTGGGTTGAAATCTTGCTTTTTGTCTATTATTGGGAGATGGGTTTGCTATTTGCCGTCTGGAAATGGTTTCATGGCCCACATTTACTTGGACTTGCAACTAAAATGAGTTGGAAGTTGGAACCCATCCTAAGAAAGTGTTATCTGATAGGCCTCAGATCATCCTATTGAAGTCGACCCAAAACCATCCCAAGCAACAGTCCTGCAGTTCTACTCCCAGTTTGTATTGTGCAACCTTAGTACCATGTCACACTAATTCTAGTAACAACATCAGAGAGCATTGCAGGAATCAGCGAAGGTCATCGACTTTGAGACTACAATTTCACCAGAGAACGCTTCTCCAAGGGCAGCCCGCTGGCCATTCTTCGTCTTCCTCGGTGGATCTATGTTCTGCCTCCTCTCTAGCAGCATCTGCCACCTCCTCGGCTGCCACTCCCGCCGGTTAAGCCTCTTCTTGTTGCGAGTCGACTACGCAGGAATTGCAGTCATGATCGTCGCCTCCTTCTTCCCTCCTATCTACTACATCTTCCAATGCGAACCGCATTGGCAATTCATCTACCTCTCCGTGATCACAGCCATGGGCGTCTTCACCGTCTTCACCTTGCTCTCACCCCCGCTTTCATCGAGTGCATTTCGAGCATATCGGGCAATGCTCTTCTCTGCAATGGGGTTCTCAGGCATTGTCCCAGCTATCCATGCATTGGTTGTGAACTGGAGCAATCCCCAGTGTCCCATAACACTAGCATATGAGCTACTAATGGCCCTGTCCTATGTAACAGGGACCCTGTTTTATGTTAGCCGGATACCCGAAAAATGGAAGCCAGGTTTATTTGATCTTGCTGGGCACAGCCACCAGTTATTCCATGTGTTTGTGATCGGTGGTGCACTGGCACATTATGCCGCGATTCTCATCTTTCTCGGGTGGCGCGACAGAGTGGGGTGCAACAACCTCTATAGTAGTCCTTAGTTTCATAGTGTCAATTATTTTTATGATTAGGTGGTAACCGATATCTATCATATTGAAAGGTCAACACAGTACCCCAAGACATGGTACGAAAGGATGTTACCAAACTACTGTTATATGTGGAATTCTTGATTCATTGTAAGTTGTAACATTGCATTGTTGTTATTGGGATTCATTGTAAGTTGTGACATTACATTGTTGTTATTGGAAGAATGAGTGAGGAGTGACAATTGTGATTTCGTTTGATCGAAAACAGTTGAAAGTACTCCCTCAGCTTAGTACAATTGAGATTATGGTTGGTTGTAGATGTGGCACATATGGCAGGCTAGTTAGGAGTCTCGGTGATGGGCTTGAGCTGCCGTTCGCTCAGATTGGTCTTAGTATGATTATTCATTGGACCTGATATCCAGCTATGAGATTGATCTATGGCCTGAAGTCCTACCTGAGTCTAGTTTGAGAAACCGAGCTCATGCTCATATAAGTACTGTTTGATCAAAGTGGTCAGGAATTAAGATCGTAGTGGGTCAATGACGCAGCACGAGGAAGAATAGCCAACGGGCTACTCTCCAATCTAAGAGTCTTAAGATATGTTGTCTAAGTCTGACACCTAAAGAAAGAATCAACTCACTCTCCCATGAGACGGGAGTACATCTCATTTATAGTTAAGCTACTTTCTAATAAGGAAACAATCCTAATTCAATCATAATGACAGCTGCTTAAAAAAAATATCCTATGAACTTAAGAAAACAACTAATAATAGGAAACTAATTTTTACTACTGGGCCTTATTAGATTTGAGCCTAGTGGGCTAGTCAATCATGGATCTGGCCTATATAACTTTCTCCCCTTTTGATAGAGAACTTGTCCTCAAGTTTGCGAAATGTCCACTTGGGTCGAAAATCATTTGAACAAACTTCCGAGTTGCTTTTTGAGTTTCATTTTGAGGACATGAATTGAAAATGTGATTTAATTTTGTCGTCCACTTAGAAGTATGTTGGAGGTATTGCCTCTTTTGATTACTGCATGTAACTTGAATGTGTGATCTGGCAATTAGATGCTTCAATTGTAGACTTTGAACAATAGATCATAATCTTTTATTAGTGTTGGTTGATCTCTTAAGATAAGAATAATATGGGGAACTTCAATAGAAAAATCTTGTTGTGAAACTACTGGAACAATTGATTTTTTTTCCAAAGATTCAATTAGCTTTTCTGAAATTGGTGTTGCAATCATATCCATTAGATTATCAGCATTTACATGAAGAACTTTAGGCCCCTTGTCTTCTAATTCTTCTGAAGTATCATCCATTATAGGAGTGATACATGATGTCTCACTTGACTTTGTTATGATGTTTTCCATTCTTTGATCTTGCTTTGTAATCTTAGCCTTGAAAATTGTTTCTTTTTTTTGGCTATTCATTTGGCTCTTTGATTGAAGGAGATGATGTAGACAAAGATGGAAGAAGTGTGACCCAATGTCCTTTCCAGCCTAAGGTATATGTGTTCTTCTCATTGTCATTGTGAATATTTCAAACAAAAATCTATAGTTTTCCCAAGAGAATATGAGTTATATTCATAGAGAATACATCACGCGAATTCTTATCTTCATATCTACGAATTTTAAAAGATACCAAATATTTATGAGTCACAGGAATAACAGAAACAATAGACCATGTGACTTTGTGAAGCTTTGAGAGCTTCTCTGTAGACCAATTGAGTTTGTTAATATATAACTTCTTGTGCCGCAAAATTGATAGCACTTCCATGATCATTAACCAGATTGGCTAACCTGTCTTCACACTTTCCTTGTGTCCTTCCACTCTTCTTCTTCTTTTTTAGTGGTGCTGAGGAGTTGACATACAATAATTGTGGAAGTGTTTTCTTTGCCATGAGCTCTTTGTTGAAAATCTCCACTTTGATAAAATGATGGTCTCCTATTGGGCTTCACATTAGTTGTCACCGGTTGAAAAAATGGATCTCTGCCATGTACATATTTATCCTCTAGTAGTAATTTCATTTCTTTCCATCCTCGCAGGTACTGATAACTGGAATTTTACTTCTTCCCACCATACTTTTACATCTCTTGGAAGGTTTCTTTTGGCATAATCTTTACATGAATTACCTTTTAATTGACACCATATAAAATACTCTTCAAGTACTCTTAGCCAATTCAAGAACATGTTTGGATCTCTGTGTCCATTAAATAAAGGATCTCTCTGTGCCAGTTTTGCTGCCGGTCCCAAGCCCGGGTAAAGGAGGAGGGTTGTGTTAGGTAGGTGACAGCCAGCGTAAAACTTTGTCACAACCCAAACATGAATTCTGAACAAATGATATTTCACGATAAGGCTAGGGCGTTCCCCGCTTTAAGCGACGCATTGCAGCATCGCCCGGCTGCAGTGAAAAGTGTGCAAGGGCTACCGCATGACTCTGGGTTAATGCGGTTAAAGAAGTTAGTCCATGAGAAGAAGAGGAGGAATAGGAAAATTAGACTTGCTACTTGGAATATAGGAACCTTGACAGGCAAGAGCATGGAGTTGGTTGAGGTAATGAAAAGAAGAAGAATTAGTGTGGCTTGTATACAGGAGACAAGGTGGAAAGGGAATAAAGCTAAGAAGCTCATAGATGTGTATAAGCTTTTCTATGCAGGAAAGAGTAATACAAGAAATGGAGTGGGTATAATTATAGATAAGGATTTAAAAGAGAAAATTGTGGGGGTAAAGAGGTTTGGTGATAGAATTATAGCAATTAAACTAGTACTAGAGGAAGACATAATTCATATCATTAGTGCATATGCTCCCCAAGTAGGACTAGAAGAAAGTGTGAAAAGACAATTTTGGGAGGAGATGGATGATTTAATGCGAGAAATCCCAAATAGTGATAAAATTTTCCTTGGAGGGGATTTAAACGGGCATATAGGAAGAGATAATAGATGATATGAGAGAGTGCATGGAGGGCATGGATTTGGAGAAAAGAATGAATTCGGAAACACTATATTGGACTTTGCAGTAGCATTTGATCTTATAGTAGCAAATACTTACTTTAAAAAGAGAGATAAGCATTTAATTACATATAAAAGTGGGAGTAATAGGAGTCAGATAGACTTTTTTCTAGTTAGAAAACAGGACCGATTGGATTGTAAAGATTGTAATATTATCCCAGGAGAGAGTTTGGCTACGCAACATAGGCTTGGAGTTTTTAGATATTTGCATTAGAAGTAAAAAGAGAGCAGTAGTAAACAAAATGAACCTTAAAACAAGGTGGAGAGATTTGAAGGGGGAAAGAGCAAATATATTTAAGGACAAAATGATTGAGAAAGGAGAATGGAATATTGAAGGAGAAACTACAGTAATGTGGAATCAAATGGGTAATTGCATTAGGAATGTTGCAAAGGAGGTACTTGGAGAATCAAAAGGGAAGAGACATATTAATAGAGAAACATGGTGGTGGAGTATGGAGGTTCAGGAAGTTATTCGACAAAAAAAATATTGCTACAAAGTTTGGCAGGGGACTAAGAGTATAGAAAATTTTGAGTTGTATAAGAAGGCAAAGAAAGAAGCTAAGAAAGTAGTAAGTAGCGCAAAGTTCAAAGCATACGATGACCCCTATAATAGGTTGGGAACAAGAGAAAGAGAAAATGATATTTTTAAGCTTGCAAAAATAAGAGAAAAGAAAAGTAGGGACTTAGATCATGTCAAATGTATCAAGGACAATGAGGAAAATATTTTGGTGAAGGACAACGATATTATAGAAAGGTGGAAAGAATATTTTAGTAAACTTTTAAATGAAGAATATTTGGGCGATACAAGAGTGGAGGAGGATACTTCATTACAAGAGTATACTTTTCTCCATAGAATTAGAGGGGTGGAAGTGAAAGAAGCATTGAAGCGAATGAAGACAGGAAAGGCAACAGGCCCAAATGGTATTCCGATAGAGGTATGGAAATGCTTAGGAGAGGTTGGAGTAAGTTGGTTATGTAGACTATTCAATAAGATACTTGTGACAAAGAAAATGTCGGATGAATGGAGAAGAAGCATTGTAGTACCTATATATAAGAATAAAGGAGATATACAAAATTGTACCAACTATCGAGGGATTAAACTTATGAGTCACACTATGAAGTTATGGGAGAGAATAATAGAGCAAAGACTGAGAAAAAAGACTAAGATTTCGGAAAATCAATTTGGTTTTATGCCGGGGAGATCAACTATGGAAGCTATCTTTTCACTTAGGCAATTAATGGAAAGATACCGAGCAAAGAGGAAAAATTTACATATGGTCTTTATCGATTTGGAAAAAGCCTATGATAGGGTACCGAGGAATTTAATTTGGTGGGTCTTAAAGAAAAGGAATGCCCCAAGAGGTTACATTGAAATTTTAAAGGATATGTACGAAGGTGCAATAACAAATGTGAAAACCACATGTGGAGAAACGGGCGGATTTCCCGTGACTATAGGCTTACATCAGGGATCATCATTAAGCCCTTATCTCTTTGCATTAATTATGGATGAGTTAACTGTGCATATTCAAGAAGAAGTACCATGGTGTATGTTGTTTGCAGATGATATAGTATTGGTGGATGAATCAAGAGAGGGTGTAAATGCAAGCTTGAGAGTTGGGGGAGGGCATTAGAATCTAGAGGCTTTAAAATAAGCCGTACAAAGACAGAATATATGGATTGCAATTTCAGTGGATATATACAAAGTGTTGAAACCACTGTCAAAATTGAAACCCATGAGATACCACATAAAGATTCTTTTTGGTACCTAGGCTCGATGATTAGTAAGGATGGGGATGTTGACAAAGATGTGGAGCATAGGATAAGAGCTGGATGGCTAAAGTGGAGACTAGCTTCAAGAATACTTTGTGATAGACAAATGTCAACAAAATTGAAGGGAAAATTTTACAGGACAGTGGTTAGACCAGCTATGACATATGGAGTAGAATGTTGGCCAATTAAAAAGACACATATTCATAAGATGGATGTAGCGAAAATGAGAATGCTTAGGTGGATGTGTGGTAAAACTAGGAAAGATAAAATTAGAAATGAGCGCTTTCGAGAACATTTAGGGGTAGCACCAATAGGAGATAAGATTAGAGAAACTCATTTAAGATGGTTTAGGCATGTTGAGCGTAGGCCAGTAATGGCACCGGTGAGAAAAAGTTTGGATATACAGGTGGAGGGTTCATCAAGAGGTAGGGGTAGGCCAAAGAAAACATGGATGGACGTCATTAATTTAGATTTGAAGAAGTTGCACTTATCGAAAGATTTAGCTCAAAATAGAACGGAATGGAAAAATAGAATTCATGTAGTTGACCCCAACATGGTTGGGATAAGGCTTTGATGATGATGATGATGATGATGGAGCTTTGCGATGAAACATAGTTAGAATTTATCTTGATGATCAATGGCTAATGAATGCATTATGGACTGATTGCTGCTTGATTGAACTAAATGGAGCGGCTGAATTGGTAAAACTCCTGGATAGGTTCGGTTAAACCCACTAATCCTGGCCTAGAATTGACTTGTGCATGAGGCTCAAGCTTTATTATTATTATAATCTTTGGGTTTTGTGTCTTGGAAGTTCAACAAAGGAAAAGGGATTGTGGTTCTGTTGAGAAGGGGTTTCGGTGAGATTGTGTTGAAAAGAGAGGGAGGATGAGAGCATAGGTGGTGAAGGGTAAAAGGTTGGGCATGGGTTTCGGTGAAGGGGATAAGGGTTTTGGTGAGGGGATAGGGGTTTCGGTGAAAGGGATGGGATTAGGGGTTTTGGCTGGGGAAGGGTGTTTGTGGAGATGAGATTAGGGTTGTTGGGTTCTTATTAGGTTAGAGATGGAGTCTGTGGTGGGTCGGATTGGTTTTGGGAAGGGTCAGTTCTGGGGTTAGCGTTTGGGCTTGGGGGTGTTTAATTAGGTAGTTTTGGGGTTTGGGTGAAGGTTGGGTGGCTGACGTGGGGGAGGGTTGGGTTGATCTGGGTGGTTGATGACTGACAGTGGGGATTAGGATTACTGTGTGGCAAGGATTGGATCGTTGGGGTAGGGTTGTAGGTGGATGAAGGGTTTTGGGTGATGGAGGGTTTTTGTATGGCGAGGATGTGATAATGATAAATGAAAAAGATGAGGATGAGTGTTGATGTTGCCGGGGGCCGGGGGGGGGGGGGGGGGGGGGGGGGGGGGATGTGATGGTGAGGGATGGATGGATCGGAGAAAGATGATGGATGGATGGGCTACTAGGGTAACTTGGATAGGTGATTAGAACAATGATTTGAGATTAGCTCTGATACTAATTGACATAGCACGGAAAAGAAGAATAGTCAACGGGCTACTCTTCAAGCTATAAGTTGTTTGAGTCTCACATTAAAAGAAAAAATCAACTTACTTTTGAGAAGAAAATTGAATTATTGTTCAATATCAATGTAATGTGTACCATGAGAAAGGAGTACATCTTTATTTATAGTTAATTAAGCTACTCTGTAATAAAGAAGCAATTCTAATTCAATTATAATAACAACTTTTAAAAATAAAAGAATCCTAAAAACTTAAGAAAGTGTACCGCCTTACTCCACACGCATGTATGATATTGTCCGTTTTAGCTTATGGACATCATAGTTTTGCTTCTAATGGGCTTTAACCCACCAAAAGGCCCATGCAAGGTAAGGGTGCAAGCTCTGCATATAAGTTCAATCACTTTCCTCTTTATAGTTAATGTGGGACTGTAGGACATTACAATCCACGTCCATCGAGGTTGTACGTTCCTTTACAATAGCTTGTTAGCCCTCTTAGTTTGCTTACGATAGGGACCCACACTCAACCTAGTCAAGAGTTGGCTTTGATACTATTTGTAAGGACTCACTCCACACACATTGATGATATTGCCCGCTTTGGCCTATGAGCTTTACGGTTTCACTTCTGTCAACCCACTAAAAGGCCTCATGTAAGGTATAAAGGTGCAAACTCTACATATAAGCTAAATTACTTTCTTCTTTATAGTTGATATAGGACTCCAGGACGTACGTCACAGAAAGCAACTAATAATAGGAACTAATCTTTACTACTGGACCTTATTGGATTTGGGCCTAATAGTCGGCCAGTCATGGATTTAACCTGCATCGGTCAGGTCCTTTAAAGCAAGAATGCAACTGCTAAATGCCTAATCTCATAGAAAGTGAACTCCACAATGGAGATCTGTGCAGTAGACCACTATTTTGAACTCTTTGATTATATATTTTTATTGTGAAATCAAACATTCCATTCCATTCCATTTCTTTTCTGCTTGAAAATATCACACGTGGGAGATATTTCTCTTGTTTCGAAGGGTTGTCTTCCGGCTGGGAAAGGGAAACATGAATTTTGAACAGGTCTATCCTTTCAAATGTAAGCCCAAAACAGTCCAGGTCAGGCTAATGGATGGTCCTAGTTCCCGGTATAGATGTGAATGAGTTGGTCCTGAGTGGAAGCATGGTGTATCTCGATCATTTAAAAGTCTAAGCCCAAAACAAAGAAAGGTCAGCCTTAATGTTTTCTTTATTTTTTTTTTCCTTAAAACATTTTATCCATCTCCAAGATTTTGTTTTACTTAGAGCCCCGAGGAGAACTTCTTGGATCCACCCGCTATCCTCGTCCATAATTAATCATTCTATCATAGTCCATAATTACTCATTCTATCCCCTACCCTCATTATTGCAATGCATTCAGGGCGGCTCTCCTAGGTAAGAGATTCTTGAGAATTTTACAATTGCCAAACGTGGATTTTCAAAATCTTCAGATAAAATTAGTGAGAAATCCTCAAGGATTTGGTTGCCGACTCTGGCCTTAATATTGGAGATTTTGATGGACTAGTTCCGGCCAACCGGACGGTTTTATTAGACAGCCCATTTGCATTGTCAGGCCTAATTTTCTTGCTCAGATCCAGCATGGTGACATGAAAATTAGGCCCATGGCCTACCCAATGGAAAATCTCTATACCCGTTTGTGCTAACCAGGCCAGACATTTAGGCTTGCACAGGTCCATCCAGCTATTAGGCTAGAAAAACAGGCACAGGTCGAGCCCAAAATCTAGGTCCATAGCTCACACCAAAGCAATGTGGGCCGCTAATTTAAAATTTGGTTGGCACAGCCCATGAACACTTTTATAAAACAAAAAAAATCTTTCTGTTATAAATGTTTTCCTTGTACGACGGCTTCTCCTGCAAATGAGAATCAGAGTCAAATATCTCCATATATTGAATTTATCATCAAATCAGGATATTCTTGAAAATATCTTACCTGGATGTTATAGTGACAAAAAGTTATATTTACTTTATTTAAAGAATATTTTATTTTCTAAAAATGATATCTTCATGTATCAATAAACCACACAAACGTGAAATTATGTTGCTAATTAACGCCAATATTAGCAATATTCTCATGTATCAATATTAAACCACACAAACATGAAATGATGCTGCTAATTAACACCAATATAAGCAATATTTTGACAAGAGTCATACTTTCACTCATGCAAAATTTACGAGGCTCCTTTGTGGGGCCCCTTATTAAAAATAAAAAAACGTAAAAAGTAGATGTCACACTCTTGCATCAGCCATGGCCAAATTACTTTTTAATAGGAGGGGGTTACTAGTAGATTAATCACTCACGCACCAAAGTCCTACTGGAGGAAAACTTACCTACGCCTGGAAAGATGGAGATATATATTTTACAAGGGAATCCCTGGAGTGATCTTCCACAATTTTTTTTTGGAGTGGACCAATGTTGGAGCCCACCTAATAATAATCCAAATAGTTCAAAACGAATGCCCTGCTATTTACTCTGTATTTAAACCTTAATCCAACTCGAGTTGGTCCAACCATACAATTAAGCATGTCATTGATTATAAAATTAAATAATTTTATGCATTATTCATAATATTTATTAATTATGTTATCAATAATATGCTTAATCTTTGTAACAAAATTGAGGACATTCCATGAACTGAGCAGCTTGTGAGACCAAGCCTTTGAGGATCCCGACTCTCGTGACAAATGACTCGTTAGTTGTTACATCGTATATTTCATATAGAGTCAGTCCTACAAGGAGCAGATGCAGAAGATCAGGGATTCCGGACTCTTGTTGTACCTCATCAACTATTGCACTTGCACATGCAATCTCTTATCAGATGTCCCTCCTCACTTGTCCCTCCTCTCTTCTACCTTCTTTACTTGTAACCCCTCTTCTTCTCTTCCTCCTCTCTCACTTAGACCCACAACAGTTCCATCCCTTCCACGTCCTCCTTCCATTAACCCCACAAAACCACACATTAATAAGCCATGAAATCCTACCAATCCCACAAACTTCAGCCATCTCTGAAAACCTCACAAATGGTCATCTACCTCTCTTCAACACTACCTCAGATACCAATATTTCTCATACCATTACAATCAACAAGGTAAGTACTGAAAAAACACCCATTTGGGCTCATTCGAGTAAAATCTTAATTTGGTTGCAAATGATGGTTTTTCACGTGTTTTCTGTGATTGTTTGTCGGAGAAAGTGGTGATCAAGAAAAGGAGTAGCTTGGAGAAAATCGAAGTGGGTCTTGCAAGAGCTCGAGCATCAATTTGGAGAGCGATTGTTACACACAATTACACATCACACAGGGAAGAAAGCTTCATCCCCAGAGGACCCATTTACAGGAATGCCTACGCCTTTCATCAGTTGAGGAACAGACTCACCCACTAGTCACTATTGTTATATAAGGCAGCGATGGATTGTCTTTTTATTTTCCATGGGCCACAAGTTAGTCCTTGGTGGGTCCCACTATTTTTCATGTGGGTTCAATCATCCCACCAAGGGAGCTCGGGGAGAACCAGTGAATTGGTGGTTGAGTGGACTAACCTCATCGTTTAGGCATTATTAGACAATCCTATGAAAGGCCCATCCACTGGGGGCACATTGTCCTGCTGACTATAGGTGGCATCGTGGTCGTCATCATCATCACATAGGGGTAACGAGTGGGACCCATTAAAATATTAAGGCAGTACTAGGCTCGCCTGTGATGACTAAACAGTTGAAGATCCCTTCCTTTTCCTATATATATTTTTTCTGGTCCTTGTAACGCCCCCAAATTCGAGCTATCCGAATAAGGCAAAAATTCGAACTTGGGGCGTGATACAAACAGGATCTTTAATATGTAGTGAGGACCAATTCAAAAACATTTCTATACATTTAATTTTTATAAAAGGATAAGTGAAACATTTGCACAACTGTAAAAACAATTAATTATTTATGACCCTTATAGTAAATGGTATCTGTTATATTACATTGGTCAAAGCAATAAGTACTGGAAGTATAAGTCTTATCTACGAAGTTCAAGTAATCCCAAAATTACTACAATTTATTATAAACTTCTCAAAACTGCTCATCTAATAAAACTAGAAGAAAACCATCCAGAAGAACAACCCCTCAATTGATGACGATGATCTCCGAGTACTCAATTAAACTTCTTCACTAATTGCTGTCCAAGTAAATTGGTCTAGTTGAGGTACCTCAAGGGCCATCTCCGACGCCTCTCCCTTTGAAGTAAGGGTAGTGGGCTCACGGTCTACACACCCAAGGCAAATATGGTTAAGTCATGTAGGACTTGGCAAACGCGGCATGTAAATAATATCATATATATTTAAAGATAGAATAAAGGAAACGATATAATTATTGAAGTCAATGTTAACAATATCAAAGGCAATAAGATCATGAATTGATAAATAAGAATCAACTGAATTACGTAACATCTATATCATCCATCACCTAAACAAGAGGCACATCCAAACGTCTATTGCATGGTATGATAAACCAGCTTTATCCATCCCGTAGGACTTTTAGAAAGGAGTTTCGAATCCTCGGTATAAGTTTGATACCGTAGTATCCACTGGACCGCGCACCCAGCTATGTATAAAAACAATACCGTCGGATCTTAGCCAACCATAGAGCCTATAAAATATGCTTTTACCAAGGGTTGGCCTACTTAATGCTAAGCTATCAACTGAATGGATATAAGTGCCAATAGAACTGGATCAATAATGGTAGGTCTATGTCTGGCTGGACTCCTTGCGTGAGCAAGATCATCCCTGTATAAGATCTCATTTGCAATAATTATAGTATTCATTTATGCCTTCATATCTCAATCCATGTTATTATTTCTCATGTATATACAGTTATTGAATAGCTGTCCCAGCCATAGACATTACTTTCATTTTCATTTCATATTCCCGGGTCATCTCTAAGTATACCCTAGGTCAAATTACCATTTATCCATTTAAATAATTGAAAGGAAGAGCAATAATATCTTATAAACATCTATGAAAAGGAAGGCAAGAATACAATAGCAATGTAAGATCGATATCATTTTATCCATCAATAGAACGTATAATAAAGGTAGCCAAACCTAGGTTAAGTTGTATATTTCGAGTTATAGAGGGCTTTGAGTTACCATATGATGGACATTCCAAACCTGTAGGGGTTGTACGCGTTGGGTGTTATAATAGTTGGGCCCCATCCAGATCTAAACAATCCATCTATTGGTACGCATCTCATTCTCTATACTTTACTATGCTACAACAAGTAGATAAAGGCAAAGCTCACACCCTAAATCCACATGAGCATGTTTTATGGTCTGTTGTCGGGGTTAGATATAATTCAAGTGGTTTTCAAGGTCTGTGTTTAGAATATCCATTTTATTTCTAATTACTAAGTTTTATTGTAAAGTGCGCTCAGCAGCGATCTGAGAATTCTTCTCCAAATGGAGAATTTTATTCTCATGCTTTCTTCAATTCCCATCAATTCCCATCCTTTTACCAACTTGCATACAAGTATCTAAGCATGATCAATCATGCCTTCACTTCCTGTGGGTCCCCATCATTCATACCCATTCATTTCTAATATAACACAATCACTATCATCCACTCTCCATTCCATTCATCATAAGCCATTTATCAATATAGACACTGGTATGCAGTTGCTCATCATTAATACATTTAGGGCAATTAAAAGGGGTTTCCACCTATACATCTAAGTATGACGTGAGCTTAGTTAGAGATAGGTTTCTTTCTAAACAATCCATTAACATGTAGAGCACAATTAAGGTAATTATATATATGAAGTTATAAAGATGCTATTTGCCTTTGATGAAAAAAAATAAAAAGCCCACCAATAATCCAATCAAGCTCCAAATCGCATAAATCTAAACTCAATCAAATCAAACCTACAATAAAGTGAAGAAAAACTAATGAACATGTTAAATCTATATTAAATCACAACTATAATGACCTATCTAATGAGGGAGGAAAATCTTACCCAAGGCTTGTTTGGTTTGGGGAAATTTTAGAGAATGGGTTCCCTGATAAGATGGAGGCTCTAGGAGGAAGATGGACGTAGAAGATAAATTTCTGGCGATGGTGGTCTGCCTGGATTCCGGTGGCAGCAACATGGAGGAAGAATATGAGGGAAACAGATAGAAAAATAAAGAGAAATAGAGGAGAAAGAAAAAAGATGAAAGGGGTGGTCACCTGCGATGATCTTGGAGAAGTCCGGATACTATGATGGCTGCCGGCAAGTGAGAGGAGAAAATACCATGCGGAACAGAGAAAGAGAGATGAAGAGAAACGAGAGAAAAAAAATAACTAAGTGGGTCGTCGCTGGGATGGAGTTAAGGGAGGAGAAAGAGAAAAGAAAAGGAAAGGAAATAAGGAGAGAGAGAAGATCACGCCTGGGACAGAGAAATGAGAGAGAGAGTTTCGCCTGGAAGGGAGAGAAACGAGAGAGAGTTTCGCTTGGGAGAGAGAAATGAATGAGGGAATTCAGGGAAATGGGATTTTGAGATATTTACAAATTTACCATTAATTTAATAGTTGGGCTAAAAATTGTTTTGGCCATAACTTGAGCACCAAAGGTCGTATTGAGTCACCGTAAGCACCATCGTTCATGAAATAAAATAAGCTTCCCAATGAGTATACTTTTGGCATGGTTTTGACGAAGAAAAATTTTGGCCTATTTAAGTGGGTCTTTTAAGTATTTTAAGTGGGTTGGGGTTGGAATGATCAAAATAATCCCAAGGACCTCTAATTTTCTAATCCAAGCCTAAACACCACTAAGAAAACAAAATAATATATATATAATAAATAAGCGGGGCCTCACAGTCCTGCACTGCTTGCTGCTCTCTAAAGCAATCCTGTGATCCTCCTATTAAATCCAAACTGCTTAAAGTAAAATTCCAACCGAGAAGTAATCTGAGCTATTTTCCGAAATAATATTTTTTTTATTACTTATTTAAAAAACCAAGGCCGTTTTAAACTTATTTCCAAAACTACTATAAGACTCCGTTAGAAACACAGTCTTCATAGAAAACGTTATTGAAAATAGCGTCTTTAGTGAAAACGTCATTAGAAATGGCGTCTTTATTCTTTAATTTTCAAAAAAAAAAAATAAAAAAATTACAAAGACGAAGACTCCATTGCTAATGGAGTCTTCAACTTGAAGACTCCATTAGAAATGGAGTCTTTTATTGACCTTTATCCTACATGTTACGTGCTTGCGAGTAAGTTGACTAGTAGGTGGTGCCGATGAAGACTCCGTTGAAAATGAAGTCTTCTTAGGAACTAAGTCTCACTCACTTTTATTTCTTTATATATACGGTATTAATAGCAAAAGTATTAAAATTAAGGCAATTACCAAAATTATCGGACAACATAACAACAAAATGGGAAATCAAATATGGAACTTTATTGAAAAGAGTTTTGATTGCGGGAAAACCTCTGCTTTACAAATTTTGTTTTTCAATTCATATTCCTTATTAAGTAATGTTTCTTATCTTTTATCGGCACTCAAGCAAAATACTAAAAACCAATAACTACCACAGACATTTTTCTCAAACCAAAATAAAGTCTTAAAGCTTAATTTTTAGTTTATAAGAGGGTGGGAGTTTCTAATCAGTTTTTGTCTCAGTGACATACATCTTTGAAAACAATTTTCATTGAATTTATGGAATCCATTTGTAATATGTTCAAGCTAATTCGCTAATATGCTATTAATATATGTGATATATGTTTCTTTTTTTTTTTTCATATTTTATCTTACTTATTTAACTAGATCAATCACATAGATTGGTCGTTCTTTAATGAAATTAACCTTTGATCATTAATCTTACGGTCATGCAATATTCATATTTTGGTGATCTATAAAATCTAATAAGTCAAACACCCTGTAGATTTGATTTGGATAGACTTTTAAAGGAATCCGATCAATTAAAATGGTTCAGTATATTTTATTGATTTAATTATTGATTAGGTAGAATCGTAATTGGGTTACGAAAATCTAATGAAGATTTGTTAAAGTTCCATATTTGATTTCACATTTTGTTGTTATGTTGTCTAATAATTTTGGTAATTGCCTTAATTTTAATACGTTTGCTATTAATACCGTATATATAAAGAAATAAAAGTAAGTGAGACTTAGTTTCTAAGAAGACTCCATTTTTAACGGAGTTTTTATTGGCGCCACCTACTATTCAACTTACTCGCAAGCACATGACCTGTAGGATAAAGATCAATAGAAGACTCCATTTCTAATGGAGTCTTCAAGTTGAAGATTCCATTAGCAATGGAGTCTTTAACGTAAAACTACCCGTCTTCTACTTTTTTTTAAACTTTTTCCAAAATTTATTGCTTTTTAAAAATATACTTTTTCTATTTTATTTTTAGAAAATCAAAGACGAAGACTCCATTAGTAATAGAGTCTTCACTGAAGACTCCATTTGCAATGGAGTCTTCGTCTTTGTAATTTCCAATTTTATTTTTAATTTTTTTTTCAAAAATTAAAGAACAAAGACGCCATTAGAAATGTCGTCTTTACTGAAGACGCTATTTTCAATAACATTTTGTATGAAGACTCTGTTTCTAACGGAGTCTTATAGTAGTTTTGAAAATAAGTTTAAAATGGCCTTAGTTTTTTAAATAAGTAATAAAAAAATATTATTTCATGAAATGGCTCAAAGTAATCTAGCCAAAATGCAAGAAAATAACAAGAAGAAACAAAAGCTAACAGAAGAAAACTTGAAGAGGGCCAAGGCAAACTTCTGAAAAGATTAAGCTAATTAAGATGTAGGAGAGGCTGCAGAAAGGGTGGCATGATATCTGAAGGCACTGGACGTTGCAAGATGAGGAGCTTCAACCTGGGAGGAGGTATTAGGCTACTACTGAAGGTGGCTTCATTCCCGATAACTCCACTTGACTTCGCTCCTGCTTCTTGGGCCAGGTTTGGCCGACAGGACAGGCCTTAAGATCCTATCCAAGCTTTATTGAAAGCAGCTGTATGTAGGGACTTAAACAGGCCAACTCTACTCATTGCCAGCCCTAGGATATGTGGAAAAGTATATGGGTCTCAATAGAAACAATAGGACTATCATGAGAGCTAGACATAAAAACGATACACTAGATAATTATGGGTGTTCATTTGGAGTTAAGGGAGGGACAGTAGAATTTCAATTTTGATCGAATGTTTATGCCTTTAATTAGAGAGTTAGTAGTGTGAAATTGTGATGGTACATACTCCTTTTTAGAGAATTTTACTAAAAAAATTATGTAAGGGGTCCTCTACACCATAAACCTCACCCTAGTAGTGGGATCCCTGGTCTGGTAATGTTTTTGCACTTAATTGGAGAGCGGTGAATTCGCTGCAGGTTTTTTTTTACACTAGAGAAGAATTCGCTGCTCCCAGTGTCTTTTATAATTAGAAGAAACTGGATTTTAACTCACTGGAAGCATGCTTTTCTGTCATCTCCTCAAAAATCTCACGGGAAATGCCCATAATTTTATCCAAACTCAAATATTCGTCACCGCCTTTCTCAATATTATACTTTTTTTACTCATTCAAAAACATATCAAGCACATTCTTCATGAAGAAAGTGACAACCTCAAGTTTAGCCAACGAGTTTCCCATTTTACCAGTTGCATCTCTCCCAACTTCAGCTCTTTCTCAAATAATGCACCTTTTTCATTCTCAATCTTCCTATTCACAACATTGTCCATCATCTTTAATTTTGCGTTTAGAAATGCCTCTTCCCAAATTGACCTCCCAAAATTCAAGGTACTTTCATCAAATACTGCATCTTTCTCATTCTCAAACTTACTACCTACAACCTCTTCCATCATCTTTAATGTTGTGTTTAGAAATGCCTCATTTGAAATCAGCCCCCCAAAATTCAAAAAACCAACATGGGCTGTAATCACATTGTTGGATTTCTTAAATTTAGCAATAATTCACCACACCAATAAAATTAAAACATGTAGCATCCCCACGTTCCATAAGTAAATACTAACAACAAAATTCTGCTTCGGCTTCTTTTTACAGAAAAGATCAAACACTATAGACATAATGAGACACCCTACTTATTAATTCGAGGTGGACAAATAACAAAACCCAACCCAACCCAAACGCGGAGGAAATGAAGAAAAATTGTAATGACAAAAGTTAAAAAATTGAAATAGTGGCTCCTCTCAACTTCGCTCGTATCCAACTCACCAATATCCAAAGTATAACTATTGTTTTCACTAGATTCTACAGATGTCAATAAATTTTTGAGGCAAATGGGGATGAACAGCACCTTTGGGAAGAAGGAGAGGGTTGAAGAAGAAGGAGAATATGAAGAAACCCCAATTTCTTTATGTTATGAAGGAAATTGGAGAGCGGTGAGTTTGCCGCTAGTGTAAAAATCTAACAACGAATTTGCCGGTCCCCAATTAGGTGCAAAAAAAAAAAAAAAAAAAAAAAAAAAAAAAACTGAAGTGGTCATGTGTGACCCCTTCCGAGCATGCACAACTTGGATGTGGTTTATGATTTGGGGGGCCCCTTATATGATTTGTTTGGTAACATCCTCTTCTTGATATATATGACTATATTAAGACATGATACTCATGTAACACAGGAGCCACATTGAGATGGAGAAGAGATTCAGAGTGTGGACATACAGAGAAGGAGAGCCACCACTAGTTCATGATGGCCCGTGCAACAACATCTACTCAACGGAAGGGCAGTTCATTGATGAAATGGAGAGCGGGCGTAGCTGGTTCTCGGCGAGACACCCTAATGAGGCCCATGCCTTCTTCCTTCCCATAAGCATAGTCAATGTGGTTAGGTTCCTGCACACCTTCTGGAGGAGGACCTCCAGCATTTGGTCACCGACTACATAGGTGTTGTTTCTAACAAGTATCCATACTGGAACAGAAGCCATTGGGGTGACCATTTCTTTTTGTCTTGCCATGATTGGGTGAGCACTTGAACTCTTCTCCCCTCTTTTATAGGCATAATATAGTTGGTGCATTCTTTCTAAGTACAAAGGACATGGGCAACCTGTAGCAATTCAGGTTCAGCATGGTTGGCAACATGTACATTCTTTACTCAAATTTGATCAATTTATTAATCAACTTAAAAATGTCAATCCAAACCCAATTCGAGTGATAACATCATCACTCAACCTTTAATTAACAAGCCAGATTCAAGGTTGTTTTTGGGCAAAGTGCAAATAGTTTGGTTGGGTCCACAGACACAAATCGACCCGACCCCATTTGCATATTTAAGAGATCAGAGATGTCGATCCGAGCCCAACCCAAATACAAAAGGGTAAACACCTGAACCCTGTATGGCTGGTCAAGCAGGTTTGCCTCCCAGAATTTGATTTCCATAGGGGGTTGGCATGGTTGGGGGTTTAATGTGTAGTTTCATTGATAGCCTTACTTCATTTTTATTTTTATTTCCTGCTCTTTTTCAGATTAATCACATCGTTTCTTTCTTATATAGTATCTATTATATAAAACAGAAGATGCCATATTGGCCATGAAGACAACACTGACCAATGACCAATGTCACAAATTATGGAACAACTTTTGTATTGTTTCCTGTTTTACTTAATTTAACGCCAGTAACAATGGTGATTATTGTGACATATCAAAAGCTTCACTTGACAGGGCTATTTGGACTTGAAATTAACTATAGAACCTATAGTGCTGTATCTATTTTGTGACGTTGTCGTTTTTTCAAGATCAGGCACCATGCATTTCGAGAGACAACCCTGAACTCTACAACAAATTTATCAGAGTTCTTTGCAATGCAAACACTTCTGAAGGTTTTCGGCTAGAAAGAGATGTCACAATACCTGAGATCAACATCAAATTTGGACACCTTGCTACACCAAATGCCGGATTGCGTCCTTCGCAGAGAACGATTCCTGCATTCTTCTCTGGCCGCGAGCATGGATACATGAGAAAAATTCTGGTAAAGCACTGGAAAGACAAAGATGACCAAGTGCAAGTCCATGACTACCTCCCAAAAGGCCTGAATTACACAAAATTGATGAGCCAAAGTAAGTTCTGCTTGTGCCCCAGTGGATATGAAGTCCCAGCCCCAGAGTGGTCGAAGCGATCTCTGCAGGTTGCATTCCAGTGATCATCTCCAACCACTATGCGCTTCCTTTCAGCGATGTATTAGATTGGAGCAAGTTCTCAGTACAAATTGCTGTTGAAAGAATAAAAGATATCAAAGTGATCCTGAGAGGAATTTCGATGAGTAGATATCTAAAATTACAGAGAAGAGTGATACAAGTGCAGAAACATTTTGTGATTAATCAACCGGCAAAGAGCTTTGATCTGACCCACATTTTGCTTCACTCATTGTGGCTAAGGAGGCTTAACCTTAGGCTTCCATACTAATTGTTGTATCTCCTCTGTACATATGATAAATTACCTCATATAAATCTTTTCTCTATTAACAAAATGTCAATTTGAACGAATGGCACTACTAACTTATATTTTCTTATTATGTGTTTGGTTTCCATGTGCCATAGATTACCAACACACCCCCCCCCTTAATATGAGAGGGAGACATTACTTGCTAATTCACAACAATGTTGAAAATATTGTTGATGGGATAATTCTGAGGAGAGATTATGTATAGGAACATTATTGTTAAAATAAAAATACAGCAACATATTCTAACAAATAATTTGAGTACATAAGAATAAAACATATAAGGCCATATGTTAAAAAATGTAAAAAGGTAGAGGTTGTAAACATATGGGAAGGTGTAAATGATAATTGGGGCTTTTGTAGCTTTCAGACTTTGTTACTTAAGACTTGACTCGAGAAGCCAAGGAGTGGATCATCTTGAGTACTAGGAGAGTCACATGACTCACAACAAACTTTATGAAGTAAAAGATTAAAGTTATGATGTACACGCTACAAAGTTCAAAACAAACTTTATGAAGTAACAAATTAGAATTTAGATCCATTAAGACGATGATAATTGGTGATCCATGCTCTACTTAATGCGAATTCAGTTTTTCTTATCTTTTGATATATTATGCTAGACAAAGATTACTCAAAAAATGTTCAATCTATAGATTTATTTTTTGCTGAAAAATCTATAGGTGAATATGCTAGTCTTAAGTTACATGGAGTCGAACAGAAAAGGGGCAAACCATTGATTGGTTGGGAGTCCCTTCTTACCCACTGCCCAAAGTGCAATCAAAGTGCAATCCCTCCGTCGTCTCTCCAATCTGTGCTAGTGGTCATTTTGCAGTGTCTGGGGTTCACTCCCCTGTCAATCGGATCTCTCAATTGGTTTAGCCACCTTGGTTGGTGGAAAAACTCAAATGAATTTTATTTAGTTAGAAGAAAGCAGCTGACTTTAGAAACGCAATTCCACTATTTTTGTTCTCGTTAACTATTACTACAATAGAATAATCTAAAGCTGAATCTTACAGCCCATTTGGTAACTCCTCATACTTTATGATTTAAAGCTAATTCATATATTGGAGTGCTCGTTAAACCTCTGATTAATTTTTGAATTTTAAAACTTATTTAGGAATTAGAACTGTTACCTCTAAAATAGTTTGGGGGGGGGGGGGGGGGGGGGTGTTGATTTACATTGTGTTTCTTAAAAGGTGGGCCCCAATTACCACCATTCCCAAAGAAGGGCCACAATTGCCTCATGAAATAATTCTTTTTTTTAAAAAATAATTTCATCAAACACACTTAAAAGTCAGAGCTTTTATTTTATACCTCATTCAAATTAGCTCTTATGAATTGGATTAGAGTTTCCAAATGGCCCCTTCATGTTTAGAAAAGATTTAAATGCACAAATCGAAGGGGGATAAAATGATAATATTTTTATATGTGATAAATAAAATGATAATATTTTATATGTGATAAATCTAGTGGTAGGCGAAGCTTTAAGTGCAATCAAATTAATCCAAGAAATGGTATAATGAGGTAACTTGGATTTTTTAGATGAGCCATACTCATAAATTTATAGCCTTAAATATAGAGAACCAAATGATCATGCATCTCCTATTATTCTATGATATAATGAAAGTGGTAATACCAGATGACATGCCTCATGACAAATGAGACTTTATGTCAAAACATCTTCTGTACCCATAGAAGTCTTATGTTGTGTAATTATTTTATTATAAAATACATCCTTTAGTTATAATAGGCTAAAAAACTGCTTTCCTTAATGTTCCAGCAAAAGAATCTAGGATAATTCTGCAATTAACCAGCACATATAAATCTATGCTAATCAAACAGCCTTTTTTTTTTCTTTTTTTAAAGAACTTCTCAGACAAAAGCAGATTTTGGAAAGCATGTTTGACTTGTAGTTTTTACAGTGAGTTGGGCTTCTGTGTTTAACTTTTTATTATTGTGTTTGTCTCTAACCTGAGTGTTCTGTTAAGTAAACCATATTATATGGAATTGAACCTCTAGTATTTCAGGGCCCGAACCTCAGAATTTTTGTTCAATTGAATGGGGCCTGGAATGGAATGACTATTCCATCGGAATGCCCATTCTTGCATTTGGTTCATCCAAAATGGACGGAATGCTCATTCCAAAAGGAATGATCACACCCCTATATAAGGGAATGGTCATTCCATTAGGGGGGTGGGGGGTTAAGGAATGACCATTCTATTTCAGACTCATTTTTTATTGAGACAAAAATGCTCTCATAACCCACCCCCCCCCCCCCCCCCCCCCCCCCCCCGGCTGCTGCTACTGCGACCGCCGCTGCCGCCACCGTCACCGCCACACAACCACCACTACCGCCACCACCACCCAACCACCGCCGCCACCGTTGCCACCCACCACCCACCCACCCTCACCCCCACAAAAAAAATGAAGAGGAAAATATAGATATTTTGGTAAAAATATTGAATTTTTTATTACATTCATGCTTTAATTCATACATACAAAACATAAGAATAGGAATATAAATTCCATTCCGCCTACTATTTCAAACATAAATCCAAACATTGGAATGAATGACAATTTCAACCTCTATTATATTCCAACCCAAAATCATTTATGCGAACCAAATATTACCTTAGTATCTTTGTGCTTCCTACATCATTTCATAACTGAGCTGCCTTCCCTCATTACTTTCACTTTAATAATATGAATGCAAATAATTAATGAGAATTAAAGATATTTATTAGCTAACCCTAATGTTTGATAACTTGTTGTTCCTAGCTGTCCAATCATAAAGTGTCCAATGTCAATGTACTACCTTAAACCTGGTACTTCATTGTGTAAAAAACGGATATCGACTCCTTATGCAAACACTTATAGCATAGCATTGGAACTAATTCCGAAAATCTGAGGGGTAAGTGCTAGCTTAACACTTCCCCTATGTGTGTTTTAATTACTATTGCGTCAGGATAACGGGTGAAGGGTTCCAATAGTAGGATCCCTAAACAAGCCCTACAATCCCCATAATTTCCAAAAGTTACATGGCTTCCTCGGCTAGTTGTGGAAATGTGGTTCAGTTAGCCATGGAACATATTGGTTCAGAAATTTTTCTTGCTCCTATGGATACCTTGGTTGAACCACGGTGGGCTTCACAGGTAGCTGTAGAGGCTTCCTCGGCTAGCCATAAGGCTCCCTGTAAGAGCAAAACCCAAAATTCACTTCTCTGAAAAGCGGGCCGTAGCTAACTATAGTGTATTCACATGGCCAGCTGTGAGCTTCAGAATATTTGAAGCTCAATTGGCTTCAGCTATTTCTTTTCACCTGCATTAAATACTCCAAACCACACCCTTTCCAAAACCTCAATCTTCTGAAATGTTTCACATACATACACACATCTCCAAATAAACAATATCCTCCAACCATTTACTCCCAATTCAACTAGATATCTATTGAATTATAAGAATTTAAGAACATGAACCGTAAATACCATCCAAGCATATCTATATATGAATATTTGTCAGGAATCAGCAAAGACAACCGCATATGCAGTTAATATGGATGCTTATACTTGCCTCTTAACAGTGCTTACTTCCCAATTCACTTAGCTCAATTGATGTAGATATGAGATGGTGTTGTATTCATCAAGAGGAGTCTTCTTAAGTCATTTGAATGTAAGAAGTTAAGAGGAAGAAGAAGCTCTCACCTAAAGAAGTATAGATAAAATGAACACAAGAAATCCAAGCCCACTTGGTGATGAAGATGAAGATAGGGAAGATGATGGACTTCTTAATTGAGGCATGCAATGTCTTCTCCTACTTGAATTGACAGAGATGACGAAAATGGGGAGACGAAGGCAGAGCTCCAACAAGTAAAAGCAGTGATGGAGTGTCGTCGATTTTCATGAGAAGGGGTTGTTTAAGTGAATTTTTTTTGGAAATTACAAAGAAGACCAAATTGTTAGGGTTATTTACAATTAGGTCTTTAATGAGTCCAATGAGCTCAAATCAAGTTGGGCCAATACTAAAAGATGATGTACATGATGAAATAAGCATGATGCAACTGAAATAAAATGAAAATCATGCAAAATTATACAACAAAAAATAATGAAAAAGTCCTCTAAGCCACCTAGGTTTGGCCAAACCCAACACAACTACCTATTCATGCCCCAATTCAATTAAAACAAGGTAAATTAAATCTTAAAAAATATTAATTAATATAAAACCAAATTAGTTAACACTAATCATGATTAAACTAGGTTAGGACCTTAGAGTTTGGGTGTTGGTAATGGATTTTGAGTCGAAATGATCTTTAAAAATCACCACTTATTTGTCAAGGATAATTATTTTTTGTACAAATCCAAGGGAGTTGCTGATTCTCTATTTCAGTGAGTAACAAAGTTTGCATCATTCTAAGTTATGCATTTTATGAACCCAAATGATGTCCTGAGGTGTCTTTGTACAACCATGACGAAATTGATGCTCCTTTAAATTAGAAAAACGAAGAAGCAATGTTCATCAATGTTTTTATACAGTATTTTATTTTACTAGTATTTACATATAGAAAATTTTCATTTTATATATATCAAATAGGCCCTAAGATCTAAAAGAAAAATAAAAAAATGTATGTTAGATCACCACACTTCAATTATATGATAATACTATGCATTTTCATTAAAATACATTTACATTGATGTATTTTTAACTCCACAAATGGAACAATATAAGTTCGTCAAAATGCTAGACTCATTCACAAAATGCATCTTTCTTATTCCATAGCTCACACTATGGTTATTTTAGTCCAGAATTGTATAATTGCAGTTGTGGGGAAATATTTAAACTTTGATAAAGAGGAAGGAAAAGTAATCTCTAAAGTAAGCTACATGAAAAAAGCTCAATTTTCTTTTGATCTCTTAAATTATCTCTCAATTTCTTTGCTAAAACTTAAAGCAGGCCTAAACGTTCTAATATTAAAATTTTGAGCTTTACATGATAAATGGGCCTGCCGTAGAATTTACTTCTCTCATGTTTGCAACAAGAGAGAGAGAGAAGAAAACGGCAATTTCCTTTATAATCTCCTAAATTTCCTCTCAACTTTATCACTAAAAAAAAGGCCTATTCATACCCATCTAGCTTATTCAATTATATATATTAAAGCTATAAAACTGAAGGCTTATGAAGAGTGCCACATCAGCACCCTCTATTTTTCTTTTTTTTTTTTTTAAGCACATATCAGCATAAAAAAAAAATAACACATGACATTGGCTTTTTAAAATTGTCTCTATTGTTCAAGCCAGCCAGGCACCCATATAATTAGCATTTCAATATATCCCTCCAACGGTTTCTCTCAATCCTCTCTCTCTCATTTATTATATAATTATCATTTCAATATATCCTTCCAACGGAATCTCTCAATCATTTCTCTCAATTATTTGATTTACTCCCAATTTGGCCTCAAATCTCTCCCGCTGAATTTTTAAATCACTTCTAAAATCTCTTCCTCTACCCACCTTAAAATCTCTTGCATTCTCTCTAGCTAGCTCTGGGTAGGCCATCTAGCATTCTAATTTTTGCAACCGACTTGCGATCACGTAACCCAGTCTATCATCATCTCTAGTCCCTGATTCATACCAGAACAAGTAATGATCTCTCTTTCTCACTGTTGTTGCATCTCTCATACTTTTATCTCTCTCTTGCATTCTCTCTGCTTCTCCCTCTCTCACCATTTTTTAAATGAGTTTGGCTTCTATTGATTAATGAATGGTCGCTCAGAAATATTTCTCACTCTTATGCCTCTCCTTGTCTCCACCTAAACTTCGGTTGTCGAACCGCTCCTGAAATCACCCATTTCTTATATGGGTTTGGGTTCTACTATATTGTTGTTTTGTAATGGGTGTTTGTTTGATAAAAGGAAATCGCCTTTTTCCATTTTTTAATGCTTATGCTATATGAAGAAATTTTGGCCAATCTATAGAAAATTAAATGGATGATATTGCATAAGCATTGCATGAGGTTATGTATGATATAATATATCATTTACAAAAAAAAACATAATACTCTTTGTTATTTTCTTATGGAGAATATAGTTGGCACACAAATATATTATATTCCACTTCTTCATCCACATCAAGATCTAAAGTTAGATACTGATACACTTTGGGGAACTTGTAGAAATACATCATAAGCATCGCATGAGGTTATGGTTGTAGACAACTCGTGTCAGTAAAAATGTCCATACAATCAACAGCTTGTATTAATACATTAATTGATCATTTACATGAAGATATACATCAAAATTTATCAAAAGTACAGTTTTACTATATCAACCATTTAGAAAAATCTAAAGCCTATTATGCATTAGTAATTGAGATAAAAAATCAACTTGCGCTCCTCAGTTAGACTTGGTCCTTAACTTGTTGAATCCAACTTATAGTAACAGAATGCTTTACCTCGAAGAAAATCCTAACTTGGTTTCCAATCAATTAGAAATAAAAAGACTCCATAAAATCATTTTTAATCTCTAAAATGTTTTTCTCTTTACTATTGCACACCTTTGTATTTCTTCATTTAATCTCTAAAATGTTTTTCTCTTTGCAAAAATAAAATCACACAAATAGTCCACACACAATTTTTTTACATTTATTATTAAAATTAGCTCAATAATTTTGAGAATTCACAAAGAGGGAAAAAAATGATGTTAGTCAGATTAGCCCAGACCTAAATTTTATAAAAATACATGACCCATGCTAAAATGGAATCAAATACTGATTTTTATTCTTCTATAGATCAACCTGAATTTTATTTAGAAATAGTCTTGATTTCTATAGATCAGCTTGAATTTTATTTAGAAATAGTCTTGATTGTGTAAAATAATCCTATTAATTTGTGTTAGATAGCATGATATTTTTATGATTGTTTTTATAATCTATGCAACTCATATGACAAGAACTCACATGTTCGATCTGATGGGTTTCTTGTACCAAGTTTAATTTGAGTCGTGTGATTTACATTAAAAACAAGTATCAATTTGAAATTATCATGCTTGAACTTGAGTAAATATATATCAAGCCTCAATACGGAGACAACTTTGGATTTTAAGAAATTATAGTTGCACACCAAAGGTTGGCATGTTTGCGACCACTATCCCCTTTTGTGTTAGATGTGTTGGGGTGTGTTGGCCCACAATAAATAGGTCCTCTAATAATAGTTACATTTGCCAAAGTATGAGCCTTTTAACTAGTAGTACATATATAAACATATACATATACATATTTATATCATCAATTTTATGCCATCAATTTTAATCGTCCTTTAACTTTTATATTAAGAGAAAGGAAATCAGGATTATTTAGCCTTCCATCAGATTCCTCTTAAAATATAATATATTGATATTTTTTCAATTTATTATTATCAGTACATTGATATTTTTCATATTTATTATCATCCGTACTTTTGAATATTTAAGATAATAACTTCTGAAATGGGGATCTTTAATTTTTTTAATTCACTATGGAGTAAAAACAATTAACTTTATTATCACAAAACTAAAAATCGTATTCACACAAATCAAAACTAATAACTTCTCTCTACTGAATATGAGCTTCTACGTTTACAAAAGGCGTTAATAGATCACATATGCATCTACATTTCTCTTCATTATATATATCATGCGTTGAGTGAGTCCTAACATTTTTCCTAAACCAATCGAAGGAGATTGCAATTTGAAGTTAATTAAGTACTTACATGTTTTGCATTAGTGTAGGTTCGAGGTTCTGTATTTTTTTAGCGCGCATGCTTAGCATGGGGCTTTGTTGCTAGTCCTAGTTTAAAATCTCAGATCGTTTCTCTCCTTATCATTTTTGTTTCACCCTCAACCGTAATTTTTTTTTAATACCCTACCTAAGGGGGCTTAGACCCACAAGACAAAGCCTACACACATAAAAAAACAGCCTGTGAAGACACCTACTGACCTGAGAAAGAAGCCTGCACACACGAGGAGAGGTGGCATAACCAGGGTTCGAATCCTGGGTAGTGAGACCAAGAGAAAGTCCTCAATTTTCTTATGTTCTAAGACCTAGTTTGAGGATTTATCACTTTTTTACTTAGTTGGCCCAGTCTCTAGGTTATAGGAAGTAAATGACTCCCACTAAGGTTCGAAACCTGATGGGAGCCATGGGAGTGTGCTCCTTATTTAGAAGAACAATCCTCTATTCCTGGTAGATCTTTTACTTTGATGTTGAAGCTTTTTCCCTAAAAATTAGAACTATATTGTATGTGAACGCTTCTCAGAAAGTCCCTTGATATGCATACAAATTTGATGATCAATTTTTCAAGTCGGCCACTCTAGAAAATTATTTTCCTGTATGGCTCTCCCAACGTGTATCTTCTGGTTCCCTCACTAGCAAGGATCAAAGGCCTTATCCTCCCCTAATTCTACTGTGTAGAATATGGGTTAAAAAAGTATAAAGCAAGTGAAATCTTGTGTTTATCCAAACTCCAATCTGAGTGAAATTTGTCCAATCACTAACCGATAGCAAGGTGGGACATGATTTTAAGTCACCTAGAATTTTGTAAAGTGACCTATTGAATCTAAAAGAAGTCCATAGGATTGGCCAAGTGGCCTTAATTAGAGAATCTGGAATTCTAACCGTCAGCTATTGCCAAGTTTGATGTGGGCCCCATAAGGTGGTGCACTCAAGCATCCCAGTGGAAACCGTTTCCTTTATACAGTACAAATATGATGCATATACAGCAACATGCAAGCACGGAAGCCGTGCACTGTGCTTCTCTATAAATTAATACCTACATTCCTCTACTGTTACACTTTGTTTGTCTTCTCCAAATAAGACTCTCTCTCTCTCTCTCTCTCTCTCTCTCTCTCTCTCTCTCTCTCTCTCATGTCGAAATTCACATGTTCCTCATCTCTTTCACCCTTCTTACTCCTCGTTCTTCCTCTCGTTCTCTTCTTCATCTCTCCCTTAGCCCCACGCCAGTTGTTTCTCTTCAATCTCACCACCCCTTCGACCCCACAAAACCACACATTGATAAGCCATGAAATCATACCAAACCAACAGACTTCAGCAATCTCTGAAGATTTCATTTTCATTAGCAGTCGCCTCCTTGACTTCAACACCACCGCACGTAACAACAAATCTCATCCCATAACAACCAATGAGGTAAGTTGAAAAACAACCTGTTATGCTTATTTGAGCATGATTTTTATTGGGTTGGAAGATAATATGGTTCTGCATGTGTTTTCTTTTGTTGTAGGAGGAAAAGGCAATCAAGAGAAGGAGTAGTTTAGAGAAACTTGAAATGGGTCTTGCTATAGCTCGAGCATCCATTCAGAGAGCGATTGTGACACAGAACTATACATCGTACAAGGAGGAAAGCTTCGTACCAAGAGGATCCATTTACAGGAATGCCTATGCCTTTCATCAGTTAAGAGAAACTCACGCACCACTGTTATATTGTGTGTTTGTTTGTGTTCCTTTTGTTTCCCATTGGGCCATGACTTCATCTGGTCATCTACGTTGATGGACCCCACCATCCCTACCAAGCTCGCATCTGGAGCTATGATGCCCAAATTCGGTAGGGACAGGTCATAGATACAGCAAAGAGATGAATTTTACATGTAAAGTGAAGTATGGTTGAAGTAAAAAATACAATATGACTAATATGTTTCCCACTTTGAAATATCTCTTACTCATAGGTAAAGAAGACCACTCAACTAGTAGCCGAGTCTGGACAAACATTTTGTTTTGAGTCTTTCTATTATTTAGAGGAGGCAGAAACGATTTTCTAGGAAACCCTATATATCATTATCAACCCGTCACCTGTGGGATCTATTGAATCCAATCCAAATCGCCCATACTTGACTTTTTTCAATTTAGTGGGACATTTATTCCACTGTCTGATTGATCTTAGATCAAAGCAACCGTCTATAAAAAAAAAAACTAAATAAAAAGAAGAAAGTAAAACATAAAAACACACAAGAAGGATTCATGGGGCCAGTATAATTAAGAGAATGTGGATCATTGGAAGACATTCGATGAATATATATATATATATATATAATGGTCTTTTTTTTTTTTGGGAATGAGGGAGAATCTGATGTCTGGCCCATCAGATAATCATAAGGCCTAATATAATAATGAAGGGGCCACACAAATCCGTTACATATCCTATCATCAGTAGATATTAAAATTAAAGTGAGTCTTAAATGAATTCTTAATTTCATGGATTGGAATTTTCTGTAAATTGAATATTAACTATTTCTGGAATATTCTCCACACTAAATTTTTTACCATCTTTTATTTCAAATTCTCTGGAGATTAGGAGTTACATTCTCGCACGATATACATCTCGAGAGGGTTGTTATTGGTTTGAATTTGAAATGTGTTTAAAGAATCGTATCTATAAGAGTTCAAAACACCTTGAGGGGCCTATTTTATCCACCTATTCCCCATGGGAATAGGTATTTGTGTAAATCTACTATGGCTAAAAACATTACACGTTTAATTAATAGCCAATTGTTAGGGATTTTCAAAATAAAGTATTAAATATTTTAATCCAACTGTTCATCATTTAGTGGTTTTGATCATCGAATCACAAATAAAAGCACTTTCCTTCAACGGCCAAGATTGACTAATTTGTAACGTTCAGTATGTATGTTAGTTGTGGCTCGCACTTTATCACATCACCATCTCACGCTTCGCACTAGTCACTACTGCTAAATCCAGATATTTACGTCTCTTTCCTTCTTAGCTGTTTATATGATATGGTTAGCTTTGGAGAGTAAATGCCTTTGAATACTTTTCTCAAGTGAAGCTTACTCCTCAACACTCTCTCTCTCTCTCTGGAACCCAGTTAGCCCCACACACATGGAAAGAGGGGTAGCATATATACTAGGATTGATCAACCCTAGGTAGCTATCCTAGTTATGTTGACTCAAGATTTTCACTTGAGGGAGATGGATCCGTATGAGTAATTGGATGTTTTTTGTGGGGGCCGGGGGGGGGGGCCGGGGGGGGGGGGGGGGCGGGCGCAAACTTTGGATTTTCATGTGGGTTTTGAGGGTATACCCAAAATTTTTATATAGGTTTTGGAAGTATATCTAGGTTTAAGGGGAAAATTTTTCCAAAAACGTATATGTAAATGTACCCTTGTTCATTGAGATATGTGGTATGCATGAAAAATAGGGTTAGATATCCAATCATTCAAGTATCCAAATTCTCCAATTTTGAATACAACGTATGTGAAACCTCAAAATAATAAGATGTAAAATTGAACTTAGTGTTCATAACACTCGGAACTATAAATCTAATCCTTGTATATTTGTATCTCAATCTTTTCGAATCCTTGTATATTCTGATTCAAAAGCACGAGTCCAAGACGATTGTCTTCACATATAAAAATATATAAAAATTTTAGAGGCCTAAATAACTTGAATTATTTTCGTATTTGAGAGTTTATTTAGATGCCATTTAATAGTCGTTTTTTATATTTGAAACCAAAAATTCTGAAGCTCTTTCATCAAATTATGCTAATGCTCACTACTTCTGACTTCGAATCAAGTTGATGTGGCGTCCTTTTGCAAGACATTGGTTCGGTGTCGGTTTTGGATCTGAAACCGGATATATATCTGACCCGATCCACCATTGTTTGGCTCAGGATCCTACCTGTTTGCAGGTTATGTTCGTTCGAATGCACGTATTAAATCAATACACTTCAGACTTCTGATAGATTTAGAATTTAAATCTCAACGATAAGTGTTGGGTTTATGTTTTGTATTTTGGTTGAGCCGGATGAGTCCACTGAGTTAGCTAGGGACTGATTTAAGGTTAATGGTGTTTTGGTAATTGTACCGAGGCTTTTTTGGTGGCCAAGAAAGCGGAGATTATATATGTGCATAGTCTGTAACCGTAGATCTTGCGCCGAAGAGATGTGATAGCTCTTTTGCCCGTGGTGTTCCCACACCACGTAGGTAAGACGATGTGAGAGAACGAGAGTCTCTGTATGCTTTACTTGTTATAGTGAAGATGATCGTCTCTGTGTCCATGGATGTAGCCCTGTTTGGGTGAACCACATAAATCTCTGTCTCTTCTTGTGTGTGGGTGTTTCTTTGTTGATCCTGTGATTGATGTATGTGCACAGCGGGTGATATCAAAATTATAGCAATAAGCTGGGCTTAAAGAAATATAATGGACATAACTTGAAGGATCTTGACTTCAGTATTGAGGAGTGAGATTTACATTGTAGATAGATGAGAATATTCTCTTACCAGCGGGACTCCATATCGCTTATGATACATTTCAGCTTATGGGCCCACTTAGATGCATGTTTATCAATGAGAGGAGGGTAAGTCTCTCATGGACAAGTGGGAGCCAAGAAATCAGCCCCACTAAATTATTCTAACTCTTGATTTAAGGGTCTTTAATGAAGTCTTAACCATTGAATTCTTTAAAATTCAATCTAACGGCAGTGAAGGCCCTAAAAGTAAAATTAGGCTTGATAAAAGATCATAGGATGACATGGTTATCAATGGGGTTATAAGAATCAAAGGTGGGCGCTAGGAGTACATTTTCAAGTCGATGAAATCCAACTTCGAATTTGAGCTATTGATCAGACTCATTTGTTGGCCACATATTGTTATAATGGTCCAGATTGTCAGACCTTCATGCCATTTAAGGCTAATGCGCTGACGCAAGTTTGCTGTGTCCATCTAAGACATGAAACTGTGAGGCCCAGTGTTTCCAGTGACTGGCATCAAACGATCGTACATTGCATGCTGCCCGTTTGGGGTCCATCAAGATATGGTAACCATAGATTCTATGACATTCTACTTTATACATTTCTTTTGGTTTGAAGCCAAGCAGGGGCCAACTCAGGCATTCCCCTAAAAGGGTCACTGTCTGGCCTTGATTGACTTTCTTAATCGATTATTGTTCGCCCTTCTCAAATAAAAATTTTAATATCACCATTTAACCAAAATATGCGTAAAACTTTATTTTGTCTCAAATTAATTATAGCAGAAACTTGAAGGAATATACTGATAAAAATCATTGAAAATCAGAGGAGATGGAAAAACTTTAATCTCTATTTATTTCAATAGAAGATAAAATTTTCTTTTTTATTACTGAGCCATCTTTTGTGAAGGAACAAAAGAAAGCTATCATTTCTCAAAGTTTGTGTTGAGTGAGATACAACTTTAAATTGATCCATTTTTTTTGCTTCACATTGGTTAGAATTGACAATGGCAAAAATATACGCTGTACACACCAGCATGGAGTATTGACAGTTAAAAGTCAACCTCAAAGATTTTTCAATCTTGGAAGGACAGAGTGCTTATAGAGTCTGATGGACCTAAGATCAGAGGACTGTGTCTAGCCCATAAAGTTTTGGACCTTGAACATAGGTCCACTAGCGCTAAATTCATGTTTAACGTACCTGAATAAAGCTGAATTTATGCCACACTAAGGCTGATTCAGGTTCATTACCTTACAAGTAGTACATACATGGTATGCAGTGATTTCTATATCCCAATTTGAAAAAAATGACAATAATGTTACATGCACCTCAGGAGCCACATTGAGATGGAGAAGAGATTCAAAGTGTGGACGTACAAAGAAGGAGAGCCGCCGCTTGTACACGAGGGGCCATGCAATAGCATCTACTCAACGGAAGGGCAGTTCATCGCCGAGATGGAGAGCGGGCAAAGCCGGTTCTCGGCGAGCCATCCTGACAAGGCCCATGCTTTCTTCATTCCAGTGAGCATAGTGAATGTGGTTAGGTACATCAACAAGCCTGCCCAGAGCTACTCTAGGCTCCCCCTCCAGCACTTGGTCACTGACTACATTGGTGTGATATCAAACAAGTACCCCTACTGGAACAGAAGCCAAGGGGGTGACCATTTCTTTGTCTCTTGCCATGATTGGGTGAGTGCAGAGACCCTTTCTTTTACTTTCATTTGGACGAATCATAGTAGTCCCGTTAAGATGCTTGAATTTCCATGGAAATGTACCTCTCTATTGCATGCAAAATTTGAATTATAGTGGCATTACATCTAAATTTTGATGTATATATATAGATTTGGGCCAATTAACTTATTGGTGACCAACAAAAGTTGAGGCATTTGGTTGGCCTGAATTCTTGGGCATAACCAATTAGAGGGAAACAAGAGTTCCGGTCCTTCACAGAGAAAAAAAAAGGTTACCTAATTAAGTTCACACTTAACAGGTATTTTGAATGTAAAGCCAAAAACTTATTTTGGGGTGGCGCACTGGCAACTCTGTTTTTGCTTTTGACTAAACTTTTGTGACCTGCTGGATGGGCTGGGATTTGATACAACCAGTTGTTTGGAATCATTTTGGGAATGCTTTAGTCTGAGGATGATAGTAAAGAACGTGTGTTTGATAGGCATTTTCTCTCCCATTTTGCAAATCTATAAAATCTCTCCTTCTCTATCTCATAAAATCTCTCCTTCTCTCTCTCTCTCTCTCTCTCCCTCCTCTCTCTTTCTCTCTAGAAATTCTCTCACACAAAAACCCTGCTACTAATTGTTTCCTCTTTCAGTCTCAAAATGAAACATTCCCAAAATGAGCTGGCCCAACTCATGGTCTGGTGTAGCATTGCGGCTTGAAACTTTATACTGATGAACCTAATACCTTGCTAACGAGCTGGGTTTCATTCCTTCGCCTTGTATCTAGTTAGTCATGATTGATATTTTCTAACAAAATTCAAAAAGAAAACAGCAAAAGCCCAAAATTAAAAAATGAAAAATTATAAACTAAGGATCCAGACGGGATTTCAAAACTTCTGGACTGGCCAATGTGACAAACATATTCCACAATTTTTTTCCTAGTGTTCTTATCTGTTAAGCCTCAATTAAATCCTTTCCAATTGGCCACTATTACATATCAAAAACAAATGGGTCTTTTTAAGTATGTATATGTATATCCATCATGCATGTTTTTCTGCATGACATTTCTACTTGTGAAATCTAGGGGCCCGATGTTTCGAAAGCCAATCCTGAGCTCTACAAAAATTTCATCAGAGTCCTTTGCAATGCAAACACTTCTGAAGGTTTCAATCCAGAAAGGGATGCTGCAATACCAGAGATCAACATTGACTACGGGCACCTCTTTGGGTCAGAGTCCGGAATGCCCCCATCAAACCGGTCCATACTAGCCTTCTTTGCAGGTGGCTCACATGGAGACATAAGACAACTCCTACTAGAACGCTGGAAAGACAAAGATGACCAAGTCCAAGTTCATGAGTACCTCCCAAAGGGCCAAAACTATATGAAATTGATGGGCCAAAGTAAGTTTTGCTTGTGCCCAAGTGGATATGAAGTGGCAAGCCCCAGATTGGTTGAAGCAATCTCTACAGGTTGTGTTCCTGTGATAATCTCTGATCACTATTCACTTCCTTTCATCGACGTATTAGATTGGAGCAAGTTCTCTGTGGAGATACCTGTACATAGGATAGGGGATATCAAGGAGATTCTAGAGGGCATTTCACAGAGCAGGTATCTAGACTTACAGAGAGAGGTGATGCAAGTTCAAAGGCATTTTGTGCTCAATCGACCAGCCAAAAGTTTTGATGTTACATCCATGGTGCTTCACTCAGTGTGGCTAAGGAGGCTTAATCTTAGGCTTCCCTATTGATCATTCTTTAAAATAATACAACATAATAGCATTTGTACAAATCCTCTGTGAAGAAAGCTGTACTCCACGGCCAGTGAGAATTCCTCAGATTTGTCAGTTCCTCATTCTATGGATTCCTCACCTATTACTGAATGTGACATTATTTCAACCCGATTTCAATTTGGGTCTTTCCCCCAAGTAATTTCGTTCTATTTGGATTTTAAACCTGAGGTCACAATCATAAGTTATAATGTATATTTAGTAAAAATTATTAGTAGAAGTATGTTATATCAATTTAAGTATTCAGGCCTCAATTTGGGCTGGACCCAAGTTGGCGCAGTTCCAGGTAGTGCTATTGTCATAAAAATTATTGACCTGCCCAACCCAACGGATACCTGCCCCAAACTATATGCTTTTAATCCGTTGCTAAACAGGTCAAGCATGTGCAAACCCACCAGGGCCGCCTAAACATGGTTTACTGTGAACCCAAACTAACTTGGACTTAAATTCACCGTGAAGCAATTTTGAAGAACATGATTTATTCATTGCAATAATATGCATATCTAAACAATGTGTTTCCAAGGGCCCACAATAATTAATTAAATGCCCATTTGTTTGCATGAAGTTGAATTCTTAAAAATTTATTGTAGAATGGATTGCAGCAATTATAATATATTAAGCTGGTTGAATCGAATTTCAGATTCGATTTTGACTGTTTTAATAGCATCAATGGATTGACACCATTTGTCCCACGGTATTCCAACCATTTCACCAATATGTACTTAATGCTCCTTGCCAACGTTTGTACTCAGCCTTTGCATTTGTATTTTTCATTAGTTCCTTTTATTACTAATTATTACTCTGTTTATCCCTATATATTGCCGTCCATTAATACTCTTTTTAAATTCTAATTTGTCTCTCACTAACCTCACTAACCCATCTTTTATTTATAAAAAGGTTTTTTCATACCTTCAAATCTTTTCCAAGGAGTAGATAGTCTATTGATCCAAACATTACCAATCCTTTGTTATAGGTTTTTCTCTCAGATTATAATGAGAGTACGGTTTGCGTGTGTGTGTGTGTGTGTGTGTGTGTGTTGCCTATTGGATGCTTCAGTAAGAATACTATTATTGTAGTAGGATTTGGGTCATGCTATGTCTTTTAATTATATTTTATTACTTTACTCTTGATTCGATCAGTTTTACAAGCATGCAATGCCTTTTCGCTTTCAAATTCAAGTTTGAGGCTGATTCTCAATTTGATTTTGACCATCTCTTAGAATTTTGACTTGTTATTAATATTAAATACTAATAGTCTAATCTTCCTTAGAAATTACTACTATTGTATGTCGTTTAGTCTCCTTGTTCAAAACATCACTGCACTCTCCTAGCCACCATTATGAATGGTAAATAACACTCTTAAATCTCTTTTAAATCTCCTCTCCTTCTTAATCTCTCATTTAAATCTCTTTTCATCCTTGACTAAATAACTATCCATTTTTGCATATTCACATATATGGAAATCTCTTACCAAATGCAATGCCTTCCTATTTTTCAACTCTCCAAATCCCGAACGTCTCTCTCGAAATTTCAACAACCGTAAAGTCAAATCTTTTGTAGAAGACACTAAGACTTGTGGATTGCACCATATTCACTATCATTACCAATCTAATATCTGTCAATATGTACTTAATGCTCCTTGCCAACCTTTGTACTCAGCCCTTATATTTGTATTTTTCATTAACTCCTTTTATTACTAATTATTACTCTGTTTATTCCTATATATTGCCATCCATTAATACTCCTTTTAAGTTCTAATTTGTCTCTCAGTAACCTTACTACCCATCTCTTATTTATACAAAGGTTTCTTCATACCTTCAAATCGTTCTCAAGGAGTAGATAGTCTATTGATCCAAACATTACCAATCCTTTGTTGTAGGTTTTTCTCTCAAATTATAATGAGAGTATGGTTTTTGTGTGTGTGTGTGTTGCCTAATAGATGCTTCAATAAGAGTATTGTTATTGTAGTAGGATGTGGGTCATGCTGTGTCTTTTAGTTATATTTTATTACTTTACTCTTGAATTGATCAGTTTTACAAGCATGCAATGCCTTTTTACTTTCAAATTCAAGTTTGAGGTTGATTCTCAATTTGATTTTGACCATCTCTTAGAATTTTGACTTGGTATTAATATTGAATACTAATGGTCCAATTTTCCTTAGAAATTACTACTATTATATTGTCTCTTAGTCTCGTTGTTCAAAACATCTCTGCTCTCTCCCCGCTACCATTATGAATGGTAAATGACACTCTTAAATCTCTCATTTAAATCTCTTTTTATCCTTGACTAAATAACTATCCATTTTTGCATATCCACACATATGGAAATCTCTCACCAAGTGCAATGCCTTCCTATTTTTCACCTTTCCAAATCTCAAAAATCTCTCTTGAAATCTCAACAACCTTAAAGTCAAATCTTTGTAGAAGACACTAAGATTGATGGATTGCACCAAATTCACTATCATTACCAAATCTACTATCTACTTTTTGGGAAATTCTCTTGCAAATGAGGTAAGATAGGTGGTATAGCAATTCGGTAGTTTTGTCATAAACTTTATTTGAGCCATGTCATTATGTTAGTTTCCGTCATACCCAAAAGATTATTTGATTTGAGAATTCTATCCATCTTTATGATAACAATTATATATATATAATTTTTAATAGTGCTGATTGTTAGTTTTTCATAAAAAATGTGAAACGAATAACTATTGTTTAACAATGGCTGAAAACCAAGTAACTGATCAATAATTATTTTTTATGAATGTTACTTATGATGAAGTCTTATGAACTTAGGGTGTAATATAAGTAATTTTTCTAGAGCCGTTAGAACATTTTACAGAGCAACAATATAATTTTTGTGAGTATGGAAATGTAAATTTTATTATTTGATTCACTTTCAAGTTATAGTATATTAAATTGTTGCATAATATTGTTGTGTTTTCCTTTTTTTTTTTTTTTTTAAATCTTTTTCATTTCAGCCAAGATTGTTGATTACATTGAGAATGTCATATAAACTAGATGGAGTTACACAAGCTTCAAAAAAAAAAAAAAAGTTCATAGAGCCTTTATAAGATTTTATAAAGTGAGAATGTAATTTTAAATTGTATGCAAAGAATATAATTTCAAAATGCAGGAAAATATAAATACTAATAATTGATTCACTTCTAAGCTCTAGCATAAAAAATTATTGATTAACATTGCTATTCATTTTTCTTCTTTTTTTTTAGTCTTTTTCAATTTACCCAAGATTGTAGATTGTTTTGGGTAGCCAAACGAAAAGACAAAAAAGTTAACAATTCAATCCATGGTGTGCCTATGTTCCAAAAATGCCCTTTAGCCATGAATAGGCTAACATATCTACCATTCTTTTTTATTTATGTTTATTATTACTATATTAATAATTTTTCATTTTTTGTTGGTGTTGTCTACTACTACTACTACTACTGTTATTATTATTATATAATTATTATTATTTGGATATTTGAGGGTTACAAGGATGCAATTTGGAGCTTCAAATTAATTAAGGTAGTGAATGGTAATTTTTATTCTCACTTGGGGTGGGTTGTTGTCTTCTAATTTTTTTGATATTAAAATATTTTAGAATCAATGATGGAGTAGCAACGATAATCACTATAAATCCGCTTGTTTTTTTTTCTCTAAGTAGGTATTGAGGATGTTTTTATTTTTTATTTTTATTTCACACAATTGTAGAAATTTTTAGAAATATTGGTTTTATACTTTATTTACATAAAATCTTCAACAATGATCACCGTCATTCTCTCTCTCTCTCTTTTTTTTTTAATTATTCTTATATACCAACTTCAAAGCTAAATATCATTAGTGCTTCATCTAAGTTTTATAGATAAATTATTGGGGGCTTTTTTTTTAAAATTAATATATTTAATTATTTTTTATTTATCTTTTACCAGTAATATCTTAAAGAAAATACTAAACTTGATTAAAACTTTATTTTTTTTCTTGCCCGGGCCTTTTGTTGCTAGTAGATTATTAAAGAGATAAGAGATGAAGGATTTAAAGAGAGATATAGGCTTTATTATCTTGTGTATTTATTATTGTGCCTCTTTAACTCATTTTCCATAGAAGAGATGATTATTTGATGGTTATTTATAGATCTTTACGTTTCATTATTCAATGACTACTTTGGAAATCCATTCATTAGAATTGTTAGGAATTGAATACCCTACCATATATGAAAGTATTCTAAATATGGGAACACACAGCATATACACACAAATAAATGGATAAGTAAGAAAGAAAATAAAAGAGTAACCCATTTATTGAAGGGGCTGAATATGGGTTGGACCTCAACCAACAGGGCCATATTTCAATTGTACCCGTTTAAACTTTTACGCCCACGCCCAAAAGCCACAAAAGCAGGATATACAAATACACACACCTGCGGCTGTAAGAATTCCCCTAATCCAGAGATTCTCTCTCCCCACATGAGATGTCAGTCTTCTCCTGGGCCTCCCCTCTTCCAACCTCCTCACTTGTCCTCCTCCCTCTCCTTCTCTTCTTCCTCCTCTTCGCCGTACACCTTGGGCCCCTTCATCTCTACCCTGTCCCAGACCCATCAACCCCACAAAACCACACACAAATAAGCCATGAATTGCTGCTACCAATCCCACCAACTTCAGCCATCTCTGAAGATTTCACGCACCTTCCATCCTTCAACTCCACCACTCACACCAACACATCACAAATTTCTCAAGGTTCCACAGATGGTCATTTTGCAGCCTTCAACACCACCACAGATACCAACACCTCTCATGCAGCTACGATCGAGAAAGTAAATGAAAACCACCCCTTTTAGCTCTTGTGACTCTGAGGTATTGATTTTGGTTGGTTTAGAGTGGGTTAGTAAATTATGGTTTTGCATGTATTTTGTGTTATTGTAGGAGGAAGTGGTGATCAAGAAAATGAGTAGTTCGGAGAAAATCGAAGTGGGTCTTGCAAGAGCTCGAGCTTCGATTCAGAAAGCATTTGCTACGCGCAATTACACATCACACAAGAAGGAGAGCTACGTTCCAAGAGGACCCATTTACAGGAACGCCTACGCATTTCATCAGTTAAGAGAGTAATTCATTTACCACTACTTGTTAGTTATTTATGTTATGCAGCCATGGCTTGCCTTCATATTTTCCATTGGGCCATGAATTCGTTCTGCGCACTTGATTGGTGGGTCCCACCTATTTTCAGGAGGGTTCCATCTTTCAGACCAATGGGGTTCACATCGTGGACCACTGAACTTGGTGGTCCAGTGACAATCAGTAGACTAATAACTTTTCTTTTAGTCTTTCTACCATTCGGAAGACTGCTTCAGTGAGGCCAGTAAGAAATTTTAACAACCTTAGAGATCCGTCAGTGTGGGCCACCTGTGCTGTGCGAATTTGTGTTATTTACGTGATTCAGTCTGAGGTGGTTCCAGACTTCCAGTTCCATCGTGGTAGAAGGGTGGAGAGAGGGAAAGTGAGTTTACCTGGTAGACCTATCGCTCTGGCTGGCCTCAGAGGTTCTGGGCTACTGAAAGGCATGGTTCCGAAGTCTCTATACTCACATGGCCCTCATCGAATCTGTTGAAATTATTGCCTGTAGATGCATGGGCAACTTATCAAGAAGAAACCCCAAATACTTCTTAACCAAATCCTAGCCATTGATGGGGTGGTTTTTGCGTCATAGAGAATACCATGTGTGGTCCGTCAGGGGGTCATACATGAGCTGGTAATTTGTTCCTTCCACCCTATGCGATTTAACACCACCACCAATGTTCCGCATCACCTTCAATTCATCACCACCATCATCATTATTGTTAATCATGCTCCTCCAGCAATGGTTATTATGATCCAGCCAAACTAAATATCTGAGTATAAATAAATGTAGTTTGTATAAGACATTATTACTCTACTCCATATAGGATAGATCATTTGAAAAGTCGACCGATACGCCACTTCCCAAGTCTAGAGCATTTGTCAATTGAATCATCATGAACAATTAATACCGTTACGTTTCCGAGATATGGTGGTATATAGGGAACTACAGCAGCTGATGATTATAGCAATATGATGCAAATATAGGGGCAGGGCTGTGCTGCACTGTAGTATGGTGCATCACTCATCTTTAATCCATGTGGGGCCCGGTTTTTCAAAATTCCAGCAACTCATCAGTTCTAAGATCCACTTACAAGTTATTATTCAAATGTATAATATGGCTACAGTTAGGGGAGACTCCATCCAAAACATATGATAAACTTGGCTAATTATCCTCTTATTGGAATAGGAACGGACAGAGGTACACATATCAATCTAAATGGTTGGTTCACTTGACTCATTATCCTATTATTGGAATGGAAATAGAAGGAGGTATTCATGTGTAATCAATCTAAACGATTGGTCAAAATTTTTTAAAAAGTTTAGATGCAATGAATATTATGGATCCTAAAACTCATGAATGTTTTGGATTCTAGGAAGATGGGCTCTATAATGTACTAGAAATGGGGCGCCGCACCATTGTAGCCCTGCCCGAAATATAGACCGATCTTCAGTAAACGGCCAAGATTGACTTTTCCTCATATAGACCCATCATCAATAAACGGCCAAGATTGACTAGGTCATGGCCTCTGCATTTGGTAACCTTATATGGGAATATGTGGAAACATGGCACATGCTTGACGTGCATACATAAAAACTCCCTGTGCCTGCCATCTCCTTTTTATCTTTGCATGGCTTTCCCACCGGTACACTACTTTACGTGGTGTCTTAACTTCAGAACATTAACGGGTCGGTGGCGGTGATTACCTCATTTTTTTTGTCTCCAGCATGTCCCACTTGGATATCGATGTGTGGATATCGATGTGTGGATCTCTCAAGCAGATCCTATTAATATGGAGATCTTATGGCTAGTGTATTATGACTTGGGCAGAACTACCATGAAGCACCCACGCTAATTACATATGTGTGGCCCAACTTTGGAAAATCCAAACTTATTATTAGGCCTAGCACCCATTGTAGTGATCAAATAACAAATTATAATTCAAATTAGTGACAAGGTTGCCGTTGGATCAACTAAATCTGGAATCCAAGATTAACTTTCTTTACCTTCCTCTTTTTAAGGGGTATAAATGGAAGTAGTCTCTCATGTGTGAAATCTGGGAATCAATTGGTCCACTGAAATTGACTTTGATTATCTAGATACAGAGCATAGTAGGGTTATTAGGACAGTAGAACAGTTTGGTTCCCTCATGTAGTCAACATAGGCACTGCACCAAAGGATCGGTGCATGGCAGTTCTACCCTTATAAAGAGAGAATTTATAAGCACTTATCTACATTATACTTTCCTTTTTTTTTTTTTTTGGTTTTTGTGGTGTTAAACAACTCTATCACAATAATTTATTTTTATGTTTGAAATTTTTATAAGAAAGCACGGTGTTCTAGAACATAGGGTGCACTCACATTTTGATCCATCCAAGTGGAGTATAAATTAGGAACTCCACTAATAGTCATGTTGGATTTTTGCGAGTACACACTCATTTTTGAATTGTGAAAACTTATTGACTGTGGATCAAGAAGGGCTATTGATGATCAGAGCATTTGTCACTGTATAGGGCCCTGTGCCCGACCCCGGTCCCTGCCCTGATTGACCTGAGGTGGGCCCCTCGAGTCCTTAGCCCTCACTATATAGAATTTATTTGAATTATGTGAATATCTCCTCACAACTCTTAATTAGGTTTTTTTTTTTCACTGGATCGGTGTTTCAATTTCCACGACTCAAAACAGACGGTCTTTCTTTTCATTGGATCTTATGGGTTGTGATTTTAGGAAATTGAGATATAATGCAATGTAGATTAAACTTGAGCACCTAACCGTGAACTTGATCATTATTTTTTGGGTGGCTGTTAAGCAGGCGGTCGCGACTGTAAAACCAACATATTCATTGAGCCATCACCGGCGTTGATGAGTTTTGCTGTCTCAATGCATTTAAATGTCCTCATGATGCTGTGTATTTGCTGGAAATTAAATTCCTAGGAACTAACACTATGATAGTTAGATATATACAGATTTGAGAGGTGAATGATATAACATGGAGATATATATAAATGGGATCCAACTTTCATAGGATATTAGTTGGGTACTGAGTAATTCGTATTCCATTTGAAAATAGATATTTAATCGCCATTTATGGATCCTAAACTATTTTTAGAATTCTAAAGAATTTAATTTGCAGCAAATAAACCCCTTGTATTTATGCAAAATATCTCTTTTTCTTAGAAAAAGGTGTAAAGTGGTTTTGTGCTCTAAGTAAATGTGATGAAATAGACATTGAGTTTTTATTTGATCACCCATTTCACGGATCTAAACGACCTGATATTTAGTAGGGGATTAAATCTCAAAGATCATTGAGATTTAAGAGGATGGTGGGAACTGCAGTCAAGAAATCCCTGCTGTGTAGGGATCTGGAATCTATTTGTGCCATTGAAGTGACAGTGGTAGTGGCACAGTTCACGTGTGCTAGACAAATAAAGTTTGGAAGGTCCATGGAAGAGGTGGACGGTAGAAGTCACATGGAAAAGCCTATGGCCTAAAGGTCCTCGTGATTGGAATCGTGAAAGCACCGTATTTTTCTACCTTCTTCCATCAAATAAATAAAGGGGCCGGATGGTAAAATAAACCTCTCAGCTCGGCTCTACAGGGACGTGTGAAAATATCAAGGGCCCAATTCCACCCAAGTATAAAATTGATAGGGTTGAGCCGACCCGAAACTCAAGAACAAGTCCAACTATTGCAGTGAAAACTGGTTCAATGCCATAAATGGCCACGTGCGAATATATGGATGCAGTGGGCCAATACAAGGGATGCTTCACAGATAAAGTCAGTTTAGTCAGGTGGTTTGGTTGCAACCATTGCTGATGCACCCATTCTCAAGCCTAATCCCTTTTGACGATGCCTATGATGATCATCAACCAAGCCTCTTTCCTCAAAATTTTTTCTGTGAGAATTGTTTTTACGCACCTACTTTGAGAACTTTTTATGAGACCCACTTGTGGGTCTTATTTGGGGATGAGCCTATGGGGGATGTAAAGATCAATATGGGACCACCCTATATATCAAGTTTGGCCCCAATTACATATCCACAATTTCTTCATCTGTGGCCCACAAATTCAGTAATTGGTGTATAGTTGATCTAACGGTCCAGTAAATTCGGATCTAATTGGAACTTGGAGTGAGTGACCATTAGAGGGTCCCTGTGTATTGCAAGATTTGAATTAGATAATAGATGAGCTCTACCTAGAGTTCTCACAAAAAAATGGTGAGAACTAGTTCTCATATGATTTTTTGCCATATATATATATATATATGTATTGTGTTCGTACAACATGCATCTATATACATATACAATACAACTAGATATTAGAATGTCGCTAATGTGGTTGAATTGAAAAGTATAAGTCTGACAGGTTCTGGACCACATAACTGAGTTTGGCCCAGTAAGGGTTTTGGGCGCTTGACATGAATCCAGAGCTTGCCAGTTGTACCTATATTCATGTTTAGGCCCTCCAAAATTAACAAAGATTACTTACAGGCTTATGTGGGGTGAGGTCCGCTTACAACCTCATGAAATGCACATACTATGTGATGTTTCATGCGTGTGACTATTACTAAAAGGCTGATATTCATGCACTATAGGAGCTACATTGAGATGGAGAAGAGATTCAAAGTATGGACATACAGAGAAGGAGAGCCACCACTGGTTCACGTTGGGCCGTGCAACAACATCTACTCGACCGAAGGGCAGTTCATTGAAGAGATGGAAAGTGGGCGGAGCCGGTTCTCAGCAAGACATCCCGATGAGGCCCATGCCTTCTTCCTTCCAGTGAGCATAGTCAATGTGGTTAGGTTCATCAACAAGCCCGCAAACACGTACTCTAGGGGCCCCCTCCAGCACTTGGTCACGGACTACATTGGTGTTGTATCAAACAAGTACCCTTACTGGAACAGAAGCCAAGGGGGTGACCATTTCTTAGTCTCTTGCCATGACTGGGTGAGCATGCAAACTCTCGTCCCTCAATTATTTTCTTGTTTAAGGATAGAGTTCTACTTGGTGGGTTGGGATGTGCGAAGGTCTATTACAAGCCCAACTCAATTACTTATGATATTGAAGACTGGATTCAGTCCATGGTCCCAAAAATCATGCCCTAGCCTACTCACATGCAAATATTGGACTAGTATTCTAATATTTTGTGCCCGGTCTAGGCCTTTCGACTGACACGCCTAAATCAAGCCCATTTAGATATTGGGTCAAAATCCAAGATTGGGCAGCCAATGATATGGGCCCAGAATGTCAGCTCATGTCCAGTTTAATGTGCGCTGATCTTGGGCCAGGACCAGACAGGCCGAGCCCCTCGTGCTATCCTATTCATGGTGTAATAGAAGCAGGACTACAATAATAGTATGGTCCCCAATACTGAACAGCTAGAATACTAATTTGACTTGGGGTTTTACCGTTTACGAACTACTTTTAAAATGTTCAAACCTCACACATCATAATGGGGTCCCCATTATTACATAAGCCTTGATATGGACCATTATTTTGGCTATTTCCTACAAATGATGCATTCAAGCCCCCTTGCACTTTCCCATAAATTCTCTATCAGAAATATGTGAAGTCTAAGAAGCACGGACACTTCTAAGAAAGTGACGTGTCCGTGTCGGACACCCGTTGGACACCGACACTCCTCGGACACGTGTCCAATACTATTTAGCCGTGTCCATAATTAAGAACTAAAAATCTTAATTTAGGACACTTGTTTGACACTCTTTTTGCAACGTGTCCCATAATTTCTAGCTCGTGTTTATGACTAAAAAATAAACATATGGCTAATATCTTTTGGATACTTTGTTAATATGTGGTTATTAAAACTTGTAAACTTGATATATAACAATTTTATACCATGAAAAAATATATGATTGTAAATATCAATCATATCACAAGCAAAAGAAAAATAAATATTTCACCAAAGAATAGGCCTCAAGATTGGCTTTTCTTTTGCTTTTTGTTTTTTTTTTTTTTTAAGGGAGCGGAAAGAGATGATTCGCCTTTTTCTTTATATGGATTTTATGGAACTATGGATATTTTGTGTTTAATGATTATGAATTATGTTTTTGTGTTGTATTGATATTTAATAATTTGATATGTTTGTTAGTTGGTAGTTGAATTTTTATTTGTTGATTGCTAAATTGATTAAAAAAGTTAAAATGATATTAGTTTTTTAGTAGATGATTATATATATAAATTAATATATATTATTAACGTGGCCCCGACGTGTCCGTGTCCTACTTTTTTGAGAAATGCCGTGTCGGCGTGTCCGTGTCGTGTCGTATCCGTGTCCCGTGTCCGTGTCCATGCTTCTTAGTGTGAAGTTAATAGCTTTTTGATTTGTGGTTTTAAAAACCCTGGAGTACAAAAATGCAACAGGCTAACACATATCATAGTTAGGGCCTATTGGGATCTTTGTAACCTAACATACATCCGTCTTTGTTACTAGCATCATAATACCTAACATACATTGCATCATAATACAATTATAAGCCAATATGGCAAGCATATTTAACTGTTTCTCTTCTTTTATCTTGTGTACTAAATGAAATACTCATTTTCACTTGTATTCTTTATGGGGACCTTTTAGTGCCCTCGGTTTTATTAAGTTTTCTAGCTAAACAAAACTACCAAAGACCTCAAGGCATTGGTAGAAGTATGACATATACTTTTCAATTCTCTCTCTCGGGTGGAGCGTACTCTGTGATACTTTCTCAGTAGATTTATATTCAGACTTGCAAGAGCAAAAGAGTGAAGTACTTATTGAAAACACCATTATTGTAACATATGGAAAAAATGTTTTATCTAATGTGTGACATTTCGATTTGTGAAACACCAGGCACCCGATGTTTCGAGAGCAAACCCTGAGCTTTACAGAAATTTCATCAGAGTTCTTTGCAATGCCAACACTTCTGAAGGTTTCCGACCAGAAAGAGATGCCACAATACCTGAAATCAACGTCAAATTTGGGCACCTTTCTACACCGAATGGTAGACTCTCTCCCTCAAAGCGATCAATACTAGCCTTCTTTTCCGGAGGTGCACATGGATACATAAGAAAACTCCTAATAGAACATTGGAAAGACAAAGATGATCAGGTTCAGGTCCATGAGTACCTCCCCAAAGGCCAAAATTATACAAAATTGATGAGCCAAAGTAAGTTCTGCCTGTGCCCAAGTGGATATGAAGTGGCTAGCCCCCGAGTGGTCGAAGCAATCTCCAGGGGTTGTGTTCCGGTGATAATCTCAGACCATTATGCACTTCCATTTAGTGATGTGTTAGACTGGAGCAAGTTCTCTGTTCAGATACCTATAGAGAGGATAGGGGATATCAAGGTGATTCTACAGGGGATTTCTTCACGTAGATATCTAATGTTATATAGGAGGGTGATACAGGTGCAAAGGCATTTTACGCTTAATCGTCCGGCCCAAAGCTTTGATATCACTCACATGGTACTCCACTCTGTGTGGCTAAGGAGGCTTAATCTTAGGCTCCCCTATTGATCACTTTTGTTACCCCTGTAACGCCTTGGGTGGCTTAATCTTATGCGCTGAATTGTAGAAACAGAACTTTGGTGTATAAATGTCCTATATCTTTTCAGGAATTGTCTCTGCTTGCAACCACCATGTTATTCAACTCAATAGGTAATGAAATAGATGAGGATGGAAATCTCATGAGTACTCCTTTTGTTCAAGAATCGTATAATTTGCGTTTGGGATCATTACAACAGTGAGTTATTGCTAATTGGCCAATCCACCGTGATCTATGATGAATTGGGGTGAAACACAGATTGGAACTGGTACTCTCAGTAGTCCCAAGCAGTATATTATAAGACTAAATGCATCCAGTGTGACAACCTGTAGTAGTTCAAGAAATTCCAGGATTTTTATTCACAAGCAGATTGAATTTAGTGGTAATCAAACTAATACACAGGGCCCCCTTTTCTTGTGCTAAATGGCAAATTGTATCAAAGAAAAAAGGGGGGGAACTTGGCTTCCCATTAAGCCCAATAAGAATTCGAGGCCCGGACAAAAAACCCAGGGCCACAAAAGAAAAGGCCATTCAACGAGTATATTAAAAATAACCAATTGATCACTCCAAAGTTACACAGAAAAAGCAACAGTGCTCCTACCATTTGAATTGAAAGCAATCAAATAAAGGAAGAAAGGAGTCCAATTTTTTTAACGGAAATTCCTATAATTAGTGGTGATATGATCACCGCCGTAGCGGCCACATCGTCCACCCTTTCTCCTTTCTTACAAAACTTGATTCTTCCTTTCAAAATATGCACCGGTCGGGTTCCAATGATCAGGGGGTTGCAGTTTAACTTGCCTGATAGGTTCCAAGATACTTGCTCATGCTTGCCCAACTAGTGGGCACATTTTATTTAGAGGGTTTTACTGAAAAAATCATCATAAGTCACCCGTAATAAAAATACATTATATAAGTCGTATCTTTTGGGCCTCTTTTTCTTCTGTTGAGACAATTGATGCAACGCTAAGAATTCCATTCTGAAAATGCCCAGTTGCATCTTTTGGGCTTTTTTGTTTGTTTTTGTTTTTTTCTCTTTTTTAATGAAGTCTTGATTCGATTTTCGGTTTTGATGCAGCACGTGCTGGAATTGGTGTGGAATCAAGGTCACTGTGATGGGTTTTCTGTATAAAAGTAAAAAAAAGGAAATAAACCCAGTTTGGTCTTTACTCTTTAGGTTCTTTGGGGCTCCGGTGGGTTGCTTTTTATTTTTATATCTGTGATTTGATTTTTGTTTTTAATGAACAGGTTCTGGAAGTCGGTAAAGATAATGGAGACGGGTGGAGTTGGACCGTGAAGTGAAGGTGGGCTGAGTTGATTTGGTGAAGGTTGGGAGCTGTGTTGGCTAAGTGAAGAAGGTAGTTGGGATGTGATGGGTTTATGTATTGTATTCTGATTTATTGATAGGTCCTTTGGGTTAGTTTGTGATCGAACTTAAGATTAAGAGTATTTTGGTTATTATATTGGACTTTCTTGGAGGCCAAGAAAGTGGAGATTATAGATGTTATATAATTTGTAACCCTTGATCTTGCGGAAGAGAGTGAGAGAGATGATGAGAGAAGAGAGTATTTGTATGCCTTTGTTTTGATAGTGAATATGATATTGTCTCTGTACCTGTGCACATAGCCTTATTTGGGTGAATTATGTAAATCCTTTATGCTCTCTCCTTGTGTGTAGCTTGATTGGTCAATTGCAAGTTTTATGCTTCTGCACATGTACATTAGGATGGTAGAGGCTTGGTAAAGGAGGATGATGTGTGGTGACGGTGGAGTCTATGAAGGGCTAGGTTGGAGGAGATGTGTGTAGTGGGAAGTGTGTGATTCTGTAGAGATGGTGTGGAAATATGCAAGGGGCCTGGTGGAGTTTTTCTTGAAGACCGGAGAAGAGGGAAAGGATCCCAAATGGCAGTGTTTTGTTGTTGTTTTGTTAATACCTGCATCAGATCCGATGCTGAGGCCTTTCATTCCAACATTGGATCCAATGGTTCGCCACAACATTTAAAAAAAAAAAAGAAAAAGAAAGCACTAAAGTGTGACGACTCTGGTGCACCCACTGCAAATATGATTTTTTTAGTTAAGGGGTGACCTATGATGATTTTGCTAATAAAATCCTTTTTTTATTTAAATATAAATGTCTTGAAGTCTCACAATGATTACTTCCTAGGTCCGTCAATAATTGAAAGCTACTCCCATAACAATCTGTTTAGACGCCATTTATCCCTAATAAGATTGACTACATTTAGACTCTGAATTGGACTAATCATCCTAGCAGAAAAGCAAATGGTGATGCCAACTTCCTATTAAGGAGTTGAGAGAGTTTGATGTTCCTGTGGGGGTTAGCTTTGTATGAGCCTTTCTTTTTGTGCTATGGTTGGCTTCCATCTTTTAGGGCAGTGTCTACTTTCTTTTCTTTTTTTTTTTTTGGCTATTGTTTTCTTGTGATGTTTTCTTTACGTTCTATAGCTCTCCTATATTGATGCTAAATTCTTCCTCGCACTAAGTCTTTACCACCTCTAAGAAAGAAAAAGAATATATCATTTGCAAGCTGGGTTGGGCTGGAGTTGGACTTTCTATCACTTAATCCAAGCTCAGCTGATACATTAGACATGCCAAAATTTTGATCCAGGTCCAACCCAAATACTAAAACCCAAGGCTAGAAGCCAGCCTTGGCCTTGAGCACTGGTACCAATGCCCACTTAAAAAAATGCAATCCCCTCACCCACACAGATTCCCTCTAGTTGATATTAGTATCAATTTGAACTAATCGTGACAATAATCATCATTAAACTCTCTCGAAGTGAGTTTGCATGATTTATAGCCTTTAAGACTGGAAGACTTAAAGTTAACCCCTACGATCAAATGATCGTCCTAATAACAATTCTGACGGTATATCCCTAGCCCTTTCTTATTCAAGTGGGCTCTAAGAAATGAGATGGCTGTCTACAAGAAAAAAAAAAGAAAAAAGCCTCAGCTCTTACAAAATACCTTTCTCAACTCGGAAGAAACATTAACTTGAAGGAAACCTAACTTTACCCCAAGCTTTCTTAAAGCAGGCAATACTAGTAGCATTCATGGATGCAAAAACAATCAGCCTCTTCTTTATCAACTTTGCCTACTTGTCATCCATTGGATCTTGAAAGTTTAATAAGCCTGGTATTTAATTTGGATTGTGATTTGATTACTACTTCTATGTGGTGAAAAATAAAAGCAATCTACCACACAAAGAAGAGAACACATTATTTAATGTTGAAACCCAAATGCAAAAAAAAAAAAAAAAAAAAAAAAAAACCACGAATTTAAAGTAGACAAAATCAATCACTAACTTTCGCTATACAAAATATACTCATAATCCTACAGTCAGTTCCTGAGCACAAGGTATTGTTGTTATTTTTTATGGATCTTTACAACCCCTAGTCCCTCTGTGCCTCGCTATTAGTGCTTTTATTTTCGTAACGAACGATCTCTATGTATAGAGAATAATTTTTTATAAAAAAGTAGAAGCCACAAATCTCCAACGAAGAAATAGAAGCATCAACTCTAGAATTTGAACTTTTCAGCCCAATTTTTTATTGAAGCTCTAGATAATTTCTCCAAAAGCAATCTCAATTCAGAATAAGGAGAGCCCTTTGTATTGTGTTGTACTTAAGATTAAGAGAGAACCCCTTAACATAGCCTAAAATTCACGCTTTAGGGTTGGCTTTAGGGTTGGAAACGAAATCTAAGTAAAACAAGTAGTTTTGGCACAAATAGGAAATAAATCTGCGTAGGTCGGTGGGCTTTTGCCGCAGGCTTGCTTGAGCGCATGTGAAAGCTCGCTCGAGTGTGGTTATCGCGCATCTTGTTATTTTGTATCCCGCTTATCAGGTTTGAGCACGGTTGTCTTTGTTTAGCTTGCTCAAGCACCTGATGAAGCTTGCTCGAAAGCGGTGTACTTTATTATTATTATTATTTACTTCAATTTTAGCAACTCTTGCTCCGCAATCAAAGTCTATATTCAAAAATATAAATACAGATTCATAGACTCAAGTTTTGCTTGATACATGAATTTAACTAGTTACAAAAATCCTAGTGATCTCATTTCCATCACGTGGGTAGCGATACCTCTCCCACTGGCCTACCTAGGAACTCTGAAAATCTAAAGGGAATTTTTATTCGACTAGGCTGGTTAGCATCTTTTGCAAAAGCAGCTAGACCACATATTGGTCATGTAAAGTCCAGATTTGTGGGGTCTGTATGAGCCCCCCTGTAAATGCATACTTTATAGGCCATTCAAATTTGAGGCAATTAAAATCTAGATAAAGCATCCTTTTTTCTTTTTCTCATTTTTTTATAGCAAAACCCTTATTCATGAATAGATTTTCCATCAACACTCCCCCATCTAAAAGGCATGTGTTTGGGTGGGCCTCAAGTTCTGAACAGCATTTGAACTAGACGGCTAAAATCCCCTTATATAGTAAAAAATTATAGAAAGGAAGAATCAAGAGTTGGAGTGCAATCTTCAAAAGCAAAGAGAATATGATTTGGGCCAGGTGGATGGGATCTAACCATCTCCCTCGCCTTTGCTTACCACCGTAGCTACATATAAATCCCCTGGGGCCTGGCCTGCACTTCAGCCTCATTAACAACAAGCTCTTACCAAACTTTCTCATGGCATCCCAACTATCTCTTGCTGCTCAAGCCAGCAGCAGCACAAATGCATCTTCAGAAGGCAGGCCCCACGGAGCTCTTTCCATAAAAGACAGGGTCTTCAAGGAAGTCATGAACGGCAACTGGGAAGCCGTCTTGGGTATGTACAAGAACATGGACAGCATCCAAACGGCCAGCATCACAAGTTCCAAAGAGACAGTCCTACATATCGCCATCTCCGATAACAGGAGTGACATGGCCAGAAAGCTTCTGGAGATTGTAAAAGATGGAACGAGGATCAAGGAGATGAAAAATGATCGAGGCAATAACCCTCTGCACTTGGCTGCGTCTCTTGGACAGGCCGACATGTGTAGGATCATGGTGGATAAAGACTTCGGGCTGATCATGTCTAGGAACATGGATGGAGAGACACCTCTGTTTCTGGCTGCCCTTCATGGAAGGAAGGAGGCATTCTACACCCTCCATTACAAGTGGTCCAGTAACAAAGTTCAACATAATGATTTTTCGCATTGCAAGAGGAATGATGGTAACAGCATTCTTCATGTGACCATCCTTGGAGAGTATTTCGGTGAGCGCTCTCTCTCTCTCTCTCATTCTTTAGTCTTCTTTTTTTGGTTTTGTCCAGATGGTGTAACCTTTATCCATTCATAACCCCACCTGGCGACCAAATTGTGATATTTCCACACTAGGGGAAATGACAAAACTGTGGTGCTTTTTTTTTTTTAAATTATCAGTAACGGTAACTTTTTATTAAAGGAGAAAAGGTTACAAAGAGAGAATAATAAAAAGGAAGAAGCGTGAAGGAAATACAAAGGTACAAGAGTTTTATATCCCACTCATACAACAACTACATTATAAAACCCTCCCAAGGGGAAATCCTCTCAACACCTTGTTTGGCTAAAGCATCCGCCATCATATTTGCTGACCTACTTTGGTGTCGAAAGCTAATATTAATGTTAATAGATAATGGCCGAATTTCATTAAGGAAGAATTGAAACTTTCATGGAAATGCCTTCCTATTTGAGACTCAGGAGACCGTATTAAAAGAATCACTCTCCACAATAATAACACCATAGTAGTACTACAAATTGTTGGTGTTGTTAGAGCTGAATCTATGAAAAAAGAGAAGAAATAAATGCTTCAGGGCGTGTGATAGCTTTCAATAATAAATATTTCACCACCACTTAGTGGGATGAAGCCCAACTAAAGCGATTTGCGTTTGTTGGTGTAACACACCGAAACCAACTAAGCAAGATTAGAGATTAATTAAGTCAGTTATTAGCTAATTAATATAGAATTAATAATAATAATGATGTTTAACATCTAATTAGATTAGATTAAGTTCATTTTTGCCTTATTGAGTTTAGTAAGTTAAGTTGGGTCATAGATATGTAGTTTGGGTTGAGTGTAACCTTAATTAGGTAGATTAAAGCCCCTTTTTGTAATTTTAGACTTAATGGTTTTACATCATACGTGCATCACATTGATATCATCACGTGTATCTTTTTGAGCTCGTCAACTTCCGTGCTTGATTTGAATGCATTCAACTTCGTTTGAATTAGTTGGACCTTCAAATGACTTCAATTGGAAATATAATTGAAAAGCAGGACTTCTTGGTAATTTTGCAAAACCCTGATTTTAAAAAAATATAAAGAACCTCCCAGTCAGTTCTTTCTCTTTCTCCTCTTGCAACTACTCAGCCCTTCTTCCCCTCCCATTCTTCTTCCTCCTTACCACCATGAGTAAGATGGACCTTGCATGTGTGAATTAAAGCTTCCATTTTCATCGTTTCATCTCTTTCCCACCCTCCTTCTCCATTGGAGTCAAGATAGTGGTTTGCATCTTTTCTTGCAGATCTCTCATTGTTGTCTTAGGTAAGTTTGCTTACCCATTTACAGATTTCTTGGTTTAATGGAGTCAATGGAGCCAAGGAGACTCCTAGCTTAAGCATGCATTCATCTTCTTCATTATTTTTTACATGCATATCATGTTAGGTCACGATTGGGTATTTCTTCTCAAGTTGAGTCAAGAGAAGGATTAATAACCTGAGTTCATAAGCAAGGTAAATATAAACTAATTATTGTTGAATGCATGTTGGTAGTTCTGTGATTCTTGTAAATCTATTGAATTCTCAAATGTGATTTTCAGCCATTTTATTCTTGTTTCAAATGCCTAAAAGAATGAGTTGAATAAATGGTAAAAAGTGGATTTCAAGTGCTAGAGGTGGAATTGAGTGAGAACCACTACAGTAGATTGAACCCCAGTGTTATGGGTGAAGGAGAGATTTCTATATAGAACAGTGTTAGAAATTTCGAAGCTTACAGTTAAGCCGTACACACAAAAAATCTGACGAAAACCTGGGGTTGAAACTTTCCTTCTACGGCTTAGATCACGGCTAAGTCGTGAAATGTACTACGGCTAAGCCGTAGCCAAGTAGTAGGCCATCTATGGCTAAGCCGTAGGCTATCTACGATTGAACTGTAGATACGGGACAAAATATTGTAAAAGATACGGCTAAGCCGTAGGTCATCTAGGGCTAAACCGTAGGGACCCAGGAATTTAGGTTTAATTAGGGACATCCATAAGACTTTGTTGGGGCTTAGTTCTTCGATCCCTTACCCTAATCGTTGGCCTAATGGAAAATTACTTCCCATTAAGTGTTTTGAGGGCTGAAACTCATTTATATAATGTTGTTTATTTGTTTAACACCTATCTATGGGTGTTGGTTTAAGGGACTCTGATACATCATCCTTATAGATTGTAACACCAAATAAAGACAACGGTGTATTAAATAACTTAAAACTACATCGTATTGCATGGTTAGAAACAATGAATGACTAGACTATGATTGGTTCGTAAAATACCTTGATTCTACTAATTTGAATTGCATAGCATATTGAATCATAACAGTTTTTCTCTATTATTGAAATGATTTTGAAATCGTCATGATACGAATTGAACAGTTATGTGTGTTGAATGCATAGATAGATGTCCGTTCATAATACCTCATACGTGTAAGTATGTGAATATCTCTTGTGTAATTTCGCTTAGATTCCGGTTCAAGTGTGGATTACACGGGAGTATGCGTGTCATGCCTCGAGATTAGCCCTAACCCCATGATTCTCATGCGTGTCATGCCTCGAGATTAGCCCTAACCCCATGATTCTCATGCTCGGGTCGTGACAATTGGTGCGAAGATCGATCTGAACTCATCAGCTTTTTAAGGACCCAATAGCATCAAACAACATACATAATACATAAGAGATGCGACCCACATAATGATGAAAAGTGAGGCCCTATTTTGAAAATTTTCCTTCTAAGAAATATGAGACATTAGACTGTGATGTGTAGTACTTGTGGATTGGTGGTTTATAATGTCATAGAAGAACAGAGGACCACAACAGTTGACAGTAAAGTTAGTTGAACCTCAATCCAGCTGACAACTGTTTCTTTTCAGCTGAACTGTGGCCATCAGAGTTAGTCATGCTAGTGGATTGTAATTTGTTATAGCTAAAGATAAATGAGTTTCTCATGAATGATTCCAGCTATCTGAATCTGTTGTAATGAGGTCTATATAAGACTCTCAGATTGTACTTAGAATTATCTTTAGAATGAAAGAGTTTTTTCTCATCTTCAGATAGTACTTAGAATTATCTTTAGAATGAAAGAGTTTCTTCTCTTTAGAATGAAAGAGTTTTTTCTCATCTTCAGATAGTACTTAGAATTATCTTTAGAATGAAAGAGTTTCTTCTCATCTTCTTCTCTTTGTTCTTCTCTGTTCTTCTGTTTTACTAAAGTCTTCTGTTTATGCATTGCAGATTTGGCCTTTCAAATAATAAATTGGTACCCAGAACTTACCAAGTTTAAGAACGAAAGCGGGCAGTCGGCACTCCATCTTCTGGCGAGCCATCCCTCAGCTTTCAGAAGTGGCAACCATTTAGGGCTTGTTGGTGATTTCATCTACCGCTGTGAGGCCTCTGTCTCTCTTCTTTCTCTCTCTCACACACGCACGCCTGAGCCCAACAATTGAGGATACTAACTGTTCAATGGATTGAGGTACCAGGTTCTTATCCACAGACTGCCTCGGCCTATGCGACCCTCATGGTGCCCCACCAATCATGGAAGATATGGGGTTCGATATCAAGATAGGACCACACCATACATAAAATTTTAAATCAACCCCACCATCAATCCCTTGATTTGTGGCCCTCAAGTTTAATGGTGTTAAAATAGTTGATTTTACTTTTATTATTCGATGGTCCCATCCATTTGGATCAGGGTAAACCATGTGATTTTGACTGATGCATTAGTAGCAGACAATCAATTCTGGTTTTGCCCCTTTTTCGGTTGCCTTATCATATTTGACTGAATGTGAAATTATTATAGCAGTCTAATCCTAATAAGAGAAATGGGCATTTAGATCTTGGGAATTTGGCCATTCACATCCTCATTCCTCCAATTTTCAAGTTTGACCCCTTCATAGGAAGTGGAAACTCTTAGATGAAAGGGAGAGGGTATAACATTCTAAAAATTTCTCACCAGTTACCAAACATGATCTAAGGGAATCTCAGTTTTATTTATCCTCAATGAAGAAAGCCTGCTCTAGGTGTAGTGGGGAATCCTCATATCTGCACATTAATCACATGTTACCAAATTAAAAATTAACTTTTAATGATACCATGTCCACATATACAGGCTTGCTTGTTGAGGAGCTTGAGGGCCAGTCCAAAGAAAGTCTCAAGGAAACCATCGCAGAACAGAGTTCAAAAGACAGAACTCTTGACATTCCTGAAAATTATGAAACCTGTTTCAGTGTACTCCAGATTTTTGGGAATGGTCTGCACGCTGGTAAGGTGGATGGAAAGATTGACTCAGTGAAACGGTATATCAGTATATTTTTAATGTTGAATTGAAACTGCTCATCATGTGGATGTATTCATTGTTGGAATGAATCAACTTAGGTTTACATGCCTAAATCATTGAGACCCTTAAATCCTTCAATACCATCTTTCAAGAAGGAAAATGTTTTTCAGTTTAACTTCCGTCCTTAAGGAGACCTCATCCCAGCCAGCATTGTGAATTGGTGGTTTTGAAGAGGTGTTTGAGAGCCATTTTTTTTATTATCTATTTATTTATTTATTTATCATTGAACATGTGAATGAACAACATTGGTTATGTGAATGGTACAAGTATTGATATATGAATGAGTTGTGTCCCTGTCCTTGGTACAGCGCAGTGGCTAATGACACGGCAATCTCTTCTGGGTAAAGGGAGTTATTGGCCATATAAGCAGAAAAAAGAAAAAGAAACTTAGAATGTGAAGTAAATTTGATAAAATCGTTACTTAGGAAACATTAGGGATGCAAGATGGGTCATGTCAAGTGGTGCCCACATGTCCAGACCTGCATGAAAATCCAGTTCGGACTGAGAATGTTGGGCACCGGCCAAGAATTTGAAGATCAATCAAAATTTGGTAAAGCTAAAGTTCGGACCTTGGTTACCTGATTTAAGCTCGATTTTCCTGAATTACATATATGTTATGCTATATTGCTAATATGAAATTGCATATTACAAATATAGCATAGCTACATGATATAATATTTAATATACCTAGGATTGGGCCTGGACACAACACTCAGGCTAAGGTTCTGAAATTCGGACTCTGACTTAGCAATCCAGGTTTCATCTGGAATAGCTTGATACTGGCCCAACAGAGTCACATTGTACTCAACAGTTTCTAGTGGCTCTCCCTGGTGACCTGGTCAACCTTTCTGTCAAAGTCAGTTTGTGGGGCCTGCTAATGGAACATCACCACCATCATCATCACTATCATCAACAACAACATCATCATCGTCATCCATGAATTTTTATGTTATAATCTCCTATCTAACCCTTAGAATTCTCATATTTGAGCCTTTTTCATCGACAAATCAATGAAGAGATGGATGAGGTGTTTTTAAGTGTTTGGCATGCAACATTTGCATATGATCTATTTCTTATATGTACAATTATTCACTTAAACTTCCACTTTTGTCTGTCTTGTAAACTTGTTACTCAAGTTTGGTTTTTACTGTAAAATATCAAGAACTTCTTGACATTCTCCTTTGACAATATCATCTTTCTCTTTTATAGTTTTTGCCCCACACACATGGAAGTCTTATTTTTGTAAAGATAAAGCAGACATAGAAGCAGCTCAGTCATCAAAAACCACAAGTAAGTGTAGAACCTTGTATTGATAGCAATGTATTGAAAATCTGGACTCAGGAAAGCTGATGAAGTGCTGTTAAAATTGATTTGTGCTAACAGTACAGCCAGTTGATATGATGCTGAAAATGGAAAAATATGAAAAAAAAGTCATGAGTTGTTTTAGAGATATCAATGGACGTCCATTTAGCTGGTTACTCCAAGAATCTGACCCAAAAAATCTGGGTATGGATCCTCTGTTTTGGACACCAATTGATAATTGGGTCTGGGCCCAGATACAGTTGGGTCCATATCCATTACCCGAATGATATAAAAAACAATATACTTAATAACATATCATATTAATAAATCTTAAAAATAATAATATATAATCTATAACACTATTAGATGAAAACATTTGGATTTTGTGCTGTGCTCAGGTCCAGGTGCAATAGGATCCATTAGAACTAGGTCTAAGTGAAATGATATAATTGGTTGTAGGTCTAAGTTCACCACAAACCTGTTTACATCCCTAGGTCGTTTGTAATTAATATCTACTGAGGAAAGGGCAAGATTATCTTCTAAAAGATGGAAAGACATGGTAGTTAGAGAATGTCAATTTTAAAGAGTACCTGGTAGAATTAACATGAGAAATGGTTCTTGCATGTGGATCTTTCACATGATGCACACCGGGGTCCTTTTGGAATTTGAGTTAAAATACATTGGCACACGATTCATAAATATAAATCAAATAAGTACATAAGGCATGAGCATCATTTATTAAAATAAATCCTTTTCATATAAATCAACCAATAAAGTTTTCAATGTCTAAGATTCCAAAATAAAATCTATCAAATAATAATTAAATGTCTAATACCAAATATCTCCCTAAACTACTAAATTTTTGGATGTAATCGCTCTCTTTAGCCACGTATGCCAAACACTACGGGTTGATTTTTGCCATTCTCCGGTTCAACCGCAACTTGATTACCTTAAGGGGGGTAATCAACATCAGTATAAATTGGTGAATGAATTCCTACTCTCACACACATCCACAGTTAATATAATAACATCATTAGAACAGATAAATAATAAACAAAAATAATGTAATCAATGAATAAAATTCATGCCATGACACTTTTTTGAATTACATCCTCACACCCAGCCTACATCTTCATGCCATCTTAATATATCAATTATCGGGATGCCACATGCATCTCCTCATCTAACGTCCCTTAGGATGCACTGTTTCAAGACCTCAATGTCCAATTATCTATTCCATGCACAACATAACCAAATTTTAAATCGAACCCAATGATCTAGAATCACACAATAATTCATATTGTGCTAGTAGTTCAGATTATGCCCCATCTCAATAAAATCATGCACAATAGAATTTATAATTCAAAATATTTTCTTGTTTATCAATTTTTGTATGCCACAATTTCATTCCCACATATCAATTGTTATGACATAGCCTTATTCAATTACAGACCATATAACATATTATCATCACATTACACCTTTTTTCCTTTAGTCATTAATTATTAGAATGTGAATGGACTTTTATGAAATTATGATTACATTAGGGACTCTGTTATAAACATCCAATAAAACATATGCCGACATATCTATACAGAACATGGGTTATCATCAAACCTAGTCGGTTGAAAGCCCTCTCATGCTCTGTCTTGATCAGGTCATCAGATGCTGGGATTCAATGGTCCAAACCGATTGAGACCACCACTCCCAGTTCACACAAGGGTCCACTATCAGATTTGTGGATCAGATCTGGCATCAGGTGGGTCATGTGGACCCACAACCCATGTCAACATCATATGTCTTTTAACGTCTAGAAATTTGAAAATCCCCTTTCTGGTTTGAATTTTATCAAGATCTTCCATCTTTGTTGCCTCACTCATCATTCAACAGTATACCAACGCAAGAAAATCATTATCTTCTTGTTCCAGATCAATTTCTTAGGTTTTTACTCATCATCTAGCCCATACGGAGGTCGCCAGTAATGTGAATGGCTTCCAAAAACCCCAATTTGTTAAACCTGTCTGAGTTGCTCCCCCATTGAACATGCATACTAAGGCCAACCAAGGATTCTCTTTCAGATCATTGGATCTGATCGACTACCACATGATCCATGTGGGACCCACAGTCCAGGTATGAACAACTCGACTTGATTCCTGGTTTATTCTTGGCATCAGACTTTCCAATTTATATACAAATCACACCCCAATCTTAAGGAATAGACATAGGAGCACCACTCATCTCTTGTAAACTTTTGTGATGTTAGCTATTTGAGGTCGAGAGCAAGACATTCACCGTTGCCTGATTGCTTGTCTCCTTCCTCTTCTTAGTTTCTTTCTTTCTTTTTGCTTTGAGTGCTTTCTTAGGTTTTCCTTTCTCCCCTAAGGTTTTAAAAAAAGTAAGGTGAGGTGAATAAGAGACTCTCTCTCTCTCTCTATATATATATAGCCCATCCCTCTCCATTCCTAGTAGAGGTCACTTACAAGACTCTTTTCCTTCATTCCAAAGTCCCTTTTCTTTTGAAAAGGATGTGTCAAACAATGGTGAAATCCTTTCCTTCTCCAGACTGTCATATCTTACTAGGATATTTCCTCAAGAGATCTTAATCTAATTAAACATAGGACCCACCAATCTCAATCATCTAAATTAAGACTCAAAGATAGGTTTAAAATTCCTTAATTATGAATCTAATTACACTGAAAGGTCTGTAAAGGCCTTGGGTATGACAACATTCTCCCCCTGTTTTGTTTTCCTCTGGTTCCCCTGGTTTGGGTTGTGTAACGGTAGGCCTTCTTAGGTTCCACACTCTTTGTACTGGTCGGATCTATTGATCTTGCTCTGTCTTGTATAGTGGGATTTCTTCCTCTATTTTCTGATCAATAAACTTACACTTACCTTCCAAAAAAAATCACATGGCTGGGAGTTTAACGGTGTACATTATTCAAACTCGTTTACGATAAGGGGTGAGAGTTCAAGTGTGTAGATGGTAAACAGATCAGGTTAAAATCAGGCCCAGACTCTATGGTTTAAACCCAACCTAACTAGGAATCTATGCTCCTCGAATAAGGTCAAAATCATGTGAGATACACGAACTTGTGGTGGAAGTCACTGGCTCTACCAATCACAAGCTGGGTTGTTGGATTTACCAACAGAATAAGCATCATTAGTCATAATTTAAATGCATTTAATCTAAGGTGATTAACCAATAAATTTCTCCTGTGCAGCCGTGCTGTCTATTAGGTGGGACCTTGTGAAATTTTGGGGTCCTCCATTAAGACGTTCTCCCCGCATTGGCAAGAGCGCATGTGTGAGGGAATAATTTCCCATGATTAATTTTATTGTGAAAATTAGAATAACTCCTTGCCCTAGTGGCACGGCGGACCTAAGTAGAGTTGAGATCAGAAAATTTCCAAAAAGCGACCCTATAATTTTAAACATTTGATGCTTTTTTTTAATTTCTTCTTATATATATATATTTTACATTAAGGACTATTCAAGATTTAAACCTTGAATATGCCACTTTTACTGTATGTCTGGGCTTTCTTTTTTCATATGTTTGGGCTTATTCTCCCAAGTGTCTGAGCTTACTTTTCCACCTGTGCGGTAGTAATGGACCCATCCTGGCTGAGGTACTAAAAAATCAACACTGAAAACAAAATTGTACGTTTTGCTGGTTCATGTAATCGTCATATATGTGAAGTTTACTTCAAAAACAATTCACAAGCTCAAGCAACCTCACTGAGGTACATGCACATGTCCTTGTACTTGGGACTGGTTAGGTGCTTCTCTTCACACTTGTGCGGGCGATCTCTTCCCCCTTAGGTGGGCTACATTGGTCCCGGCCCCTAGGCTGGGATTTAAATAAACAAAGTCTATTTTGAAAGTTTGAAACCGTACTAACTTTGCTTATTATTTATTTTTCCGATGCATGTTGGCAAAACAGAAGCTAAGGAGAATAAACTGCCCTTCCCTCCCAATTACTACACGTTCTTCGGCTTCTTGGAGTTTGCATTGGAGCTCCTCCTAATAATTTTTGGATTAGGTTTGTATACCAATCTTCTAGTTACATATCAAGGGAGTAAACTTTGATAAAATTCTCTGTGATGTTTCTTTCGGAATATCCAATGGGTAATTTGTGTCAATATCTATAGTTAAACACTGTAAATAGCCATTGGCTTTAATTTCTTTACAAACTACTCAGAATTTCTTGAGATGTATGTCCTAAAATTTAACTCTTTCAACTTAAGTTTGAGCCAAGACAGCCTTTTAACCTAATGTATTATTCTAACATATTTACAGGATTCTATAAGGTAACCAAGATGAAAGAGAAAAAGCAGAAGCACACGCATTCATTGCAACTCATGAAAGAACTTGTCAAAAGCGCAGATTTATGGGAGGCTGAAGACACTGGTTCAAAGCCCTCCGACGACTCTCTAGACAACTTCGGGCGTGAAAGAATTATTGGTCATATATACAAAGAATTGCCAGAACCAACATTAGATGGGACTGTCAGTGAGGGCCCCAGTCCTAGGCTAGATGAAAATTCTAAGGGTAAGCTAGAGAGTGTCTGGTCTACTAGTTTTACAGTTAATGACCAGGCCTGTGCAGCTCACTTACATGCATGTCATTCATGGTTGAATTGATGGGTAAGGTGGCTCAAGGGTTTTTTTGCAAAAAAAAAAAAAAAATGAGGCTACCCTAATCATTGAAATTGTTGATTTGACGGCCTTAAACTTACGTATGTTTTAGTATTAGATTAAGTGCCAATTTTTGTGTATTTGTGTTATCAATCTAGTAGTCAATATATTTTTGAGTGTAGATTAACGATGACAAGACTTGGGAAAACGCTTGTTATGAGAACAATAAGGTCTCCCTTCTGCAAGAACTTCCAGCCCCTTTGGCTGGGGTACCAAAATTAAAAAAAAAAAAGGCACCCCTTAGGACAAGCAAAATATTCTTTTGATTAGATGATGATATCCTTGATTTTAGGCCTCAAAGATTGATGGCCTTTTATAGATTTGGTATCTTTTCCTAAAATTTAATGCAGATGAGTATGATAGGATCATAGTCAAAACTTGGAAGAGTGCCAATTTACAAAAGCATGTCTCCAAACAGTCAAAATCTTATGTCAACTGTGATGTTAATTTTGTTAGATAGGAACAACATCACCAGAGAGGGGCTCTAATTATTGTACATATTTCATCCATTGTGTCACTCATTTAAGAAAGGAACCTTTGTTCGTCTTTGTCCAACATTTTCACCATTAGATTTCTAACTATTAACCAACACAACTTGATCATTTCTCATTATTTAGTATACAAAACAAAAAGAAGTATGTAAAGTTCAGAAATATGTTATTTGTGTCTGTGTTCAGTTTAGACATGTATATGCAGTCTAGAAGTTTCTCTCATGTTGTGTTTTTCTCCTCAATTATGAAATCTGTTATCATTTCAATATATATATATATATATATATACATACACTTATGTAAGGTGTGGATAAGTTGTGAGACTTGGGGCAGTAAATATTTGAGAGCTACGGCAATAGTGCAACAATCAAACATAATATCCAAGGTTTTGTCAGATAACGAAGTTGAGATCGAGAGCAGAACGACAATGATCCCTGAGCTACCAAAAACTGGTACTGCAAATCGTCGTAGCAAGGTCCACAAGAAAGAAAAGAAGGAAAAGCAAAAACATGACAACCACAAAGATGAAAGACATACAAAAGAATCTGCCAAGAAAGGTACTTCTGTCTCTCTCATTTCCATTCTTCATTGCATTTTGAGCTGCCTACTAAATCTAAGATTCACACTTCTTCTAAACTGTGAAAGTACAGAATGGGCTTTATATGGATGAGGCTCTTAAATGAGTCGCCAGGGTGATGTGGAAAGTGCAGTTAGTTGGCACTCTTCTAATGGTTGACTTAGGAGAAACCTGGGTCATCAGCTCAGACGATCTAAGTAAAGATGTAGATGTCATTTTTCACTATTGATGTTCGATTGCATTAGATTTCCTCAAGTGCTATAGTGGCAGTTGACTAAGATATTGTTACAAAAATAACAGTATTCATCATCTCCGAAGCTCATTCCCATCAATTTGGAGTTGGCTTAAAGAATTCTATTCTTAAAGTACGTTGTACCAGTGAAAGAGGACATTGCGACTTGCTATAATTTTTTTTAGAAGACATTGCTAATTGATATAATTGGCATCCTTTATTTATCAAAACAACGAATACTCAATGAAAATCCATCCGTAATATGTTGACAGATGTGAAGGAGAAATCACCATTATTAGTTGCAGCAAAGATGGGAGTGACCGAGATGGTAGCAGAAATTTTGGACAAATTCCCGGTTGCAATCGACGACATGAATCAAGAAAAGAAGAATGCAGTGCTATTGGCCGTGGAGAATAGGCAACCTACTGTGTACAACTACTTGCAGGAAAGGTATCCTAAAAAGCAGAGTATATTTCAGAAGGTAGACAATGAAGGGAACAGTGCACTTCACTTGGCTGCATCCCTTGGCCAAGATCGCCCTTGGCTCATTCCTGGTGCTGCTCTGCAGATGCAATGGGAGCTCAAGTGGTACAAGGTGCATCTCTCTCTCTCTCTCTCTCTCTCTCTCTCTCTCTCTCTCAGAGCAGGTGTGTGACTAGCGCACTTATCAGTCCGCACGTTGCTGTGGGTCCCCATAGGGCCCCACTTGCAGCTGGGACCAGGGGGGTTTGATCTTTGTGGGCCCTATATACCATTGGAGTTTGGATCTAATTTGCTTATCCTATCATCCTCATCCGGGGTCTTGCAAATTTAACTATTCCATTTGAATGGGTGTAAACTCGCTGAGACCTGTGAACTATGGGTTTGGTCCATTTGGATGGATAATTTGTTGGGCCCCTCTAAGGGTGCACACTTGATAACTATTACTGCTAATGTGTTAGTGCACAATTAATGATTCTACAATACTAGAATCCACTGTAGTGCACAAACAGGGAACCCCACCGTAGTCATTAATCCTATATTTGACACTCATCTAAATGGATTTGACTGTTGATGGAAGGTTGAACTTTTTTTTATAATATGAAGCCATTAAACTTGTATGCCATGGATAAAAGCATTAGGGGAATGCGATTAGGGTCAAACTTGATTCTTGCAGTGGTCCCTCCCCATGGTCCCATCCTGAGCTGAGACCCACAAGTGGGCCCTATAAAAGGTTCTCACAGTGGCTCCGTTAGAATAGTTCTCATTAAAACAAAGGAACCACACCCCCCCTCCCCTTTATCACCTTTCCTAAGTTCGAGCTTAAGATAAGGTAAGCTCAAGTGTGTGGTTTACGCTTGTGGAGCCCACTGGGGACTCACATGGGATGGGGGGATTTGAAGGACTTCATAGGACTCACATCTCTATAAAAAAAAAAAAAAGCCCCAACTGTAGTTTCTATCATCTCTATCTGGGCCTTAAAAAATTTAATGGTCAACATTCTAATCAAATCAGTGTACAATCAATCTAATGGTCTAGTAAATTCAGATTTGACCAAAAATTGGCGAACACGAGTAATTCATGAGGATTATGTGTTTAGTCTATTTGGATGGGCCAAAGGTGGGCATATGAAATTTCTTATAGAAGCTTGAGTATAGGACAGCCTCTCCTAAGCTCAAACTTCTATAAGAAATTCCATATACCGAAGCCCTTGGGGCCCACCTTTGGTCCATCCAAATAGACCAAACACATGACTCCCCTGAATTGCATATGTTTACCAATTTTTTGTCAAATCCAAATTTACTAGACCGTTGGATTGATTATACACAGTCTGAATGAAATGTTGACCATAAAATTTTTGGGGTCCAAATGGAGATTATAGAAATCACGGTTAGGGCTAATTTTTTGGAGAGAGGAGAATCCTAAAGAGTCTTTCAAATCTCCCATCCCCATCCCCATGTGGGCCCTAGGTGAGACCCACAAAGCGTGAGCCACATACTTGAGCTTATCTTATCCTAAGCTTGAGCATAGAAAAGGGGCTTCTATATATATATATATATATATATCTAAATGTCAATTTTGATGTGGTGCACGTGGACATATGGAGGTTTCCATGCGCTTAGCACTGTGAGGCCCACTTGCTTGCTCACCATAGGATGGAACCTAGGGGAATTTGAGGATTTAGGTGGAGCCCTCCTATAAATAAAATATCAACCCCATTTGATCATCTTGCACTATCATCTAGGTCCCACAAGTCCAATCCATTTGCAAACAGTGTACGGTCAATCCAACGGTCCACTCCATTTACATGGATGCAAATCCATGGGGGGTGTGAATTATGTTAGGGGGATCAGAGTTTCCTCCACCTTTCCTAATACCATGAGCATCGAACCCATTGGGCGCACCCTATAATTTATCTTAGTGGACCATAAAATAAGGACTCCCTTGATTAATCCAAAGTTTGTTCTTATCCATATGGGTTGGACTCGGGACTATTGGATTGACTGCGCACTCATTTAGATGGTCAAAACAAATGGGTCATTGATTAGAGTGATGATACGAGCCTTCATTTTTGTACACAGGGCTATGGGCTTCCCCATTGGTCCCATCCCCAGGTGAGACCTATAAGGACTAGTGCTCAGTATAAGGCGAGCACCGGTGCATAAAAAGGGGTACACTATATATAATTGAGATTGAGCTCTCCATGTGCACCTTGTAGTTGGAGGGTCTCACCTGAAGGCCCCTAGGTATAGAGCTCAAGGTTCAAAAGACTTTTTAGATCCAACTTGTGTAAAAAAATATGATGCCTAATTGATTATCCTAACACTTTGATCAATGGGTCAAAAAGTTTTACCCCTTAAAAAAGTGTTGAGGGTATTCAACAGTCAAGTCCATTCAAGTGTGTGTTAAAAAAGGAATTGGTGTAATTCAGGGCGGTCATGTTTGTACAGGCCATTTGGATATGTGATCAAGTGGGCCCCACAATGAGTTGTGCTTGAAATACTCTATGCACATTGTGTGCACTAGATAAATTTTCTTTATATATAATATTTAAGGGTTTTTCTTGGAAAAATCTTCTTAGAGTCTTTGTAGAACAAAAAGGACCTTGAAGATTTTATGGCCTAGAGTGGTCCCATAGACCCTTTCCTGGTTTTTTTTTTCAATATTATTCATGAGCAGTGATATATATGTTCAAGCATAACCATTTCCTCATTCATTCTTCCTCTTCTTCATATCTTTTTCCCCTTCCCCTTCCCTATGTTCCGTTTGGGTTTTGTCTGGGGTGAGGAGGGGAAAACCAAGAAGAAGAAAAAGAAAAAGAGACAATAGATACAAAAGAAAAAGAGAAGATGAGGAAAAGGAGGAAGGAAGAAGAAAGAGAACAAGTAAGAAGAAGAAACATTGGGAAGCGAAAGAGGATGAGAGTGGTTTAATGAAAAGTGGAAGAAGAAGAGAAAAAGTAGAACATATGGGAAAACAAAAAAAGAAAGAAAATCAAAAAGGAATTGAAACAATAAAAAAAAATGAAAAAGAAGAACTCATTCTGTCTGCAGTTTACTTTGGGTATATTACGTTTGAGCATAGATATCTATGATCAAGCGTAATTTACTTAAGGTGGAATCATGGTACTTTTTTCTTTAGACATTGTTAATAGGCAGCAATTTTTATGCTCACTACAGATAGAGATGAGTTATTTTTCTCTATTTTTTTTCTTTTTTCAATTCCTTCTTCTAGTTCCTTTTCTTTTTTGTTTCCCTATCTGTTCTTCTTCTTTTTCTTCTTGATTCTCTCTTCTCCTTCTATCATTCGTTAAACCACTCTCATCTTCTTTTTCCTTCCAACGTTTCTGCTTCTTCCTTGTTGTTCTTCTTCTCTTTTCTTCTTCCTTTCTCCTCTTCCTTGTTTTCTCCTTTTCTTTTGTTTCTACTTTCACTTTCTCTTTTTCTTTTTCTTGGTTTTCCCCTCCTCGCCCCAGATAGAACCCAAACGGAACATGAAGAGGAGGAAGAGGAAGAAGACATGAGGAGGAGGAAGAAGGAATGGAGAAAGGGTTATGCTTGAACATAGATATTGCTGCACATTAGTAATATTGAAAAAAACAATAAAGGCCCCAAGGAACCATTCTGGGCAATAAAAATCTCAGGGTACTGTTTGTTTTACAAAGACTCTAATGGGATTTTTCTGTGAAAAACGCCTAGTTTTTATCTTTGAGAAAGTTGAGTTGGACCACCCAAATCCAGCCCAATTACTCTTGGGGGTCAGACTGACCAGCCCTGGCGAGTGCGTGAAATATTGGACCTATTAATTAGTTCAATAATATGGTAGCTAAGAAATGGTCAATTTTGTACACTTCAGCTATTTAGCATGGCAAGTTACTGCTGTTGTCCTTTGAGCTTGTTGAAACCATCTTTATGTTTAGTAGCCCAATATCATCATCATCATCATCATCATCATCATCATCATCATCATTATTATTATTATTATTATTATTATTATTATAAAAGCCTTATTCCATGTATTGGGTGTCAAATCCTTATTTTTCCCTTATGTCTTATTTTCACTAATTCAAGAACATGGGTCCTTCTTGTTCCTGGTTCATATGAGCAGTTCATCAGGGATTCGATGCCCCGCCATTTCTTTGCACACCTCAACAACAAGCGTCAAACTCCGAAGGAAGTGTTAACTAAGACTCACAGAGAGCTAGCCAGGGTTTCAGGCAAATGGCTAACCAACACAGCTGAATCTTGCTCAGTCGTTGCGGCACTTATTGCAACAGTGGCTTTTGCCTCAGCAACCACCCTGCCAGGGGGAGTCATACAGGACGTGGGCACCCCAGTCTTTGAAGGGAAGCTCCCCTTCGACTTGTTCGCCATCTCTTCCCTGGTTGCATTGTGCTTCTCCATCACCTCCCTAACCATGTTCCTCTCCATTCTCACTTCGCGTTACCAAGTGTGGGACTTCTACTATAGTTTGCCGTCAAAGTTGATACTGGGACTTACCACTCTCTTCGTCTCCATTGCTTCCATCTTGGTGTCATTTTGTTCTGGCCATTTCCTTTCCGTCAGAGGCAAGTTGAAGTTCGCCGTCTTTCCCATATATGCATTAACATGCCTACCCTTAACACTATTTGCTGTGGCTCAATTTCCCCTTTATGTGGATCTCATAAGATCTATCATGGCACCTGTGCCGAAACGCAGTTTCGAGGTTACTTCTATCTAGTACTTAATCCATACTTTCTGTTACAAGTAGTTTCTTTGGGTGTTCTCTTTTTTTAGCAATTTTTTATTTTTATTAGATGGGCCAATAATCTTCAGCATGTGATTTTGTGGTTGAAGTTGTTTGATTTTCACTGAGTTGATTTCTTGAATCATAAGCGTGTGATTTCTTGCATGGAATTGAAATTAGGCTTTTTTGATTGATGATGTTCTTGCATGGAAATCAACCTGAGGAACCAGTTGATTTCACACCGGCCCTGTTTGAATCCTCTTATATGGGTTTTCTTGCACTCTAGGTACCTGTAAATCTAATTATCTATAACTGGTTGTGACTAAACAAACTACTGTGACTTAGAGTAACTCAGGAACTTATGTTCAACAATCCTTTTGAGTATCAATTTTATCAAAGGAGAGAGAAAACATTCTTTATTTCAATTTTCAACCTTGTTGTAATACTTCAATATTATGTGAACAAACTGTGGTTAATTTGGAAAGTTAAATTGATGTCGGGTTCTCTGAGTAATATGGATTTATGTACAGCAATAGTAACGTCGGTGGGACCCCTGAATTCACGGAAATTATTTGTAGTTTGCATTAGACTGTCTGTTTCTTGTAATTAAATAGATATGAATTGTTACAAACTCATGACCGATTGTCTCTTTTACTATGTTAAGTTTTGTAACTAATTATTCTTACCAAAACCTCTGGATGCTAGTACCAGGATAAATACCTCCCCACGGGTGAAGTGCACTCCTCAACAAAAATAACCCCTCTTAAAGGAAATCGAATCGAGGGATATTGAATACCCAAAAACTGCCCTAGCAATTCAAATCATAGAGAAGTTGTGCTACATCTCTACCTCTTGTCATTTGCCATTCAGCTCATTAATTATTCTAGTTGGAGCCCATTTGACCATAAACTCACAAAATTAAATTTAGGTCATGTAGTTCTAGGCTAGCTTTATCTTACTACTAGTCTCATGAGATAATTTGCTGTAAGTCTAGCACGACAATTTTCCAACATATCTTATTTGTATGGTTATCTTAATCTGTGTTGAAAATGCGAACTTTATGTTTTCATTTTGAGTTTTTTGTATGTAATCCCCTAGAGGTTCTTTTTTTTGTAAATAGGCTCTTGTGCTTTCAACATTTGTAAATAGGCCCTTACTTTGACATTTTCATACCTTTCATAACCTTAATTAAGTGTATTTGACAATAAAGAGAAGCGGTCATTAGGCTCTTCTTGATTTTGACTATTTTGCTCATATCTTTATTTACTATTAAGAAAACACTTCTCTTTCATACAAATTTTTTTATTTAACTTTTTTCACTTTAACTTTCATTTTTTTAACTATACCCACAAAGTTCTTCACAACAGACGATTAGTAACATCCTCTCCTCTAACATTAAGATAAAAAAAAAATAGTTCTTTTTTTTCCTTTTTTCACATTATTAGTTTTTTTGGCACCTTAGAGCCACTTTGGCACCATTTTTTTTCTTTTTTTTTCTTTTTTGGTATAATAGTTCTAGTGAGAAGGAAGATTAGAAATCGGTTTGGATGTTAATTTCATCGGGCCTCTCTCTGTGCATAATGATTTTAAAGGCTAGAAAGGTATGTCTCATAAATTTTAGGAATTCAATTGACTATCTCTTTGCATAATGGTTTTTGTAAATTTATGTCTTTACAGTTTATTTTTGTTTCAGCCATCTCCAATATCTAACATTTGGAAAGGTAAGGAAAATTTTGTATTAATAGGGGAGACAATGATTTGAAAAAAGAAAAGTTTTAGGGGAGCCTACTCTTGAGCCACCCAATTGGTTAAATATATAATTTTTTAGTAGACACATTAGATTAAACGAAACTTCTCAATCACTTGCTTGGTTAAAATGATCCTAAATATAATCAATTCAAAAAATGATTTGTGCTTGTGCTGCTGATAGTGAATAGATAGTAAAACATGATTTGTGCTTGTGCTGTTAAACATGATTTGTGCCTGTGCTGTTAAACAGGATTTGTGCTTGTGCTGTTGATAGTGAATGATCCTAAAGACATTAATCAAAATTGAGACATACAAGAGACGAGCAAGTGACACGTTGATAGTATTGAGGCAATTTAACAGATCTATTATTTAACCCACTGGGGCCTATTGATAAATATTAGAAAACATAGGAGAAGTGTATATACAAAAATGGTGATAAGAGAAAAGGTATCATTTTGATAAAATTGAGCAAATTCCTTATGGTAGTTACTCATTATCATCAAATGCACATGTTTTGGGATATCAAATGTATTAAAATGCCAAAGTAGGGGCGGGCCTATTTACAAATACCGAAATCCAAGGGGCCTATTTACAAATATTAGATATCTTAAGGGGTTACGAATTCACAACCGATTGTCTCTTATACCATATTAATTTTTTTAGTTAACCATTCATACAAAAGCGCCCAAACGTTAGTCTCAGCTAAATGCTTTTTAATACCTCCTCGAGTGGATCCCACTCCTTAACAAAAATAAACCCCCCTAAAGGAAATCAAATCGGGGGAGATTGAATGCCCATAAACTACCCTAGCAATTCAAATCCTAGGAAACTTAGTGCTTTTGCTACATCTCTATCTTTTATCATTCACTATTCACTTCTTTAATTATCCTAATTGGAGCCTATTTGACCATAAACTCACAAAGTCAAATGCTCATACTGTAAGTCTAGAATGACAATTTTCCAAAATATATTATTTCTATGGTTTTCTTAATATGTGTTGAAAATGAGAACTTTAAAGTTTTTATTTTTTATTTTTTATTTTTTGCCTTTTATTTAGAGAGTAAGAAGAGAATGCATTAAGCTTCAAAAGTATGATCCACTAAACAAGCAAAAGACATGCGCACTCTATTTATTGCCCTTATACGGCGATCGGCAGCTATACCATAGCATATGACTACTTGCAGCAGGCACGCAAACAAGGCAAGGGCCAATAAGAAGGAGAGAATATCTATGAGCCCATGGTCCACAGGGCAAGCGAACTTTGACAAAAGGATAATTTGCGATGAGTATTTAAATGGATTTTTAACAATTCTTTCCCACCGGATCATCCACATCATAAAATTATATGTCTAAAGACGCATTTTCTCGAATTTGCAAAGGGCCCAATCAAGGTTATCAGTGATTGAAAGCTGATTAAACCCACAACCAAGAAGACCCTCTATGAGTAGGGGTGCTCATGGATCGAGCTAGCCTGAGCCCAATCCGCTTCCAACCCGCAATTGGGCTGGGCTTGATCTTTAAGCTTTAGCAGTAAGGTCGGGTTTGGACAAAAAAATTGAGCCCGTCTAATACATGGTATTAAATAATTGTTGACTGTTGAATCTAAAGATTCTAACCTATCTCAATTATTAGCATATTGCATTATTAGAAATTTAAAAAAAATATATATTTTTAATAGTCGTATCCCAGTCATGCCCGTATCATATTTTTTTAGAATTTTGAATTGACGTATCTGTATCAATACTCGTGGTTCATAGCATTTCTATCATGTACTTAATTGGATTGTGAGATTTTAGTGACTTATGTTTAAAAGAAGTTTGAGTATATATACATCAGTGTAGGTGATGGAACACATCTTGAACAATTAGAGTCACCCATCTGTTGGTGTGTGTTACATGCTTCCCCTCCAACAGTTGCAACATCACACATGATGTCGATTGATAAGTGTTGTGATTTTGACATCACACATTGTGCCCATATACGAATCACACAATCAATAAATAAGAAATCATACAAGAAGAGATACAAAGATTTACATAGTTTACCAAACAGAGCTACATCCATGGGTACCGAGACGGTCATTTTCACTATAACAAGCAAAATATACAAACATTCTCATTCTTTCACATCGTCTCTCTTACGTGCTGTGAAAACACCACATGCAAGAGAGCTCTCACTTCTCTTCAACATAAGATATAGGGTTACAAACTATACACATCGTCTCTCTGCTTTTTTGGCTATCAAGAAAGCCCTGGTACAATTACCAAAATACCCATGATCTTAAACCTGATTATTGGTTAACTCAATAAACTAATCTGGACAAACCGGAATACAAGACACAAACCCAACAATAATAACAAAAATTGGCACCTGAGGAAAGAAATAAGAACAACATCTTATCTCAATGGTAAGGAATTGAGATTTTGTGAAGAAAACCCCCACAGTGACTTGGGGAAACAATTAGGTCCCCCCACGTCATCATGGGCTAGCCTGCCTACACTGCTTGTATGCATGACAGGCTACCCATGGTGACGTGGGGGTCTAGTCACAGTAAGGCTTCTCCTCAGAGGATTCGAACTCAGTGGTAAGATATGTATGTTATTACTTGGTGACACTTCTCCCATTTGTACATGTTCCTTTTTCACTTTTGTAGACTTTTTTTTTTTATGTGAATTTGTTTCTTGCATGGGCTCTTTGTTAGGTCCCAACTCATTTGGTTGGGCTTATGAAAAATCAAATAAAAGAGGAGGAAAGACATAAAAGTGAAAGAGAGGCACCTATGCTTGTAGTGGAAACATGACAAGTTAGCAATCACTAGATAAATGACAATCCTCACACACTTACCCATTATATATATTAAAGCTCTAAGAATCGAAGCCTCTGGGAGGTGCCACATCAGCAACTTTTTTTTTAGAGCGCCACCTTAGCATCCCAATTCTCCTAAGTTTCCATCTTTTTCAATATCTTTTCTTATTACATATCCTCCTAAGTTTTCATCTTTTTCGATATATTTTCTTATCACATATCCTATAAATCTTTTTTTAATCATATCACATATCTTACATATCTTCTACAGCCCTACAATCACTACAACGAGAATCATCTTCTACCATCCAATCTCCATTGACCCATCCAATCTCCATTGACATTGATATCTCCTCTCACAGTCAACATCAGCAACGACACCGTCCTTGCCACCTACTGCCTTCAATTGAACTGCTTGTGATACTATTGCCTTCACGGTTGGAAAGAGGAGTTTCAACATCACCACCCTCCGCTGGCCACTCGCTCAGATCAAATCTGATACAGGTAGGAATACAGCTTTTTCCCCACTTTTTTCTTCCAATCAGAGCACTCAAACTATGTTTTCTTCAATCTTATTTCAACAGCAAGAAGACGTCGGAACCCATTACCGAATCTGAAGAAGACTGGTGACTCTGCGCACTCTCTCAGATCAGATCTATCTGAGAAGCCTTCTGCCTTCAATCGGACTTTGCCTATAAGTGACCTTCATGTTTTTTTGTTATCTCTGGAAGCCTTGTGATACTGTATATATATATATATATAGATATATATAGAGAGAGGGAAAAGGGTTTAAAAGACGGCATGTAAAAGATAATAGAAAGAGACCCAAATGAAATCAAGGGAATGGAAGGGAGACTATACTCACATACACTCTTTAATCCTTAAACAAAGATGCAAATGAAACAGAGGTTTAATCAACTTACATTACCAACATCGATTGATCGAGAATCCACCTCCTCCTTGCTTGCCTGGGTAGCAGCAGCATTAGCATGGTCTAAGTGCACAACCACATCATAATTAGCAAGTCAAACAAAAACAAAATGGCAAATTTGGTAAACCCAAAATCTATATGATCAAATCTGAGATCCCAATCCCATACCAAACCGCAAAACCCTAATCAGATCTACAGTTGTTAAACGAGTGAGACGGTGCAAATGGAAAGAAACCCTAGATCCAGAAAGAATACCTTGGACAACTCCCATCTCCTTCTCGACCATCTCAGCTTCCGTGTCTCCAACATCTGGAATCTTCGTGCCGTACACCTCGTGTTCTTCTTTTTCCATGTGTCTCTCTCTCTCTTGTCTCTCTGCTCTTGCCCCCAAGCTTGTTGTGTTCTTTCTCTTCTTTTATATGTTGTCGGTTTGGAATACTCTAGATCGCCCGTAATAGGAAAGTATCATGCTTTCAATTTTTTTATAATTTTCAGTCTCAATATAATTTATCTAGAAAACATCATATCTTAAAATGTTTTATGATTATTTTATTTTATTATTATTCTTTTTTTATATTATAGGTGAGCTCATCTTTAGACCCTGAGCTTGGGTCTTTCCATGGGGATCAATTCTGGGGATATATATGAACAAATGCTCACAAAAAAAGGGCCCAGCAGACCCTACCTTTTCAGTCCGGCTTCTTCTGAGTACATGAATGACGTACTTCTGGCTTGCAACTTAAGTACCCTATAACTATTAATATAAGTTTTGTAATTAAGCTATGATCATTATACATCCTTATCCCCACTCCTGGGCGACTTTGGGGACCTACTCCCTTTGTGGATTTGATCCACTATGACCCACCATCCAAGAGGACTAAATTGGTGGAGGCGTGAGACCACTCTATGTTTTATCCTCACCAATTTTTTTTTCTCACCATTTTCTTTCTCCTTGTAGGTAAAAAATTCTATAGAGATCCAATGCCTGTTTCGCACATTCTTCTGATATGGTTAATATAACAAAGTGCATCATAATCAAACTTGATGTCTTACTATGTGACCATTTTCTTTTAATTTTATTTGAGTTTCATATTACCTTTTTCCTGTTTATATTTTATCCTTGTAATTTTATTTTTCCTTGCAGTTCAAGGAACGACTGTTCAAGGGATGTTCAATTATTGAAAATCAGTTATCACAAATGAAATTTTAGAAATAGAAAAATAAATCGAAAATAGAAATATTATTACTTGTCTTGATTTTTTTTACCCATTTATATTCATCATGTATATGACCCTAGCCCTAAACCCAAAAAAGAAAAGATAAACCTAAAATAGGAAGATTAATAAAAAAAAAAGAATGTATAATTTGTTTTTAATAATATTTTAATACATTTAATATTTTAATATATTCTCTTTTTTTGTCCGAGCTTAGCACGGGCTTTTGTTGCTAGTTATTATATATATTAAAGCAATCCTCCCTTTCGCGGGAAGGCGACACGTGGCACGACCTCTTCATAAGAATGCAACATGTGGCACAATTTAAGAACTCTATCCATATTAGGTAAACTCTATCCATAACAAATCCCTAAAATCTCTCAATTTTCCTAAAATCTCTCCTTGATTTTCTATAAAATCTCTCCCTTCCTAATTTCTCTCATTCTCAATGAGTTTTTGAGAAGTGGGTTCCATACAATTTTTTAATCAAAGTTGCAGCACAGGTGGGCCTCACAATCTCCCTTGAACTCTCTCTTTTTACTATTTAATTTCTTAAAAATCAGAATAATCCTTATCCATATCATTATCTCTCTTTTTCTAAAATCAATTTAAATCTTTCGTGTTTAAAGAATACAATACCTTAAAAATTTCAATGCAATCCCTTACATGCAATCTCATTATAATCTATTATTGATATCCATATCATATTTAATCTTAAAGAAAAGATAGGTTCTCATACATTTCAAACGAATTTTCATACCACTCATCATATTAATTAGGTAAATTGCCTTTATCTTATTTCACATGCCATTAAATTCCACTATCAAGTGACAATTTGTGGGTCTATAGGGTTTCCTATTAAAATCTCAATAAAGTCTAAATTGGTCAAGGCTATTCATAAGGCCGAGAACAATAGGCTTAAGCCTGGAGAAAGCCTAACTCGGGCCATAAGTATCTACCATGAGCCCAGCCCACTTATAATAGTTTAAACTTGAGCCATACTGTATTATATTTTAAAAATGAAAACATTTGTTGGTTAGGATGTTTGTTTCTATATTAAAGATTTCCTTGTGTCTCTCACTTGGACCAAATCGGGCTTGGGATAAATCTCAGCTCAATTCAAAGTTTATATGTTACTTGAACTACTCAAGTAAGTTAATGCTCAAGCTCTAAAATTACTAAATCTTTCCTAAATTAACCACTTAGAATGATACTACTAGGAGGCAAGATTTCTAAAATCTCTCTCATTCTAAATCATGTCCCATAAAACCCAGAACAACCAATAATTTGGATTAGCCTTAACATAATAATTTTAAATTTGGATTAATACTCTCACTTTATTTTAAATTTTACATAAACTAATGAATCTTTATCTCTTATCATAAAATCTTTCAATTTTATACATAACATCTCTTGTGGTTAGATTGATAAAACCTTTGGAAGGTAGACAATCATATTCATTTTTATTTTGATTCCACTCACCATGAATGGGTGGGTGTTGAAATTCAACTTTTTCATATAACAATGGAAGGAGAATAAGAAAAAAAAAAAAAAAAACAGAGAACGGCCAGTTCATTAGCCTATAGGTTTTACATGAGAATGTAAAGTATGGTATATGTATAGAGACACCATCAAACAACTCACCACTAAAAGTAAGTGCAGTTCTGCTTTCTTTAAACACCAAAAGTTCTAATGGTTTATATATAGGAGAATATTCATTTGCACATGTCCCTCACCAAGGGACCGTGCATACTTCTTTATAAGGCCCATGGTGGAACCCACCAAGGGATGAAAAGCTCCATGCGGGACTACCTTAGATATAAAGTTTGGCCCCAATCACATGTCCCTAACCTCTTCATCCAAAACCCACAAATTCATTCTATTCGAATAAGTGCATAGTCAATCCAACAGTCCAATAAATTCGGATTTGACCAAAAATTGGTAAACGGGTTCAATTCAAGGGGGTTGTGTGTGTGTGGTCCATTCGGATGGACCATATAGTGGGTCCCACCTAGAGTTCTCATGAAACAAAATGGTGAGGGACATATACAATTGAATATTCTACATATATATTTGTTTTAAATGTTAAAAAGATAGTTATACTATTTTTTTCTTCTTAATTATTTAATTTCTCTTTTCTCTCTATATCTCTTGAGGCCATGTTCATTACATTTTTTATAAGTATCAATTTTAATATGCTAATGCATATTAAATAAAAAAGCCTTTTTAGGTATCAATTTAGGACCTTAAAAAAGCTTTGACACGACATCAGTCCCCATACACCATACTACTAAAAATTTATCCATTCACCGTGTGTAAGATGGGCACTTGTTTTATATAATTGATTGATATGAACGTGTTTGAGATGTTAACTCCCCGAAAATCTCTCTCCCTATTCTTATCAGTCAAGCTTCATTCCTAAAATCTCTATCTCGGAATTTAATTGAAAAGTAAGTTTGAATAACTACTCCTGTTATTTCTCACTACCCATGGAATATTCTCTTCCCTCTTGATATTCTCTCTTTCCTAGGACATTTCATCATGATTTACTTTCTTTCCACTATATCAATGATCAAATGCCTTCTTGTATTTAAATGTAAAAAAAATTCAGTTTTATTTTAGTATTGGATTTACCATCTATGGTAGTTTATCGATTAGAATGATCAATGATGAGAGGCGTTTTTGTATTTATATGAAACATTCACTCTTATTTTACTATTGTATCAATTGTCTAAGATAGAATGATGATCTATATCACAATTGCCATTTTGTGTAATATGTGGCCTATCCGTAGTCAATTTGATCCTCCACATTGTTTTCTTTTTATTTTTATGTTGAGTCACTTATATGATTCCCTATTTGGGATCTCAGTTTTTTTTTACAGTGCTTCTTTCCTTCTTTTTCTTTCCATGTAACTCTTCAGCCACAGTAATCTTTTACATAACGCCTTAAAAAAATGTTGCCTTCTACTTGTATCTATTTATTTGTATTTTTTAGTGGATTTTTTTTGTGTCTTGGCACAAACAAGAAATTTGAGATCAAGGACCTCATTGAAGCCCAAGTACATGTGAACTCTATCCATAAATATCTAAGGTTATCAATTATACAATTATTTATAGTTTTTGTATGTTGCTCTTCTTAGGTTGATAGATGGGACAATAGGCTCCTTTATACTTTGTTGCTAAGTTTGCAATTCATACAAAAACTATAAAATTATACGGCTAAAGAGGATCCAGTCCTAAGTCAACCATATTCGGCCAACATAAGATCTTGCATATGTAATGTATCTCACCCACCAATATGGATTGTTTCATTTTTTAATCCTTTTTAATAGACAAGGTTAAATGACATATTTATATATTTTAGACTTCTTTTTATTTATTATATATATTTTAAAATCATTAAATTTTAATAAAATTTTCTTTTTTTAGTGCTTTTTTATGCTTTCTTACTTTAACAAAAAACTACTTAACCTATTGATAATTGTTACGATAAATGGACAACACAAGAGACGTGACATACCATGTATTTAATACTACCAAATGGACGCTATAATTGGAGCAATCAACCAAAGTAAAACTCAAAGAAATTATAAATCATATTTCTTTCCCTTTTGTCTATAGGAATTTATACGTGATGTAAAATACGTAGTATAGTTCCCACATGACCTCACCCATTATGTCTAACTACTCTTGGGCAACCAAGAGTAGTTTTGAATGAGGTTTACAAAATTTAGAAGGTAGGGTGGAATTGAGATTTCTTGATGTAAATTAGAGAGACAAACATCATCACCATTTTTAAGAATTTCAATATTTAATGATTATAAATATAAGATCCTATTAATAATTGACCCACCTATAATCCAAATTAAAGCCTCCTATTCCCTTCTCCATTGCAAATATAACTTTGTATATCAGATAGGTTAGATTTTTCAACTGTCTCAAGTAGTTGCAACCTAATCCTATCTTGGCTTTAAATGATGGCTGAGTAAAGATTTTTGGTTTTTGAAACGTGCAAACATATCTACAATGTGCGATTTAGCCACCCCCACATTAAATCTACATGTGGTAATTTATATCAAGATTAGAAGCATGTGACCAAGCATTGTATATAATTTTCTTCTTAAAATTTTGATATTTTAAATTTAATTTCAACTATGTTTATTTTATGATATATATAATAATATTTATTTATATTTTATTAAAATATTAAAAATTAACAAATTTAGTTATTTAAAATAAAATTTAATTTTTTCATGGCCCGCGTTGGGCGCTGGCTTTGAAGTGCTAGTTATATATATTATAACAATACCCCCCTTGGTGGGAGGGTGACACCTGGCGCAATTCTCTTTATGAGAAAGCAACACATGGCGCAATCTAAATTTGAATCCTAAATATTGAAGAATCTTCTCCCTAAAATAAGGCATTCATTAGAGTCCTAAATCTTTTACTTTCCATAAAACCAGAGTCCTAAATCTGCTACAAATCTCTCCCTAAATCTTCTACTTTGATTCAATTTTAAACTTTCCTTTTTTTTATCTCCTATCCCTATGGTCTTTCAATTTTATACACAATGTCAAGTGCCTTAAATTAAGTGGAGCAATTCTAATTAACACCTAATGTTAGAGATAAACTCTTATCCGCCATCCTCTGATGTCCCTGTTGGCTACTACCACCACTCGGTATTAAGAAAACCAACCCATTAAATTCTATTCGGTTTGTTTCAAGTCTCAGATTTCCAATTTTGGGTCGAATTAGTTTGTCGGGTTTGAGTTGGGTTGAGAGGGGTCAGATAGACTGATTAAACACTCTTGGGCCTTGGGCCTGAGTTATTTGACTCTTTTCCGTCAAAAGACCTTTTCTGAAATTTTGTAAAACTCACTAGAAAGCAGGGAGCCCTTCCTTCTAATTTAGAAAAAGCTTTATATAATATAAACCCTAAGGGTTTTCTTAATTCTCCTATCTTTTTCCTTTCTTCTGCAACCAAGCCTTAAAAGCGATCCAGGGAGAAATTAAGGTGGGATCTTTAGATTCGATTTTGGAATCGAGATCCAGAGGCGAGTAGATAACTGTAAACAATGTGGTTTTTATTGTTTTGTTGATTAAGATACTTTAACATGTGTTTTATTTGATAGATTTGTTATCTTGATTAGGGCTTAATGATGGAGATTTGATTTTTCTTGATTTTGGTTAGGGCAGGCGTTGCCTGCGCATGTCAGGCAGCGGCCTTGCTCGGCTGGGCTGGGCTGGCTGCCTAGCGGTTCCGGGTCGCCATTGGGCTAGTACATCGGGCTGGGCCCATTTTCTTAAAAAATAATTATAATAAATAAATAAGTAAATAAGATTTAGGATATTCTTTATAAATTATTTAGAATGTTATGTTTTGATTAATGGTTTAATATATTAATAGTGATCGATTATATTATTTGATTCTTAATTATGTGTTATTAGAAATTTAGTTAGAATTTTTTACAAATTTAATTAAGGTTTAATTACTTGTGATTAATAATTTATTTAAATTGATTAAAATTTAATTAAGATTTAATTAAGAGTGATTAAGTCTTAATTAGAAAGTATTTGAATTTCTAATTTGGATTTTGATTAAGTTTAAATTTCAAATTTGAATTCGGGATTTAGATCTTTTGTTTTATATAAGATGATAAGGTATTTTTATACACAGCAGGGTTGATTAAGAACTTAATTGTTCTCTCCCCTTATTGATCATAATTTAATTTAAGTTTGGATTTGCAATTTGAATATCTTTTACTCAATTTGTAAAACACGTTAACTATACATAATTGGATTAGATGGATTCCTTTCTTTTTAGAAAAGTTGGTTGATTGTTCACATAAAAATTGAACTAAATTGAGAATGGGAATGTGAGATTCGGGATGTCCCACATGATAGATACTGAAAGTAAGATATTGGCATCATGAACGCACATTTTCATTGTAGAAGAGGGCTGGTTCTCATATGCATATTTAACTAATAATGACCGTTAGGTGGATTAGTGCTTTTCCTCAGAGAACTTGGAAAATACACACTATCATAATACACTTTTGAATTAAGTAATCAAGTGCTTAAATTGAAATTTGGTTGAATATTATGAATTAAGGGTTTCATAGCATAGTTAATTTTGTATAAGTAAACATATATATTTGTTTATATATTTATATATATTTGCCTGACTGCAGCTTGGAGATGGACGTACGCCATCGGATTAGCGTATACTATAGAATATAGTACACAGTTGTGCCACTGGTTATATCTAGCAGAGATACTTGTTTTTATATATCTGTTTGGAGGGATACCCGTTTTTGTATATTTGTTTGTGGGGATACCCATTTTTTAATATTATATCTGCGGGAGCACCCGTTTTTGGTATGTTGTATCGTGGAGTTACCTGTTTTTGTGCATTTATGCCATTGAGTTTGCATTCGGTATATTTTGGGTTAAGATTATTATTATGTTTTAATTCGGTTGATTAACACCATTGCTTGCAATTTACCCTCTTGCCAGATTACGTCAATCTGACCGACTATTTTTGGTGTTTAGGTTTCGTTACCGGTACTAAATCAGAAGATCAGGAGACACAGGAGATTCCGTCAGATGACAATTTATTGAGTGGAGCACCAATGACATCGTCTGAAGTGTCTTAGAGTTGGTGCAGAGATCGGAACTTTAGATTATGTAACAAGGCCATATTTGAGGCCATTAGTTATTTATTTAAATTATTTGTCTTGAAGTTACAACTTTAATTATTATGCTTCAAAACACTTGACCTTGACTTTATTATTATTGAGATTTGTTTTTGGTTGATGTATGATACTTATCTCCGATGATTATGGATTTTAGTTCTACGAGTGATTATAATTGCTTGATCACCAAGTATAGCTTCACGAAGGACTTCGATCTACCTGGAATTGGAGCCTGTATTGTTTATGTAGGAAAAATTTTAATTGGCCCCAATTCTCACACCCTTAGAACCGGATTTGGATCCAGCCCAGTTTTGAGGGCGTTACAATTTGTGCTAGTGTGACAGAGAAAAGAGAAGGTTATCTCTATCATTGTTTATCTATCTTTCTATCTATCTATTTTTATATCTGGGTTTCTGGATTTGAGTTCTTTTGTGTGTTTCTTTTGCATCTTTTATTGTTTTTATTCTTTCTTGAAATTGGGTTTGATGGTTTTATTGTTTTTGTTTTTACCCTTCTCTAAAACACTAAACTTTCAAATAATGTAAGTTTGATACGTGCATAATTTGCCACGAAATTAACCAAACAATATAAAAATAAGGCATTAAAATTAGATTGCAATGAAAATAATTTACCCAAAGGTTTTCCTTGACGGTGGCCTAGAAAATATTAACCTCGGCCTCGCTTTCTTTATGTATATGTTTATTTATTTGGGCATATGTAAGTTTATTAGGGCATGACTCTAATGTCCGATTCTTATAATGTGGGTTCTTATGTAATTCTTATATTATTTTATGTAAATAAAATGTAAACCTTACAAACGCCACACACCCCTCTTAATTGTTATGGTACTAGGCAGGCTCTACATGGTGGGGTCACTCCTAAACTAGGAACTACGTCCATAATTGGAGCACGTACTTGCAATTGCATTATTTATAAGTTGGGCCAAAATTTGTGTTCGTTCATGAGCTGATTTGTTTTGAATATGCTAGGAACTAGCCTCAAAATTAGATTTTTAAAATTTAATATGGGGCACACTTTAGGGAAGGCCAATCCCAAGGGTGGGGTAGGATTGAGATTTCTTAATGTAGATTAGAGCTTTTTCATCATCACCATCTTTAAAAATCTCAATATTTAAATTTATAATTATTAGATCATATTAATAATTTACCCACTTAATCCAAATCAAAACCTCCCAATCCTACCTCCTTTGCGAATATAATTTTATATTTCAAATGGGCTAGATTTTTCGACATAATATTCATTTATATTTTATTAAATATTTAAAAAATTAACAAATTTAGTTTTTAAAATATATTTTATTTTTTTTCATGGCCCATGTTAGGCGCGAGCCTTGTAGCGTTAGTTATATATATTAAAGCTACAAGAATGGACGCCTTTGGAGGGTGCAACATTAGAAATATTTTTTTCTTTTTTTAGAGTACCACGTCATCTTCTAAAGATATCAAGAAATGTTATAAGATGTTATTATCATAGGTGGATGCCCACATTGGGACCCACATGAGATAAAGAGATTACAAGGGTTAGGGTTTTTCCCTATTGGGTTGCTTGAGGAGGAAGCAATCTTATTCTATAAATAAGATCCTCCTCCCCCCATTATGTACACATAGAAATCTCATCAATAAGAGCTCTCTCTCTCCCTCCCTCTACTCTTCAGTTTTTCTATTCTAACACGTTATCAGCACGAGTTCTAATAGTTTTAATTTTTTTTTTCTTTTGGAGTATTTTAGATATCGGATTTTTTTAAGTCACGTGTCTGTCACTTTTTTTTTTCTCTGGCATAACTTCTTCCGTTAGAAAAAGGGTGAGAGAGAAGTGCAACCATCTGTGCACATTACAAGTCATCACGTTACCAGTTTCAAGATCTGTCTTCACATTAAAAGTCATCACGTTACCAGTTTCAAGATCTGTCTTCACGTTACAAGTCAAGTCACACGTTACAAGTTGATCACGTTACAAGTATTCACGTTACAAATCAAGAAAAAGCTCTCTCTGTGCACTTTTGTCCCCTTGTCTTCATTCATCTTCCCTTCTCTCTCTCTGTTTTTTTTTTCTTTCTTTTGTTTTATCAAGAAGTTGGGTTGTTGGCTGGCTTTTCACAGAAGAATGTCGGAAAAGGCTCACCACCTCCTGGCTGTCGCCCGTGTGCCCCACCTACGAAAAGCTTAGAAGCAGATTTACACGTTACAAGTAAAAGGAGGAAGATCTAATGGTAACATAATCTTCATTATTTATATTCCTTTATTTGTTTAATAAATTATTTATGTCATGATTATTTATTTATTCATTATTATCATTATCTTTAACAAAAGGAGATCATGATAAAAATTGAAAATCATGGATCATAAATAGAACCAGAAGTTCTATGCAAGAAATTGGAACCCGAAGTTCCATACGATATTTAGAACCAGAAGTTCTATATGGAATCAATAATTCGGACTCGAAGTTCCGTAAATTTTTTTTAATCTATGAACCAAAAGTTCTTTCAAATTCGGACCAGAAGATCCGTTGGTTATTTTACTCTGAAACCAGAAGTTTTCAGATCTACACTATGTATTCAAAGTTTCATATGATACTTAGAACTAGAAATTCTATATCGAATAAATAACCTGAATCTGCAGTTCTGTATGTTATTCTAATTTAGAACCAGAAGTTCTAACTCGGACCTGAAGATCCATGAATTATCCTAATCTAGAACCTGAAGTTCTAACTCGTACTAAAAGATCCATGAACTATTTTAGAACCAGAAGTTCTGATTCTTAAGTTGAAAACCCGATGTTCTAAACTTCAATTTCTTAATTCTTCATCACATTTTTATTATTATCTTTGATTGGATGTTAAGAACCTGAAGTTCTACATTTTATTTCTGTTTCTCATATACATTTATTTTTATATTCTATAACATTGTACTGCATACTTGATATAATTACTTCGGCATAATTATCACTAATGATTATCTGAAACTTTAGTTTTGATGAATTTATTATTGCCAGAAGCAGTAGTTACAAATAATAGAACCTGAAGTTCTATATCCAATGAATAACGTGGACCCGAAGATCCATACATTATCTGGAACCAGAAGTTCTAAGATTTGGAATATGAACCTGAAGATTCATCTTTGGAGCATTGATTTCTAAAGATTCAAAGTAGTGTAGATCGATACGAAGGCCATGAAATCAAACCAGAAGTTTTGATTGAACCAGAAGTTGTGATTCAAACCTGAAGTTTTGATAGAACCAGTAGTTCTAAGAACCTGAAGTTCTATCACTAGCCTGAAGTATTGACAGAACTAGAAGTTCTGATTCATCAGTTGAGAACCCGAAGTTCTAACTTTCTGATTGGCCAATTCTTCATTATATTTTGTCATCGGATATTGAGAACCCGAAGTTCTATTTTTGTTTGATTGTTATTAGTAAATCGATCTTAACACACTCTAAAAGGCTTGGTGATACTATCAAAGTCGGAAATAAAATATCCCTGAAAGATATGGCATACGCTCTTATTTTCCACGCCATTATATCCCCATTAGACAGGGATGATCACCAGCAGATGGTCATACACCCAATGCTTGAAATAAATGCCAGATTAGTCAATTAAAATCCCTCCAGAAGATGTAGATATAATATGTTCTCCCGTAGAGATGAAATAAACCACCCCAGGAGAGGTGATTGAAAAGGCATTTTGTTTGGAAATTGGGCGAACCACCAAGCATGGTCTGGAAGACCTACAACTACTTTTATGAGTTTGAACATTGAGTTCAGTTTTTAGATATTTTGTTGAATGGTAGGACTTATTTTTAATCCCCCGTATATTATGTTATATTTGCTTTGAATGCTGAATTGTTTAGTTGTTCTTACTTTTATTTTTGCAATGCGATTACCTAGTTATGTGAGTTTATTATTACTTGCTCTATGGCTCATGGAATGCATGAAACTGAGGATAATATCTGTCCAGTAGACAGTGCAACAAAACACACTACATTGAAAAAAAACCAGAAGTTTTTCTCTGAGTTATTGTTTCATTCGTGCACGGCATCGATCATAGCTGTATCCATACAAATACTTGAATGCTCCGGAAGAGTCTACATAATGGTATTTGTACATCATTACTAGTATTGACAGCCAGAAGCTGATACTAGAAAAGCTAAGTGCATTCTCCTTATATTTCAAGGCTATATTACAAGACAATCTTTAAAAATCGAATCATATTCGATTATGAGCAAAACGACAAAGTTAAGCCAGAAGCTTGTTATTCTAGGGGTCCTATGCTCTGGTAAATTATTTATACTTCTGTTACGTACTTCTTAGAGTACCATCTATTGACCATCCTTTTCGCAAAGGATATTGTGTGGCATTTGTGAACCTATCTAATCCCGCCCATTAGCACATATTATTAAACCTAGGCTACACATCCTTAATCATGTTATTAAATTTATAAGACTTGATAGCGTAGGTTTATGACTTGCATGAACTCAGAACGTAGACTCTATGTTGGTTATACTTCACCCTAATTAATGGATATCTAGACCCTATGACAGGAGATATATTCATTGTTCGTTTTTGCTAATTGTCATCTTGATGAGCCAGTCTTCTCGCCGTTAGGGGGAGATAAGAGAGTTCCTGAAGAACACCTTGTTCCTGAAGAACAATCCGTTCCTGAAGAACGGCGAGAATTAATGTGGAATACTTCCACTCAATCTCATCTAGATTTATGTACTTCACAATGTGAGAATGAAGTACGGAGAATTGTGCACTTAATTACAAATGAATTCCCTGATGCTTTTAAGGATGCAGCAAAAGTGACTAGGTCACATGTATCGGCTATGAACACACAAGCACGAATTAATGTCCCTGTAGGACAAGTACGAATTAGTGTTCCTGAAGAACAAAGTCCAAATATGGCAGCAAATGAATCTACACATGCCAGAAGCATGGTAGACTTATAGGTTTCAAGGACTCAACTCTCCAGAAGAAGAGAAATGAGCAATCATATCCCAATCATACTCCAGAAGAGGTATACTCCGGAAGAGTTTATGATAAAATCCACTCTCTCCAAATTTCCTGAAGAAATTAATGTCCCGGAAGAGACATGAGTCCCAGAAGAGACTCTGGAATCCCCTGAAGAGGCAATGGGTACCCAATAAATAAAGAGATCTCTATACTTTATAATTATTCAAGAGAGAGATGGGATAGAAATGAAATTATCATCGATGACGCATTTGCATATGCGGTAGCTACTCAAATATTAATGGAAATTAAGAATGTTGTTTGAGATATAAAACCACGTTCTATAAATGAATGTCGACAAAGAACATATTGGCCAAAATAAAGAGATACCATTAAGGAATTACAATCTCTAAATAGACGTGGTATATATGAACATATAGTACAAACCCCAAACGGTGTTAACCCTGTAAGTTACAAATGGGTGTTTGTAAGGAAAATGAACGAAAGGCAAACTTGTGATATAAGGTTTCCTGTAGAAACTTGGGATTGAAAACATACACAGTTATATATATGAAAATCCCAGAAGGATTTGCTTTGCCTAAAGCAAAGTCAGAGAGTACGTACTCAATATAAGTAAGACGTTCATTGTACAGCCTGAAACATTCCAGAAGAATATGGTACAATCGTCTTAGTGAAGGAAGAGTATGAAAACAATCCCATTTGCCTGTTCCTGTTTATACAATCCTTAAATGGATTTATAATAGTAGAAGTTTATATATCTAATCGAAACTCCAGAAGAGTTCGAGAAAACTATGGGTTACTTTATCTCGACCTGCAGATCGAGAGAAGTTTTAATGAGATTTTTATTCTTTATAAATATGCTTCCCATATATAGTTTTGCACCAAGGCTTTGGATTGGTATTAAACAAATTCTATGATATTTATGTCTGTTTTATGGTTGAAATCAAATTTTGTAGGATATATAGATTCAGGATATATCCCTGATCCTCATAAGGATCGATCATAGACATGTTATATGTTTCTTTATGTCAATATCATTATTTTTTTGATATTCTACTAAATTGACTATTGATAGCTACTTATTCTAACCATGCTGAGATTTTTAAGCCAGTGGGGAATGTGTATGGCAAAAATATTTAACTCAGCATAGATGTAGTTCTTGTCAATTACCTCTTAGTACAGGTACTCCGAGCATTATTTGCAAAGACAATGGGGCATGTATTCAACAGATTCAAGAATGATACATTAAAGATGACAAGACGAAACACATTACACCAAAGTTCTTCTTCACTCATGAGCTTCAAAAGAATAACAAGATTGAAGTCAATCAAGTTCGTTCAAGCAACAACCTGGCTGATCAGTTTACGAAGTTTTGCCAAAACTCAGTATTTTAGAAATTGTATACGAGATTGACATGCTGAATTATGTACAAAGATGTTATCATCAGGGGGAGTAGTAATCAGGGGGAGGCATCCTGAAGTATGCTACCCAAGACATATGTGCGCTGTACTCTTTTTCCTTCTCTAGGTTTTGTCCCACTGGGTTTTCCTAGTTAAGGTTTTAACGAGGCAGCATTATGCACGTCCAACACCAAGTCAATGATCCTGTAGAACGTTGTACTCTTTTTCCTTCGCTTTGGTTTTTATCCCACTGGGTTTTTCCTTTGCAAGGTTTTAATGAGGCAACTGTCATTGAATGGTGGTCATCCAAGGGGGAGTGTTATAAGATGTTATTATCATAGGTGGATGCCCACATTGGGACCCACATGAGATAAAGAGATTACAAGGGTTAGGGTTTTTCCCTATTGGGTTGCTTGAGGAGGAAGCAATCTTATTCTATAAATAAGATCCTCCTCCCCCCATTATGTACACACAGAAATCTCATCAATAAGAGCTCTCTCTCTCTCCCTCCCTCTACTCTTCAGTTTTTCTATTCTAACAAGAAATGATTTTTCTAAAATCTCTCCCTTTCTCGCTCCCCACCGTTTTTGCATCATCTCCTAAAATCTCTCTCTACCCTCCTCTCTCTCATCTATTCCATTTAGTCCCCAAAAGTCTCTCTATTTGAATGGTATTTAAACCTCTTACTCATCAATTCAAAAATTCTCCTAAAATCTCTCCTCCCACTAAAATCTCTCCCTTTATCCATCTCTTCTACATCACCCCTAAAATCTCTTAATCAAGATTACACTACCCACGATGAGTGAAGATCTTCCTGGTATAGCTCCAGTTTAGTGACCTTCAGATGTTGGTATTCCATAGTACGAGGGGGCAACTACTACAAAGTCTTCATGGAATGCTCTTGGTAGTGTTTGTTTCTTTTTATTATTATTATTATTATTGTTATCAATAAATGCTCCTGGTAGTGTGTTATTTCATTATCCATTAACAGCGTTCTGTTTTGACTTCTGATAAACTCAGTTGTGGCAACATAGGCACTTGATATAAATGTACTGTTATAGAAATTATAGATTCATGGACCTCAGCCATTACTTTCATAGGTGCCCTCCCTTCGTACGGAGCTCATTTTTGCTAATTAAGATTTGATATGAATAGGCCTACCATAGATGTAGGATGCCTATTGCCTAGAGTCCTAGATGGATATATATAGAGTTAGTATGCTTCAAATATATGGCCAAGAGCTATGTCTATTTTTCGTGGACAGTCACATATGCCTGGCAATGCTACTGAACATTGCATTGATACTTGTAAGAAATATTTTAGTAGATTCTACTATACAAATTTTTTTCTTTTTGATAAAAAATATTGTAAAGGAAAAATAAATAATGATAAATTTAATTATTCTAGGGTTTTATAGTAGACTCAAACTCACTCATACAAGCACACTTTATAATTGAGGCTGTATTCCTATGCTTAAACTTAATATGCAAGCACACTTTATAATTGAGGTTTTTTTTTCTATAAAACTTTTTAATTCTTTATTTTTTATATTTACAGTACTTTTCTCCACTTTTTCTCCTTTCAAATTAAAATTTTCTTTCTTAATTTGAGTGAATTACTCATACATTTCTAACAATGATACCGTGCTACTATGATTGACAATAATAGTATGATCCCCAATACTAAACAGCTAGAATACTAATTTGACCTGGGGTTTACCGTTTACGAACTACTTTTAAAATGTTCAAACCTCACACATCATAATGGGGTCCCCATTATTACTTCAGCCTTGATGTGGACCACTGTTTTGGCTAATGCCTACAAGATGCATTCGAGGCCCCTTGCACTTTCCCATAAATGCTCTATCAGAAATATGTGAAGTTAATAGCTTTTTGATTTGTAGTTTTTCAAAAGTTGGTAGTACAAAAATGCTACAGGCTAACACATATCATAGTTGGAGCCTATTTGGATCTTTGTAACCTAACATACATCCGTCTTTGTTACTAGCATCATAATACCAAACATACAATGCATCATAATACAATTATAAGCCAATGTGACAAGCATATTAAACTGTTTTTCTTCTTTTATCTTGTGTACTAAATGAAATACTCATTTTCACTTCTATTCTTTTTGGGGACCTTTTATTGTCCTTGGTTTTATTAAGTTTTTTTTAGTTAATCATTTTTACCAATAACCTCAAGGCGCCAGTAGAAGTAGCATATATACTTTACAATTGTCACTTTCTTAATAGGTATATATTCTGACTTGCAAGAGAGAAAAAATGAAGTACTTATTGCAAACACCATTACTGTAACATGGAAATAATGTTTTATCTAATGTGTGACATTTCGATTTGTGAAACACCAGGCACCCGATGTTTCGAGAGCAAGCCCAGAGCTCTACAGAAATTTCATCGGACTTCTTTGCAATGCCAACACTTTTGAACGTTTCCGACCAGAAAGAGATGCCACAATACCTGAAATCAACGTCAAATTTGGTCACCTTTCTACACCGAATGGTAGTCTTTCTCCCTCAAAGCGATCAATACTAGCCTTCTTTGCCGGAGGTGCACGTGGATACATAAGAAAACTCCTAATAGAACATTGGAAAGACAAAGATGATCAGGTTCAGGTCCATGAGTACCTCCCCAAAGGCCAAAATTACAGAAAATTGATGAACCAAAGTAAGTTCTGCCTGTGCCCAAGTGGATATGAAGTGGCTAGCCCCCGAGTGGTCGAAGCAATCTCCAGGGGTTGTGTTCCGGTGATAATCTCAGACCGTTATGCACTTCCATTTAGTGATGTATTAGACTGGAGCAAGTTCTCTGTTCAGATACCCTTACATAGGATGGGGGATATCAAGGTGATTTTACAGGGATTTCTTCACGTAGATATCTAATGTCATAAAGGAGGGTGATACAGGTGCAAAGGCATTTTACGCTTAATCGTCCGGCCCAAAGCTTTGATATCACCCACATGGTACTCCACTCTGTGTGGCTAAGTAGGCTTAATCTTAGGCTCCCCTATTGATCAGTTTTGTTGCCCCTGTAACGTCTTGGGTGGCTTAATCTTATGAGCTGAATTGTAGAAACAGTACTTTGGTGTATAAAATGTCCTATATCTTTTCAGGAAATGTCTCTCCTTTCAACCACCAAGTTATTCAACTAAATACGTAATGAAATAGATGAGGATGGGATTCTCATGAGTACTCCTTTCGGTCAAGAATCGTATAATTTGCGTTTAGGATCATTACAACAGTGAGTTATTGCTAATTGGCCAATCCACCGTGATCTATGATGAATTGGGATGAAACACAGATTGGAACTGGTACTCTCAGTAGTCCCAAGCAGTATATTATAAGACTAAATGCATCCAGTGTGACAACCTGTAGTAGTTCGAGAAATTCCAGGATTTCTATTCACGAGCAGATTGAATTTAGTGGTAATCAAACAAATATACAGGGCCCCCTTTTCTTGTGCTAAGTAGCAAATTGTATCAAAGAAAAAAGGGGGGAACTTGGCTTCCGATTAAGCCCAATAAGAATTCAAGGCCCGGACAGAAAACCCAGGGCCACAAAAGAAAAGGCCATTCAACAAGTAAATTAAAAATAACCAATCGATCACTCCAAAGTTACACAGAAAAATCAACAGTGCTCCAACCATTTGAATTCAAAGCAATCAAATTAAAGAAGAAAGAAGTCCAATTTTTTAAACTGAAATTCCCATAATTAGTGGTGATATGATCACCGCTGTAGCGGCCACATCGTCCACCCTTTCTCCTTTCTTACAAAACTTGATTCTTCCTTTGAAAATATGCACCGGTCCAGTTCCAATGATCAGAGGGTTGCAGTTGAACTTGCCTGATAAGTTCCAAGATACTTGCTCATGCTTGCCTAACTAGTGGGCACATATTATTTAGAGGATTTTACTGAAAAAATCATCATAGATCACCCCTTAACAAAAATACATCATATTAGTTGTGCATCTTTTGGGCATTTTTTTTCTCCTGTAGAGACGATTGATGCATCGGTAAGAATTTCATTATGAAAATGCCCAGTTGCATCTTTTGGGCTTTTTTGTTTGTTTTTGTTTTTTTTTTTCCTTTTTTAATGAAATCTTGATTCGATTTTCGGTTTTGATGTAGCAGGTGCTGGAATTGGAAATCAAGGTCTCTGCGATGGGTTTTCTGTATAAAAGTAAAAAACAGGTAATAAACCTAGTTTGGTCTTAGATTCTTTGGGGCTTCTATGGGTTGCTTTTTCTTTTTATATCAGTGATTTGACTTTTGGTTTTAATTAACAGGTTCTGGAATTCGGTAAAGATGTGGAGATGGGTGGAGTTGACTGTGAAGTGAAGAAGGTGGGCTGAGTTGATTTGGTGAAGGTAGGGAGCTGTGTTGGTTAAGTGTTGGGCAGAAGGTGGTAGGGATGTGATTGGTTTATGTTTTGTATTCTGGTTTAACTAAATGGGTCCTTTGGGTTAGCTTGGGACTGAGCTTAAGTTAAGAGTATTTTGGTTATTGGATGGGGCTTTCTTGGGGCAGGCAAGTAGAGATTATATATGTTAGGTAATTTGTAACCCTTGATTTTGTTGAATAAAGTGAGAGAGACAATGAGAAGAAAGAGTCTTTGTATGCCTTTGCTTTGATAGTGAAGATGATATTATCTCTGTGCCTATGAACGTAGCCTATTTAGGTGAACCACGTAAATACTTAATGCTCTCTTCTTGTGTATGGCTTAATTGATCGAGCACAAGTTTTGCGCTTTTGCACATACACAACAGGATGGTAGAGGCTTGGTAAAGGAGGATAATGTGTGGTGAAGGTGGAGTTTATAAAGGGCTAGGTTAGAGGAGATGTGTGTAGTGGGAAGTGTGTGATTGTGTAGAGATAGTGTGGAAATATGTAGGGACCTGGTGGAGTTTTTCTTGAAGACCGGAGATGAGGGAAAGGATCCCAAATGGCAGTGTTTTGTTGTTGTTTTGTTAATACCTACATCGGATCTTATGCTTGAGCCTTTGATTCCAACATCAGATCCAATGCTTCGCCACAATGTGTAAAAAAAAAAAAAAAGAATAAGAAAATACTAAAGTGTGACGACTCTAGTGCACCCACTGCTAATATGATTTTTTTAGTTAAGGGGTGACCTATGATGATGTTGCTGATAAAGTCCTTTTTTATTTAAATATAAATGTCTTGAAGTCTTACAATGATTACTTCCTAGGTCCCTCAATAGTTGAAAGCTACTCCCATAACAATCTATTTAGACGCCATTTATCCCTAATAAGGTTGACTACGTTTAGACTCTGAAGTGGACTAATCATCCTAGCATGAAAAGCAATTGGTGAGGCCAACTTCCTATTAAGGAGTTGAGAGAGATTTGATGTTCTTGTGGGGGTCAGCTTTGTCTGAGCCTTTCTTTTTGTGCTATGATTGGCTTCCATCTTTTAGAGCAGTGTCTACTTTCTTCTTTTTTTTTTTTTTTTTTTTTTTGTCTATTGTTTTCTCGTGATGTTTTCTTTATGTGCTATAGCTCTCCTATATTGATGCTAAATTCTTCCTCAAACGAAGTCTTTACCATCTCCAAGAAAGAAAAAGAATATATCATTTTCAGAAGGTGGAGATTGCCGCAAAATGAGTGGTTTCATAAATTCATTTCAAATCATTCTAACAACCTAGATTTTGGAACCAATATTGTTGCAGGTTTTTGAAGGGAGTCGTTGGTTACGTAAGAAAAGGAAAAGGGCTAACAGCATTGCTATTAGCGATATCGACACTAAGGCATTTTCATAAAAAAAAAAAAATGTCTATCATGTATGAAGCATTTTGTTGTTAATTTCTAATTTTTTTTCCATCGTGGGTTAAGTTTAAGCATTGGTGGTTTTTTTTTTCTCCTTTTCTTTCTTTTTTTTATAAAAGAATCCCTATATAATAATAGAGGCAAATGCCGAGGGTGTTCATGGGCTTGGTGGGCTGCAGCATGTCCACTTTTTGTTTGACTTAATATGCTTAGAACTGTATTTGGGTGTAGCTTGACTTGCATATGTCAGGCTCAAGCCTACCAATATCGTCAATTATTGCAAGCTGGGTTGGGCTGGACTCGGACTTTTTATAACTTAATCCAAACTCGGCTGATTCATTAGACATGCCAAAATTTTGATCCAGGTCCAACCTAAATACTAAAACCCAAGGCTAGAAGTCGGCCTTGAGCACTCCTACCAATAACCACTTTAAAAAATTCAATTTCTTCACCCACACAGATACCCTCAAGTTGATATTGGTATCAATTTGAACTAATCGTGACAATAATCATCATTAAACTCTATCAAAGTGAGTTTGCATGATTTATAGCCTTCAAGACTGGAAGACTTAATGTTAACCCCTAAGATCGAATGATCATCCTAATAACAATACTGACTGTATATCCCTAGCTCTTTCTTATTCAAGTGGGCTCTAAGAAATGAGATGGCTGTCTAGAAGGAAAAAAAATAAAAAATAAAAAAGCCTCAGCTCTTACAAAATACCTTTCTCAACTCGGAAGAAACATTAACTTGAAGGAAATGTAACTTCACCCCAAGCTCTCTAAAAGCAGGCAATAGTAGTAGCATTCATGGATATAAAAACAATCAGCCTCTTCTTTATCAACTTTGCCTACTTGTCATCTATTGGATCTTGAAAGTTTAATAAGCTTGGGATTTAATTTGGATTGTGATTCGATTACTACTTCTATATGGCGGAAAAATAAAAGCAATTAACCACACAAAAAAGACCACATTATTTAACGTTGAAACCCAAATGAAAAAAAAAACTACGAATTCAAAGTGGACAAAATCAATTACTAACTTATGCCGTACAAGGTATACTCACAATCCTACAGTCAGCCCCTGAGTATAAAGCATTGTAGTTATTTTTTATGGATCTTCATAGCCCACAGTTTCTCTGTGTCTCACTATCAGTGCTTTGACTTTTATAATGAACGATCTCTACGCATAAAGAACAATATTCTACAAGGAAGTAGAAGCCACAAATCTCTAACAAAGAAATAAAAGCATCAACTCTAAACTTGAACCTTTTAGCCCAATCTCTCATGCAAACTCTAGATAATTTTTCTAAAAGTAATTTTAATTCAAAATAAGGGGAGCTTTATGTGTTGTGTTATATTTAGGATTGAGAGAGAACCCCTTAATATAGCCTAAAATTCGTGCCTTAGGGTTGAAAATCAAATCCAAGTGAAACAAGTAGTTCTGTCACAAATTGGACATAAATCTGTACAGGTCGGTTGGCTTTTGCCGTAGGCGTGCTTGAGCGCATGTGAGAGCCCACTCGAGTTCGGCTATCATGCATTTAGTTATTTTGCATCCGGCTTATCAAGTTTGAGCACGATCATCTCTGTCTAGCCCACTCAAGCGCCTAATGAAGCTCGCTCGAACACGGTGCACTTTTTCTTTTTATTATTTACTTCAATTTCAGCACTTCTTGCTTTGCAATCAAAGTCTATATTCAAGAATATAAATACAAATTTATGGGCTCAAATTTTGTTTGAGATTTGAATTTAGCCGGTTCCAAAAATCCTAATGATCTCATTTCCATCATGTGGGTAGCGATACCTCTGCCACTGGCCTACCTAGGAACTCTGAAAATCTAAAGGGAATTTTTATTCGACTAGGCCGGTTAGTATCTTTTGCAAAAGCAGCTAGACCACGTATTGGTCATGTAAAGTCCAGATTTGTGGGGTCTGTATGAGCCCCCCTGTAAATGCATACTTAATATAGGCCATTCAAATTTGAGGCAATTAAAATCTAGATGAAGCTTTTTTTTTTAATAGCAAAACCCTTATTCATGATTAGATTTTCCATCAACACTCCCCCATCTAAAAGGCATGTGTTTGGGTGGGCCTCAGTACCTGAACAGCATTTGAATTAGAAGACTAGAATCCCCTTTATAGTAAAAAATTATAAAAAGAAGAATCAAGAGTTGGAGTGCAATCATCAAAAGCAAAGAGAATATAATTTGGGCCAGATGGATGAGATCTAACCATCTCCCTCCCCTTTGCTCACCACTTTAGACACATATAAATCCCCTTGGGACCTGGCCTGCAGTTCAGCCTCATCAACAACAAGCTGTTACCAAACTTTCTCATGGCATCCCTACTATCTCCTGCTGCTCAAGCCAGCAGCAGCACAAACGCATCATCGGAAGGCAGGCCCAACCAAGCTCTTTCCATAAAAGACAGGGTCTTCAAGGAAGTCATGAACGGCAACTGGGAAGCCGTCTTGGGTATGTACAAGGACATGGACAGCATCCAAACGGCCAGCATCACAAGTTCCAAAGAGACAGTCCTACATATCGCCATCTCCGATAACAGGAGTGACATGGCCAAAAAGCTTCTGGAGATTGTTAAAGATGGAACGAGGATCAAGGAGATGCAAAATGATCAAGGCAATAACCCTCTGCACTTGGCTGCGTCTCTTGGACAGGCCGACATGTGTAGGATCATGGTTGATATAGACTTCGGGCTGATCATGTCTAGGAACATGGATGGAGAGACACCTCTGTTTCTGGCTGCCCTTCATGGAAGGAAGAAGGCATTCTACACCCTCCATTACAAGTGGTCCAGTAACAAAGTTCAACATAATGATTTTTCGCATTGCAAGAGGAATGATGGGAACAGCATTCTTCATGTGACCATCCTCGGAGAGTATTTCGGTGAGCAATCTCTCTCTCTCTCTCTCTCTCTCTCTCTCTCTCTCTCTCTCATTCTTTAGTCTTCTTTTTTTGGTTTTGTCCATATGGTGTAACCTTTATCCATTCATAACCCCAACTAGAGACCAAATTGTGATAGTTCCACACAAAGGGGAAATGACAAAACTGTTGGTGTTGGGTTTCTTTTTTCTTTTTTAATCAGTAACAGTAACTTTTTATTAAAGGCCAAAGGGTTACATTGAGAGAACAATAAAAAGGAAGAAGCGTAAAAGAAATATGAAGGTACAAAAGTTTTGTACCCCATTCATACAACAACTATATTATAAAACCCTCTCAAAGGGGAACCCTCTCAACACTTAGTAAAATGATCTGAATTTTAATTTTAAATTTGAATTAATCCGGACCTTTGATTTAATCTGTGATGGACCCTACATGTGATTTTTTTTATGATTTTATGTTATTAATTTGTTACTACGTAGGTCCCATAAACTACTAGAGTTTAAGAATCTTAGAGTTATACTCAAATTGAAATTTTATTTGGATTAAACCTCTAAATTTTATTGATCTATCCTGACTCTACTTAGAGATAGAGTTTTATTTGAATTAAACTTCTTTGGCTAAGTCTAGCTTGGGCTGAAACTTTTTTTAAGATTCTTGCTTTTATTTTCTATAAATAAACAATCCTCCTTCTCCCTCAATTACATCTATGAATATTTCTTGCTCACCCGAAGGCTTCTCCTCTAAGCTATATTTTTCTTTGCTTTCTCTCCTTCCATCCATGTTAGTATTATAAGCAAAGACCTCAGTTTTTCCCATTATAATAGCATGCTAATTCTTGATTTTTATCCTTGCTATCTTAACTAAGTTTATTTTAATCGTGCATTTACTATGATCTTGGAGGACCACGCTCAAGTCACCCACTCTGCATCATTGCTCAATCATCACCACAATTAGCCAGTGAAATCGGATATAGTCTGCTGGAAACCTTGTCACCTCCCAAATATCAGTCCTTGCTCATCACGGACCCACCTATTCTTGATGCTCACGGTTCATCGTTTTCTTCTTCTGGTCTCCTTCATCGCCTTCATCGTTTTTTTCTTTCCTTCCGTATTCCCTCCAACCTCAGAACCAGATCACCTCAAATCATCTTCATCTTCTTCCTTTCATCTTCTTCTACTCCTCCTCGCCCAAACCGAACCCCAGAAGCTCAGATTTCTTTCCTCTTCTTCCGTTTCTGCCCAGATAACCCAGGCAACCCAGTTACCGTTTTCGTTTCCCTCCAGTGCCAGTGCAGGCCCATCTCTGTTTCTTCACCTTTCTCTTCGTCTTCTTCTTCTTTGCTGGTTCTTTTTTCCCTGCTCTCTTCTCTCTTCCTCTCCTTCTCTCCTTATTCTCCCAGCAGCCAAACAGTCGACTCCCCTCTGTTTCTGATCTTCTCCTTCTTTATCTTCTCTGTATTCTTCTTGCTTTTCTTCCTTCTTTTCTCCTTCTTTTCCCTGTTCTTTCTCCTCCTTCCTAGTTCTCTTCTCTTCTCCTTGTTTTCTTCTCTCTGCTTTTCCTTCCTTCTTGCCGAGACAGAACTCGAACCCAGATCCTGTCGCTTCCTTCTCCGCAACATTTTTCTTCTCCTCTCTCTGTTCTTAACTGAACCGAGCTCAACCCATCTTCTGTTTCTTGTTCTTCTCCTCTACCACTTTCTTCTACTTCCCTCCATTCTCTCCTCCATGTTCTTCTTCTTTCTCAGTCTTTCCTCTGCATTTTCTCTTCTCTTTCTTCTTCCTCGTTTTCTCCCTGTACTTCTTCCTCTTCTCCACTGCAACACTTTCTTCATCTGTGAACCAAGCATCATATCATCTTCATGATACCCACTTCAATTAACACCATCAACCCACCCGACTTGAGCCCACCTGCACGGTCACAAGCACTGCGTCTTTGTCCTCCTTGTCAAACCCAGTTACCCATTCCCACCATCACTTGCAACCCCATCGTCACCTTCATCAGCCCAAGGTCATCGAACTCACGTGGCCCACCTTGGAAGTCATCGCCCACTTCTTCTTTTTCCCTTTTCTTTTTCTTTCCTTCCTTGTTTCTTCCACTCTGCTTGTCCCTTTTAAATCCTCTCCTCTTTGTTTCTATACTTTTCCCTTGCCTTTTCTTGTTTTACTCTCTTTCCTCTCTTCTTCCTGGCTTCCTCGTTCTTCTTCTAATTTGTTTGCCTTTTCTTCTTCTTGTTTTCTTCCTGTTTCTTCTTATTCTCTAATTCATCTCTTTCTCAGTACCCAATGATGAATATATATTAATATAATTCAACATTATGTAGGCCCACCCACGATTTGACTCCCTAATCATTTGGCCCAAATTCAACCGACATATGTTATATTCATGCTTGATCAATTCAATTTTCTTATCCCACTAAGTGATTTTCTAACCCCACTCACTTAAACTATTTTCTAACCCCACTCACTTAAACTAAGTATGCTAACTTAATCACCTATATATGGCAGGATCCATTATTGAAAACCCAATTCAAATCTCCCTTAGCCCAGCTTGGCCCAAACCCACCTGTTAACCTATATGTATTATCCAGTCCAAGCCCAAGACTCGAATGATCTAATGGCCCATGTGGAACCACCTTGTTATCCAAGCCCACTCAGTTTGAACCTTTAAAGTCCACTGCCTTTGGCCCAAGTTCCACTCATTGCTCTTGGATGCATGCATGACCCAAACTACTCAAGCTCACGTGCATTATCTAATAACCCAACCCAAAACCAGTATGTGTTAAATCATTACACCAAAAATTGTACTCAAACCTAACCCATAGGTTTATTTATGCTGTGTAGGCCCCAGATCATGACTCGTATCTCAGCCCGACCCAAGCTTGGTAATTAGGGCATGAACCTAATCATTGGGCCCAATTGCTAATTTTATTTGTTAAACATTATCATTAAGGCATCACACTAATATTCCAGAAGATTCGAGATAGAATGGGTTTGACCCTTTGATCACCATTGATCAAGGCAAGTAGTCTTACTATGTTTGTAATACCCTATCCCACATCGCTTATGAATGAAACATGAGTCTAGTATATAATGAACTATGTACGTTGCTACTAATAACTTGGGCTTAAGCATTTTGGGCCACGTGACAGGCTTACTAAGTTATTGGGCATGTAGGCTACTCAAGTTGTTACAATGGTATCAAAGCCTATCACCAGCCGAAAATGTGGGATCCGTAATCATGCTAGAAAAGCCTTTGAGGCAAGATCGAGACAGAGCTAGGGTGCGTGAGCCTGTGAGTCAAGATAGGGAAATTCGCAGGGGACACGGGTGTGGAAGGATACGGGTGTGGAATGCTTTGGTTCCACATCACTTGGTAAAGTTAGATGGATCCACATGGGGATGTATGGCCTTAAGGGGGTTGATTATAACATCCCATCCTACATTGCTTATGAATGAAATATAAGCATAGTATATAATGAACCATGTAGGTTACTATTAATAACTTAGACTTAAGCATTTTGGGCCACGTGACGGCATACTAAGTTACTCGGCCAGTGGGCTACTCGGGTCGTTACAATGTTACCTTAGTACTTGAGTTTTATATTCCTTGTCTTGGTTATGCTTTAAATGGTAAGTTTAGGTTTACTGAAATAATCATAAGATTTTTGAGGATTATTATTGCCTTTGATTTGTTTAATATTTACTAGACTTGATATTATTTTCATTGACACCATCTTGTTATAAATTAAATTGATTTGCATATTATTATCAGTGATTTGTTATTTAATTTGAGAATGATGGAATTTTGATGAAAACTTGATATTATTGGATTAATTCGTATTTCCAACTCTGACCCTATTTGTGCACTTGAAATTGTGAATTGCAATTTCATGGATTTTTGAATTTGTTATTTGTATACCGTTGATCTTAAAGATATTCTCTAAAGTACGGGCAATGCACTGTGGGGACGCTTACAAGCAAATTTTAACCCCTTTTGGATATGACATTTGGATTGGGACCCATTTGTACAATATTTCTAGTTTGCAGCTAGACCCACTTTGTTTTGTAGAGATTACCGGTATCTCAGGCTCGTGCTAACTTTGGATATGAAAATGGCTTGTACTTGGCGTATACTTTGTGTTTGGTGCAGATTTAATTCTGGTGAGCACACTTTAATATTTTATTTACTTTAGAAATGCCTTATCTTTAGATTGGTTTTAAGATGTTGCTCCTAAGTTATGATGTCTTGATTAACCCTTTTTGTTGCTTCGAAAATTGTACATTTGCATCCTTGTTTAATTTGTATTTGATTTGATTTTATTATTCGACTTTATCACCTTTGAGATTGTCATATTTTGCTCCTTGTTGATTTATTCAAAACCATAGCTTCTAAAATTGATACTTTGATTGTTAACCGTTTGCTACGGTTTCATAGTGGGTCTACTTGCAGAGTTGTACTCAATTCCTTTGTTTTCCCCAGATTTTGGAGTTGAGCCAGACATAGAGGATATTTAGCTTGCATGCGAGACCGAGATTAAGGAATAAGTTGCGAGAATTTCGTTTTGAACATTAGTAGCATATGTAGGAGTTTATTTATATAATTATTGATCAATGAGATTTATTAATTAAAATTTCCTTTACTTTAGTTATTGTGGACCTATTATGCCTCGTAATTTAAGAGTCCTAAGGATCTCAAATTTCGGGGCATGACACTTTGTTTAGCTAAAGCTTTGCCATCATATTTGCTAACCTAGTTTGGTGTCGAAAGCCAACATTAATGTTGGTAGATAATTGCTAAATTTCATTAAAAAAGAATTAGAACTTCCATGGAAATGCTTTTCTATTTGCAACACAAGTAATCACATTAGAAGAATCGCTCTCTACAATAAAAACACAATGGTAGTACCACAAGCTGTTGGCGTTAGTAGAACTGAATCTATGAAAAAGGAGAAAAAATGAATGCTTCAAGACGTGTGATAGCTTTCATTAATAAATATTTTACCACCCCTTAGTGGGATGAAGCCCAGTTAAAGCGATCTGCATTTGTTGGTGTGACACACCGAAACTAATTAAGCAGGATTAGAGATTAATTAAGTTATTAGTTAATTAATATAAAATTACTTATAATAATGATGTTTAACTTCTACTTAGATTAGATTAAGTTCATTGTTGTTTTATTGAGTTTAATGAGTCAAGTTGGGTCATAGATAAGTACTTTGGATTGAGTGTAACCTTAATTAGGTACATGAAAGTCCTTTTTTGCAATTTTAAACTTCATGATTTTACATCATACGTGCATCACATTGATATCATCATGTTTATCTCGTTAAGCTCGTTAACTTTTGTGCTTGACGTAAATGCATTCAATTTCGTTTGAATTAGTTGGACCCTCAAATGACTTAAAGTGGAAATATAGTTGAAAAGTAGGACTTCTTTGTAATTCTGCAAAACCCTGAGAAGTAGGACTTCTTTGTAATTCTGCAAAACCCTAATTTTAAAAAATATAAAGAACCTCCCAGGTAGTTCTTTCTCTTTCTCCTGTTGCAACTACTCAACCCTTCTTCCCCTCCCATTCTTCTTCCTCCTTACCACCATGAGTAAGATGAACCTTGCTTGTGTGAATTAAAACTTCCATATTCATCATTTCGTCTCTTTCCCACCTTCCTTCTCCATTGGAGTCGAGATAGTGGTTTGCATCTTTTCCTGCAGATCTCTCATTGTTATCTTAGGTAAGTTTGCTTACCCATTTACAGACTTCTTGGTTTAATTAAGTCAATGGAGTCAAGGAGACTCCTAGCTCAAGCAAGCACTCATCTTCTTTATTATTTCTTACATGCATGTAACATTAGGTCAAGATTGGGCATTTCTTCTAAAGTTGAGCCAAGAGAAGGATTAGTAATTTGAGTCATAAACAAGGCACGTATAAGCTAATTATTGTTAAATACATGTTGGTAGTTCTGTGATTTTTGTAAATCTCTTGAACTCTCAAATGTGATTTTCAGCCCTTTTATTCTTATTTCAAATGCCTACAGGAATGAATTGAATAAATGGTGAAAAGTGGATTTCAAATGCTAGAGGTTGAATTGAGTGAGAACCACTGCAGTACCTTGAACCCTAGTGTTATGGGTGAAGGAGAGATTTCTGTATAGAGCAGCGTCAGAAATTTTGAAGTTTATGGCTAAGCCATACATATACCAAAAGTCTGACGAAAACTTGGAGTTGAAACTTTCCATTTACGTCTCAAGTCATAGTTAAGTTGTGAAATATTCTACGGCTAAGCCATAGCCAGGCCATGGTCTAAGCCGTAGGCCATCTACGGCTAAGCCGTAGGCTATCTACGGTTAAGCTATAGATGCAAGACAAAATTTTGTAAAAGCCACAGTTAAGCTGTAGGTCATCTAGGGCTAAGTCGTAGGAACCCAAGAATTTAGGTTTAATTAAGAACATCTATAAGACCTTGTAGGACCTTAGTTCTTGGATCGCTTACCCTAATTATTGGCCCAATGGAAAATTACTTGCCATGAAGTGTTTTAAGGGTTGAGATTTATTCATGTAATGTTGTTCATTTGTTTAACACTTATGCATGGGTGTTGGTTTAAAGGACTCTGATACATCATCCCTACACATTGTAACACCAAATAAAGACAACGGTGTATCTGATAACTTAAAACTACATCGTGATGCACAATTAGAAACAATAAATGACTATACTAGAATTGGTTTGTAAAACACCTTGATTCTACTAATTTAAATTGCATAGCATATTGAATCATGACAGTTTCTCTCTATTATTGAAATGATTTTGAAACCGTGATGATATGAATTGACCAGTTCCGTGTGTCGTTCATAATAGCTCGCATGTATAAGTATGTGAATATTCTTTGTGTAATTTCACTTAAGCTCTGGTTCAGGTGTAAATTACATGGGAGTACGCGTGTCATGCCTCGAGATTAGCCCTAACCCCATTATTCTCGGGCTCGAGTCGTGACAATTGGCGCAAAGATTGATCTAAACTCATCAGCTCTTTAAGGACCCAATAGCATCAAACAACCTACATAACACTTAAGAGATGCAACCCACATAATGATGAAAAGTGAGGCCCTATTTTGAAATTTTCCCTTCTAAGAAATATGTGACATGAGATTGTGATGGATTGTGGTTTATAATGTCATAGAAGAACAGTGGACCACAACAGTTGACAGCTAAGTTAGTTGAACCTCAGTTCAGCTGACAACTGTTTCTTTTCAGCTGAACTGTGGCCGTTAGAGTTAGTCATGCAAGAGGATTGTAATTTGTTATAGCTAAAGATAAATGAGTTTCTCATGAATGATTCCAGCTATCTGAATCTGTTGTAATGAGGTCTATATAAGACTCTCAGATTGTGCTTAGAATTATCTTTAGAATGAAAGAGTTTTTTCTCATCTTCAGATAGTACTTAGAATTATCTTTAGAATGAAAGAGTTTCTTCTCATCTTCTTCTCTTTGTTCTTCTCTGTTCTTCCGTTTTACTAAAGTCTTCTGTTTATGCATTGCAGATTTGGCCTTTCAAATAATAAATTGGTACCCAGAACTCACCAAGTTTAAGAACGAAAGCGGGCAGTCGGCACTCCATCTTCTGGCGAGCCATCCCTCAGCTTTCAGAAGTGGCAACCATTTAGGTCTTGTTGGCGATTTCATCTACCGCTGTGAGGCCTCTGTCTCTCTCTTCTTTCTCTCTCTCACACACACGCCTGAGCCCAACAATTGAGGATACTAACTGTTCAATGGATTAAGGTACCAGGTTCTTATCCACGTACTGTCTCGACCTATGCGACCCTCATGGTGCCCCACCAATCATGGAAGATACGGGTTCGATATCAAGATTGGACCACACCATACATACAGTTTTAAATCAACCCCACCATCAATCCCTTGATTTGTGGCCCTCAAGTTTAATGGTGTTAAAATAATTGATTTTACTTTTATTTCAATTCGATGGTCCCATCCATTTGGATCAGGGTAAACCATGTGCATTTGACTTATGCATTAGTAGCAAACAATCAATTCTGGTTCTGCGCCCTTTTCGGTTGCCTTATCATTTTTGACTGAATGTGAAATTATTATAGCAGTCTAATCCTAACAAGAGAAATGGGCATTTAGATCTTGAGAATTTGGCCATTCACATCCTCATTCCTACAATTTTCAAGTTTGACCCCTTTATAGGAAGTGGAAACTCTTAGATGAAAGGGAGAGGGTATAACATTCTAAAAATTTCTCACCAGTTACCAAACATGATCTAAGGGATTCTCAGGTTTATTTATCCTCAATGAAGAAAGCCTGTTCTAGGGGTAGTGGGGAATCCTCATATCTGCGCATTAATCACTTGTTACCAAATTAAAAATTAAAAATTAACTTTTTGAAGATACCATGTCCACATATACAGGCTTGCTTGTTGAGGAGCTTGCGGTCAAGTCCGAACAAAGTCTCAAGGAAACCACTGCAGAACAGAGTTCAAAAGACAGCACTCTTAAAATTCCTGAAAATTATGAAACCTGTTTCAGTGTACTCCAGATTTTTGGGAATGGTCTTCACGCTGGTAAGATGGATGGAAAGATTGACTCAGTGAAACGGTATATCAGTATATTGTTAATGTTGGATTGAAACTGCTCATCATGTGGATGTATTCATTGTTTGTATGAATCAACTTAGGTTTACATGTCTAAATCATTGAGACCCTTAAATCCTTCAATATCCTCTTTCAAGAAGGAAAATGTTTTTTAGTTTACCTTCCATCCTTTAGGAGACCTCATCCCAGCCAGCATTGTGAATTGGTGGTTTTGAACAGGTGCTCAAGAGCCTTTTTTTATTATCTATTTATTTATTTATTTGTCATTGAACACGCGAATGAACAACATTGGTTATGTGAATGGTACAAGAATTGATATATGAATTAGTTGTGTCCCTATCCTTAGTACAGTGCCGCGGCTAATGACATGGCAATCCTTCCATTTGGTGGATAAACACAGGTCATGATCTCCTCTGGGTAAAAGGATTTATTGGCCATATAAGCAGAAAAAAGAAACAAAAAAACTTAGCATGTGAAGTAAATTTGATAAAATCGTTACTTAGGAAACATTAGGGATGCAAGATGGGTCATGTCAAGCGGTGCCCACATGTCCAGACCTGCATGAAAATCCAGTTCGGGCTGAGCATGTTGGGCACCGGCCAAGAATTTGAAGATCAATCAAAATTTGGTAAAGCTAAAGTTCGGACCTTGGTTACCTGATTTAAGCTCCATTTCCCTGAATTACATATATGTTATGCTAATATGAAATTGCATATTACAAATATAGCATAGCCCCATGATATAATATTTAATATCACCTAGGATTGGGCCTGGACCCAACACTCAGGCTAAGGTTCTGAAATTTGGACTCTGACTTAGCAATCCAGGTTTCATCTGGAATAGCTTGATACTGGCCCAACAGATTCACATTGTACTCAACAGTTTCCAGTGGCTCTCCCTGGTGACCTGGTCAACCTTTCTGTCAAAGTCAGTTTGTGGGTCTTACTAATGGAACATCACCATCATTATCATCACTATCATCAACAACAACATCATCATCGTCATACATGAATTTTTATGTTATAATCTCCTATCTAACCCTTAGAATTCTCATATTTGAGCCTTTTTCATCAACAAATCAATAAAGAGATGGATGAAGTGTTTTTAAGTGTTTGGCATGCAACATTTGCATATGATCTATTTCTTATATGTACAATTATTCACTTAAACTTCCACTTTTGTCTCTCTTGTAAACTTGTTACTCAAGTTTGGTTTTTACTGTAAAATATCAAGAACTTCTTGACATTCTCCTTCGACAATATAATCTTTCTCTTTTTATAGTTTTTGCCCCAGACACATGGAAGTCTTATTTTTGTAAAGATAAAGCAGACATAGAAGCAGCTCAGTCATCAAAAACCACAAGTAAGTGTAGAACCTTGTATTGATAGCAATGTATTGAAAATCTGGACTCAGGAAAGCTCATGAAGTGCTGTTGAAATTGATTTGTGCTAACAGTACAGCCAGTTGATATGATGCTCAAAATGGAAAAATATGAAAAAAAAGTCATGAGTTGTTTTAGAGATATCAATGGACGTCCATTTAGCTGGTTACTCCAAGAATCTGACCCAAAAAATCTGGGTATGGATCCTCTGTTTTGGACATCAATTGATAATTGGGTCTGGGCCCAGATACAGTTGGGTCCATATCCGTTACCCGAATCATATAAAAAACAATATACTTAATAACATATCATATTAATAAATCTTAAAAATAATAATACATAATCTATAACACTATTAGATGAAAATATTTGGATTTTGTGCTGTGCTCAGGTCCAGGTGCAATAGGATCCATTAGAACTAGGTCTAAGTGAAATGATATAATTGGTTGTAGGTCTAAGTTCACCACAAACCTGTTTACATCCCTAGGTCGTTTGTAATTAATATCTACTGAGGAAAGGGCAAGATTATCTTCTAAAAGATGGAAAGACATGGTAGTTAGAGAATGGTTCTTGCATGTGGATCTTTCACGTGATGCACACCAAAAGTTATCTTCGTTCAGAAATTTAAATCACCAAAGCCACCTTCTTAAATCCAAACCGTTCGAATTAATATTATCCCCCTTTATTAGTACCAGACGAAATTTCACGTTGACCAGAGTAGAACCTGCCATTAGTTTTATCACAAGTAAAACATGAAAAATATAAGGTGAGGAAAACAAAACAGAGGATTAGAACAAAAACATTTGTCACGACCCAAATTCCGGGGTCCTGTTGGAATCAGAGTAATAATACATTGGCATACGATTCATAAATATAAATCAAATAAGTACATAAGGCATGAGCATCATTTATTAAAATAAATCCTTTCATATAAATCAACCAATAGAGATTTTAATGTCTGAAATTTTTAAATTAAAATCTATCAAATAATAATTAAATGTCCAATACTAAATATCTCCCTAAACTACTAAATTTTTGGATGTAATCGCTCTTCTTAGCCACGCATGCCAAACACTACGGGTTGATTTTCGCCATTCTCCGGTTCAACTGCAACTTGATTACCTTAAGGGGGGTAATCAACATCAGTATAAATTGGTGAATGAATTCCTACTCTCACACACATTCACAGTTAATATAATAACATTATTAGAACAGTTAAATAATAAACAAAAATAATGTAATCAATGAATAAAATTCATGCCATGACACTTTTCTGAATTACATCCTCACACCCAGCCTACATCATCGTGCCATCTTAATATATCACAATTATCGGGATGCCACGCATGCATCTCCTCATCCAACGTCCCTTAGGACGCACTGTTTCAAGACCTCAATGTCCAATTATCTATTCTATGCACAACATAACCAAACTTTAAATCAAACCCAATGGTCTAGAATCACACAATAATTCATATCATGCTAGTAGTTCAGATTTTGCCCCATCTCAATAAAATCATGCACAATAGAATTTATAATTCAAAATATTTTCTTGTTTATCAATTTTTATATGCCACAATTTCATTCCCACATATCAAATTGTTATGACATAGCCTTATTCAATTACAGACCATATAACATATTATCATCACAGTACACCTTTTTCCTTTAATCATTAATTATTAGAATGTGAATGGACTTTTATGAAATTATGATTACATTAGGGACTCTGTTATAAATGTCCAATAAAACATATGCCTACATATCTATACAGAACATGGGTTATCGTCAAACCTAGTCGGTTGAAAGCCCTCTCACGCTCTGTCTTGATCAGGTCATCAGATGCTGGGATCCAATGGTCCAAACTGATTGAGACCATTACTCCCAGTTCGCACAAGGGTCCACTACCAGATTTGTGGATCAAATCTGGCATCAGGTGGGTCATGTGGACCCACAACCCATGTCGACATCATATGTCTTTTAACATCTAGAAATTTAAAAATCCCCTTTCTGGTTTGAATTTCATCAAGATCTTCCATCTTTGTTGCCTCACTCATCATTCAACAGTATACCAACGCAAGAAAATCATTATCTTCTTGTTCAAGATCAATTTCTTAGGTTTTTACTCATCATCTAGCCCATACAGAGGTCGCCAATAATGTGATTGGCTTCCAAAAACCCCAATTTGTTAAACCTGTCTGAGTTGCTCCCCTATTGAACATGCATACTAAGGCTGGCCAAGGATTCTCTTTCAGATCATTGGATCTGATTGACTACCACATGATCCATGTGGGGCCCACAGTCCAGGCATGAACAACTCGACTTGATTCCTGGTTTATTCTTGGCATCGGACTTTCCAATTTATATACAAATCACACTCCAATCTTAAGGAATAGACATAGGAGCATCACTCACCTCTTTTAAACTTTTGTGATGTTAGCTATCTGAGGTCGAGAGCAAGACATTCACCGTTGCTTGATTGCTTGTCTCCTTCTTCTTCTTAGTTTCTTCCTTTTTTTCTGCTCTGAGTGCTTTCTTAGGTTTTCCTCTCTCCCCTAAGGTTTTAGAAAAAGTAAGGTAAGGTGAATAAGAGACTCTATATATATATATATATATAGCCCATCCCTCTCCATTCCTAGTAGAGGTCACGCACAAGACTCCTTTCCTTTATGATTTCCGTACAGTCAGATTTCCTTCCAAAGTCCTTTTTCTTTTGAAAAGGATGTGTCAAACAATGCTGAAATCCTTTCCATCTCCATACTGTCATATCTTACTAGGATATTTCCTCAAGAGATCTTAATCTAATTGAACATAGGACCCACCAATCTCAATCATCTAAATTAAGACTCAAGGATAGGTCTAAAATTCCTTAATTATGAATCTAATTACACTGAAAGGTTTGTTAAGGCCTTGGGTATGACAACATTCTCCCCCTCTGTTTTGTTTTCCTCTGGTTCCCCTGGTTTGGGTTGTGTAACGGTAGGCCTTCTTAGGTTCCACACTCTTTGTACTGGTCGGATCTATTGATCTTGCTCTGTCTTGTATAGTGGGATTTCTTCCTCTATTTTCTGATCAATAAACTTACACTTACCTTCCAAAAAATATCACATGGCTGGGAGTTTAACGGTGTACATTATTCAAACTCGTTTACGATGAGGGGTGAGAGTTCAAGTGTGTAGATGGTAAACAGATCAGGTTAAAATCAGGCCCAGACTCTATGGTTTAAACCCAACCTAACTAGGAATCTATGCTCCTCGAATAAGGTCAAAATCATGTGAGATACACGAACTTGTGGTGGAAGTCACTGGCTCTACCAATCACAAGCTGGGTTGTTGGATTTACCAACAAAATAAGCATCATTAGTCATAATTTAAATGCATTTAATCTAAGGTGATTAACCGATAAATTTCTCTTGTGCAGCCGTGCTGTCTATTAGGTGGGACCTTGTGAAATTTTGGGGTCCTCCATTAAGACGTTCTCCCTGCATTGGCAAGAGTGCATGTGTGAGGGAATAATTTCCCATGATTAACTATATTGTGAAAATTAGAATAGCTCCTTGCCCTAGTGGCACTGGCAGACCTAAGTACAGCTGAGATTAGAAAATTTCCAAAAAACGACCCTATAATTTTAAACATTTGATGCTTTTTTTTTTAAATTTCTTCTTTTATATATATATATATATATATTACATTGACACTGGAAAATTCCCCAGGTCTGCCACTACCTAGTGGTAAGGACTATTCAAGGTTTAAACCTTGAATGTGCCACTTTTACTGTATGTCTGGGCTTTCTTTTTTCATATGTTTGGGCTTCTTCTCTCAAGTGTCTGAGCTTACTTTTCCACCTGTGCGGTAGTATTGGACACATCCTAGCTGAGGTACTAAAAAACCAACACTGAAAACAAAATTGTACGTTTTGCTGGTTCATGTAATCGTCATATATGTGAAGTTTACTTCAAAAACAATTCACAAGCTCAAGCAACCTCACTGAGGTACATGCACATGTCCTTGTACTTGTGACTGGTTAGGTGCTTCTCTTCACACTTGTGCAGGCGATCTCTTCCCCCTTAGGTGGGCTACATTGGTCCCGGCCCTAGGCTGGGATTTAAATAAAAAAAAAAGTCTATTTTGAAAGTTTGAAACCGTACTAACTTTGCTTATTATTTATTTTTCCGATGCATGTTGGCAAAACAGAAGCTAAGGAGAATAAACTGCCCTTCCCTCCCAATTACTACACGTTCTTCAGCTTCTTGGAGTTTGTATTGGAGCTCCTCCTAATAATTTTTGGTTTAGGTTTGTATACCAATCTTCTAGTTACATATCAAGGGAGTAAACTTTGATAAAATTCTCTGTGATGTTTCTTTCGGAATATCCAATGGGTAATTTGTGTCAATATCTTTAGTTAAACACTGTAAAAAGCCATTGGCTTTAATTTCTTTACAAACTACTCAGAATTTCTTGAGATGTATGTCCTAAAATTTAACTCTTTCAACTTAAGTTTGAGCCAAGACAGCCTTTTAACCTAATGTATTATTCTAACATATTTACAGGATTCTATAAGGTAACCAAGATGAAAGAGAAAAAGCAGAAGCACACGCATTCATTGCAACTCATGAAAGAACTTGTCAAAAGCGCAGATTTATGGGAGGCTGAAGACACTGGTTCAAAGCCCTCCGACGACTCTCTAGACAACTTCGGGCGTGAAAGAATTATTGGTCATATATACAAAGAATTGCCAGAACCAACATTAGATGGGACTGTCAGTGAGGGCCCCAGTCCAAGGCCAGATGAAAATTCTAAGGGTAAGCTAGAGAGTGTCTGGTCTACTAGTTTTACAGTTAATGACCAGGCCTGTGCAGCTCACTTACATGCATGTCATTCATGGTTGAATTGATGGGTAAGGTGGCTCAAGGGTTTTTTTGCAAAAAATTAAAAATTGAGGCTACCCTAATCATTGAAATTGTTGATCTGACGGCCTTAAACTTACATATGTTTTAGTATTAGATTAAGTGCCAATTTTTGTGTATTTGTGTTATCAATCTAGTAGTCAATATATTTTTGAGTGTAGATTAACGATGACAAGACTCCTCTTGGGAAAACGCTTGTTATGAGAACAATAAGGTCTCCCTTCTGCAAGAACTTCCAGCCCCTTCGGCTGGGGTACCAAAATTAAAAAAAAAAAAGGCACCCCTTAGGACAAGCAAAATATTCTTTTGATTAGATGATGATATCCTTGATTTTAGGCCTGAAAGATTGATGGCCTTTTATAGATTTGGTATCTTTTCCTAAAATTTAATGCAGATGAGTATGATAGGATCATAGTCAAAACTTGGAAGAGTGCCAATTTACAAAAGCATGTCTCCAAACAGTCAAAATCTTATGTCAACTGTGATGTTAATTTTGTTAGATAGGAAACAATATCACCAGAGAGGGGCTCTAATTATTGTACATATTTCATCCATTGTGTCACTCATTTAAGAAAGGAACCTTTGTTCGTCTTTGTCCAACATTTTCACCATTAGATTTCTAACTATTAACCAACACAACTTGATCATTTCTCATTATTTAGTATACAAAACAAAAAGAAGTATGTAAAGTTCAGAAATATGTTATTTGTGTCTGTGTTCAGTTTAGACATGTATATGCAGTCTAGAAGTTTCTCTCATGTTGTGTTTTTCTCCTCAATTATGAAATCTGTTATCATTTCAATATATATATATATATATATATACATACACTTATGTAAGGTGTGGATAAGTTGTGAGACTTGGGGCAGTAAATATTTGAGAGCTACGGCAATAGTGCAACAATCAAACATAATATCCAAGGTTTTTTCAGATAACGAAGTTGAGATCGAGAGCAGAACGACAATGATCCCTGAGCTACCAAAAACTGGTACTGCAAATCGTCGTAGCAATGTCCACAAGAAAGAAAAGAAGGAAAAGCAAAAACATGACAACCACAAAGATGAACGACAGACAAAAGAATCTGCCAAGAAAGGTACTTCTGTCTCTCTCATTTCCATTCTTCATTGCATTTTGAGCTGCCTATTAAATCTAAGATTCACACTTCTTCTAAACTGTGAAAGTACAGAATGGGCTTTATATGGATGAGGCTCTTAAATGAGTTGCCAGGGTGATGTGGAAAGTGCAGTTAGTTGGCACTCTTCTAACGGTTGACTTAGGAGAAACCTGGGTCATCAGCTCAGACGGTCTAAGTAAAGATGTAGATGTCATTTTTCACTATTGATGTTCGATTGCATTAGATTTCCTCAAGTGCTATAGTGGCAGTTGACTAAGATATTGTTACAAAAATAACAGTATTCATCATCCCCGAAGCTCATTCCCATCAATTTGGAGTTGGTTTAAAGAATTCTATTCTTAAAGTACGTTGTACCAGTGAAAGAAGACATTGCTACTTGCTATAATTTTTTTTGGAAGATATTGCTAATTGTTATAATTGGCATCCTTTATTTATCAAAACAACGAATACTCAATGAAAATCCATCCGCAATATGTTGACAGATGTGAAGGAGAAATCACCATTATTAGTTGCAGCAAAGATGGGAGTGACCGAGATGGTAGCAGAAATTTTGGACAAATTCCCGGTTGCAATCGACGACATGAATCAAGAAAAGAAGAATGCAGTGCTATTGGCCGTGGAGAATAGGCAACCTACTGTGTACAACTACTTGCAGGAAAGGTATCCTAAAAAGGAGAGTATATTTCAGAAGGTAGACAATGAAGGGAACAGTGCACTTCACTTGGCTGCATCCCTTGGCCAAGATCGCCCTTGGCTCATTCCTGGTGCTGCTCTGCAGATGCAATGGGAGCTCAAGTGGTACAAGGTGCATCTCTCTCTCTCTCTCTCTCTCTCTCAGAGCAGGTGTGTGACTAGCGCACTTATCAGTCCGCACGTTGCTGTGGGTCCCCATAGGGCCCCACTTGCAGCTGGGACCAGGGGGGTTTGATCTTTGTGGGCCCTATATACCATTGGAGTTTGGATCTTATTTGCTGATCCTATCATTCTCATCCGGGGTCTTGCAAATTTAACAATAACTTTTGAATGGGTGTAAACTCGCTGAGACCTGTGAACTATGGGTTTGGTCCATTTGGATGGATAATTTGTTGGGCCCCTCTAAGGGTGTACACTTGATAACTACTACTGCTAATGTGTTAGTGCACAATTAATGATTCTACAATTCTAGAATCCACTACAGTGCACAAATAGGGAACCCCACCATAGTCACTAATCTTATATTTGACACTCATCTGAATGGATTTGACTGTTGATGGAAGGTTGAACTTTTTTTATAATATGAAGCCATTAAACTTGTATGCCATGGATAAAAGTGTTAGAGGAATGTGATTAGGGTCAAACTTGATTCTTGCAGTGGTCCCTACCCATGGTCTCATCCTGAGCTGAGACCCACAAGTGGGCACTATAAAAGGTTCTCACAGTGGCTCCGTTAGAATAGTTCTCATTAAAACAAAGGAACCACACCCCCTCCCCCTTTATCACCTTTCCTAAGCTCGAGCTTAAGATAAGGTAAGCTCAAGTGTGTGGTTTACGCTTGTGGAGCCCACTGGGGACTCACATGGGATGGGGGGATTTGAAGGACTCCATAGGACTCACATCTCTACAAAAAAAAAAAAAAAAAAAAAAAAAAAAAAAAAAAAAACAGCCCCAACTGTGGTTTCTATCATCTCTATCTGGGCCCTAAGAAATTTAATGGTCAACAGTCTAATCAAATCGGTATACAATCAATCCAATGGTCTAGTAAATTCGGATTTGACCAAAAATTGGCGAACACAAGTAATTCAGGAGGATCATGTGTTTGGTCTATTTGGATGGGCCAAAGGTGGGCTTATGAAATTTCTTATATAAGCTTGAGTATAGGACAGCCTCTCCTAAGCTCAAACTTCTATAAGAAATTCCATATACCGGAGCCCTTAGGGCCCACCTTTGGTCCATCCAAATAGACCAAACACATGACTCCCCTGAATTGCATATGTTTACCAATTTTTTGTTAAATCCAAATTTACTAGACTGTTGGATCGATTATACACCAATCTGAATGAAATGTTGACCATAAAATTTTTGGGGTCCAAATGGAGATTATAGAAATCACGGTTAGGGTTGATTTTTTGGAGAGAGGAGAATCCTAAAGAGTCTTTCAAATCTCCCATCCCCATCCCCATGTGGGTCCCTAGGTGAGCCCTACAAAGTGTGAGCCGCATACTTGAGCTTACCTTATCCTAAGCTTGAGCATAGGAAAGGGGCTTCTATATATATATATATATATATCTAAATATCAATTTTGATGTGGTGCATGTGGACATATGGAGGTTTCCATGCGCTTAGCACTGTGAGGCCCACTTGCTTGCTCACCATAGGATGGAACCTACGGGAATTTGAGGATTTAGGTGGAGCCCTCCTATATATAAAATATCAACCCTATTTGATCATGTTTGCACTATCATCTAGGTCCCACAAGTCCAATCCATTTGCAAACGGTGTACGGTCAATCCAACGGTCCACTCCATTTACATGGATGCAAATCCATGGGGGCTGTGATTTATGTTAGGGGGATCAGAGTTTTCTCCACGTTTCCTAATACCATGAGCATCGAACCCATTGGGCGCACCCTATAATTTATCTTAGTGGACCATAAAATAAGGACTCCCTTGATTAATCCAAAGTTTGTTCTTATCCATATGGGTTGGACTCGGGACTATTGGATTGACTGCGCACTCATTTAGATGGTCAAAACAAATGGGTTATTGATTAGAATGATGATACGAGCCTTCATTTTTGTACACAGGGCTATGGGCTTCCCCACTGGTCCCATCCCCAGGTGGGACCTATAAGGACTAGTGCTCACTATAAGGCGAGCACCGGTGCATAAAAAGGGGTACACTATATATAATCGAGATTGAGCTCTCCATGTGCACCTTGCAGTTGGAGGGTCTCACCTGAAGGCCCCTAGGTATAGAGCTCAAGGTTCAAAAGACTTTTTAGATCCAACTTGTGTAAAAAAATATGATGCCTAATTGATTATCCTAACACTTTGATCAATGGGTCAAAAAGTTTTACCCCTTAAAAAAGTGTTGAGAGTATTCAACAGTCAAGTCCATTCAAGTGTGTGTTAAAAAAGGAATTGGTGTAATTTAGGGCGGTCATGTTTGTACAGGCCATTTGGATATGTGATCAAGTGGGCCCCACAATGAGTTGTGCTTGAAATACTCTATGCACATTGTGTGCACTAGATAAATTTTCTTTATATATAATATTTAAGGGTTTTTCTTGAAAAAATCTTCTTAGAGTCTTTGAAGAACAAAAAGGACATTGAAGATTTTATGGCCCAGAGTGGTCCCATAGACCCTTTCCTGGTTTTTTTTGTTCAATATTATTCATGAGCAGTGATATATATGTCAAGCATAACCATTTCCTTATTCATTCTTCCTCTTCCGCATATCTTTTTCCCTTTCCCCTTCCCTATGTTCCGTTTGGGTTTTGTCTGGGGTGAGGAGGGGAAAACCAAGAAGAAGAAAAAGAAAAAGAGACAATAGATACAAAAGAAAAAGAGAAGATGAGGAATAGGAGGAAGGAAGAAGAAAGAGAACAAGAAAGAAGAAGAAACATTGGGAAGCGAAAGAGGATGAGAGTGGTTTAATGAAAAGTGGAAGAAGAAGAGAAAAAGTAGAACATATGGGAAAACAAAAAAAGAAAGAAAATAAAAAAGGAATTGAAACAATAAAAAAAATGAAAAAGAAAAACTCATTCTGTCTGCAGTTTACTTTGGGTATATTACGCTTGAGCATAGATATCTATGATCAAGCGTAATTTACCTAAGGTGGAATCATAGTACTTTTTTCTTTAGACATTGTTAATGGGCAGCAATTTTTGTGCTCACTAAAGATAGAGATGAGTTATTTTTCTCTATTTTTTTTTCTTTTTTCAATTCCTTCTTCTAGTTCCTTTTCTTTTTTGTTTCCCTATCTGTTCTTCTTCTTTTTCTTCTTGATTCTCTCTTCTTCTTCTACCATTCATTAAACCACTCTCATCTTCTTTTTCCTCCCAACGTTTCTGCTTCTTCCTTATTGTTCTTCTTCTCTTTTCTTCTTCCTTTCTCCTCTTCCTTGTTTTCTCTTTTTCTTTTGTTTCTACTTTCACTTTCTCTTTTTCTTTTTCTTGGTTTTCCCCTCGCCCAAATAGAACCCAAACGGAACATGGAGAGGAGGAAGAGGAAGAAAACATGAGGAAGAGGAAGAAGGAAGGGAGAAAGGGTTATGCTTGAACATAGATATTGCTGCACATTAATAATATTGAGAAAAAAAATAAAGGCCCCAAGGAACCACTCTGGGCAATAAAAATCTCAGGGTGCTGTTTGTTTTACAAAGACTCTAAGGAGATTTTTCTGTGAAAAATGCCTAGTTTTTATCTTTGAGAAAGTTGAGTTGGACCACCCAAATCCAGCCCAATTACTCTCGGGGGTCAGACTGACCAGCCCTGGCGAGTGCGTGAAATATTGGACCTATTAATTAGTTCAATAATATGGTAGCTAAGAAATGGTCAATTTTGTACACTTCAGCTATTTAGCATGGCAAGTTACTCCTGTTGTCCTTTGAGCTTGTTGAAACCATCTATATGTTTAGTAGCCCAATATCATCATCATCATCATCATTATTATTATTATTATTATTATTATTATTATTATAAAAGCCTTATTCCACGTATTGGGTGTCAAATCCTTATTTTTCCCATATGTCTTATTTTCACTAATTCAAGAACATGGGTCCTTCTTGTTCCTGGTTCATATGAGCAGTTCATCAGGGATTCGATGCCCCGCCATTTCTTTGCACGCCTCAACAACAAGCGTCAAACTCCGAAGGAAGTGTTAACTAAGACTCACAGAGAGCTAGCCAGGGTTTCAGGCAAATGGCTAACCAACACAGCTGAATCTTGCTCAGTCGTTACGGCTCTTATTGCAACAGTGGCTTTTGCCTCAGCAACCACGGTGCCAGGGGGAGTCAAACAGGACGTGGGCACCCCGGGCACCCCAGTTTTTGAAGGGAAGCTCCCCTTCGACTTGTTCGCCATCTCTTCCCTGGTTGCATTGTGCTTCTCCATCACCTCCCTAACCATGTTCCTCTCCATTCTCACTTCGCGCTACCAAGTGTGGGACTTCTACTATAGTTTGCCGTCAAAGTTGATACTGGGACTTACCACTCTCTTCGTCTCCATTGCTTCCATCTTGGTGTCATTTTGTTCTGGCCATTTCCTTTCCGTCAGAGGCAAGTTGAAGTTCGCCGTCTTTCCCATATATGCATTAACATGCCTACCCTTAACACTATTTGCTGTGGCTCAATTTCCCCTTTATGTGGATCTCATAAGATCTATCATGGCACCTGTGCCGAAACGCAGTTTCGAGGTTACTTCTATCTAGTACTTAATCCATACTTTCTGTTACAAGTAGTTTCTTTGGGTGTTCTCTTTTTTTAGCAATTTTTTATTTTTATTAGATGGGCCAATAATCTTCAGCATGTGATTTTGTGGTTGAAGTTGTTTGATTTTCTCTGAGTTGATTTCTTGAATCATAAGCGTGTGATTTCTTGCATGGAATTGAAATTAGGCTTCTTTGATTGATGATGTTCTTGCATGGAAATCAACCTGAGGAACCAGTTGATTTCACACCGGCTCTGTTTGAATCCTCTTATATGGGTTTTCTTGCACTCTAGGTACCTGTAAATCTAATTATCTATAACTGGTTGTGACTAAACAAACTACTGTGACTTAGAGTAACTCAGGAACTTATGTTCAACAATCCTTTTGAGTATCAATTTTATCAAAGGAGAGAGAAAACATTCTTTATTTCAATTTTCAACCTTGTTGTAATACTTCAATATTATGTGAACAAACTGTGGTTAATTTGGAAAGTTAAATTGATGTCGGGTTCTCTGAGTAATATGGATTTATGTACAGCAATAGTAACGTCGGTGGGACCCCTGAATTCGCGGAAATTATTTGTAGTTTGCATTAGACTGTCTGTTTCTTGTAATTAAATAGATATGAATTGTTACAAACTCATGACCGATTGTCTCTTTTACTATGTTAAGTTTTGTAACTAATTATTCTTAACAAAACCTCTGGATGCTAGTACCAGGATAAATACCTCCCCACGGGTGAAGCGCACTCCTCAACAAAAATAACCCCTCTTAAAGGAAATCGAATCGAGGGATATTGAATACCCAAAAACTGCCCTAGCAATTCAAATCATAGAGAAGTTGTGCTACATCTCTACCTCTTGTCATTTGCCATTCAGCTCATTAATTATTCTAGTTGGAGCCCATTTGACCATAAACTCACAAAATTAAATTTAGGTCATGTAGTTCTAGGCTAGCTTTATCTTACTACTAGTCTCATGAGATAATTTGCTGTAAGTCAAGCACGACAATTTTCCAACATATCTTATTTGTATGGTTATCTTAATCTGTGTTGAAAATGCGAACTTTATGTTTTCATTTTGAGTTTTTTGTATGTAATCCCCTAGAGGTTCTTTTTTTTGTACATAGGCTCTTGTGCTTTCAACATTTGTAAATAGGCCCTTACTTTGACATTTTCATACCTTTCATAACCTTAATTAAGTGTATTTGACAATAAAGAGAAGCGGTCATTAGGCTCTTCTTGATTTTGACTATTTTGCTCATATCTTTATTTACTATTAAGAAAACACTTCTCTTTCATACAAATTTTTTTATTTAACTTTTTCACTTTAACTTTCATTTTTTTAACTATACCCACAAAGTTCTTCACAGCAGACGATTAGTAACATCCTCTCCTCTAACATTAAGATAAAAAAAAATTAGTTCTTTTTTTTCCTCTTTTCACATTATTAGTTTTTTTGGCACCTTAGAGCCACTTTGGCACCATTTTTTTTCTTTTTTTTTTCTTTTTTGGTATAATAGTTCTAGTGAGAAGGAAGATTAGAAATCGGTTTGGATGTTAATTTCATCGGGCCTCTCTCTGTGCATAATGATTTTAAAGGCTAGAAAGGTATGTCTCATAAATTTTAGGAATTCAATTGACTATCTCTTTGCATAATGGTTTTTGTAAATTTATGTCTTTATAGTTTATTTTTGTTTCAGCCATCTCCAATATCTAACATTTGGAAAGGTAAGGAAAATTTTGTATTAATAGGGGAGACAATGATTTGAAAAAAGAAAAGTTTTAGGGGAGCCTACTCTTGAGCCACCCAATTGGTTAAATATATAATTTTTTAGCAAACACATTAGATTAAATGAAACTTCTCAATCACTTGCTTGGTTAAAATGATCCTAAATATAATCAATTCAAAACATGATTTGTGCTTGTGCTGCTGATAGTGAATAGATAGTAAAACATGATTTGTGCTTGTGCTGTTAAACATGATTTGTGCCTGTGCTGTTAAACAGGATTTGTGCCTGTGCTGTTAAATAGGATTTGTGCTTGTGCTGTTGATAGTGAATGATCCTAAAGACATTAATCAAAATTGAGACATACAAGAGACGAGCAAGTGACACGTTGATAGTATTGAGGCAATTTAACAGATCTATTATTTAACCCACTGGGGCCTATTGATAAATATTAGAAAACATAGGAGAAGTGTATATACAAAAAGGGTGATAAGAGAAAAGGTATCATTTTGATAAAATTGAGCAAATTCCTTATGGTAGTTACTCATTATCATCAAATGCACATGTTTTGGGATATCAAATGTATTAAAATGCCAAAGTAGGGGCGGGCCTATTTGCAAATACCGAAATCCAAGGGGCCTATTTACAAATATTAGATATCTTAAGGGGTTACGAATTCACGACCGATTGTCTCTTATACCATATTAATTTTTTTAGTTAACCATTCATACAAAAGCGCCCAAACGTTAGTCTCAGCTAAATGCTTTTTAATACCTCCTCGAGTGGATCCCACTCCTTAACAAAAATAAACCCCCCTAAAGGAAATCAAATCGGGGGAGATTGAATGCCCATAAACTACCCTAGCAATTCAAATCCTAGGAAACTCAGTGCTTTTGCTACATCTCTATCTTTTATCATTCACTATTCACTTCTTTAATTATCCTAATTGGAGCCTATTTGACCATAAACTCACAAAGTCAAATGCTCATACTGTAAGTCTAGAATGACAATTTTCCAAAATATATTATTTCTATGGTTTTCTTAATATGTGTTGAAAATGCGAACTTTAAAGTTTTTATTTTTTATTTTTTATTTTTTGCTTTTTATTTAGAGAGTAAGAAGAGAATGCATTAAGCTTCAAAAGTATGATCCACTAAACAAGCAAAAGACATGCGCACTCTATTTATTGCCCTTATACGGCGATCGGCAGCTATACCATAGCATATGACTACTTGAGCAGGCACGCAAACAAGGCAAGGGCCAATAAGAGGGAGAGAATATCTATGAGCCCATGGTCCACAGGGCAAGCGAACTTTGACAAAAGGATAATTTGCGATGAGTATTTAAATGGATTTTTAACAATTCTTTCCCACCGGATCATCCACATCATAAAATTATATGTCTAAAGACGCATTTTCTTGAATTTGCAAAGGGCCCAATCAAGGTTATCAGTGATTGAAAGCTAATTAAACCCACAACCAAGAAGACCCTCTATGAGTAGGGGTGCTCATGGATCGAGCTAGCCTGAGCCCAATCCGCTTCCAACCCGCAATTGGGCTGGGCTTGATCTTTAAGCTTTAGCAGCAAGGTCGGGTTTGGACAAAAAAATTGAGCCCGTCTAATACATGGTATTAAATAATTGTTGACTGTTGAATCTAAAGATTCTAACCTATCTCAATTATTAGCATATTGCATTATTAGAAATTTAAAAAAAATATATATTTTTAATAGTCGTATCCTAGTCATGCCCGTATCATATTTTTTTAGAATTTTGAACTGACGTATCTGTATCAATACTCGTGGTTCATAGCATTTCTATCATGTACTTAATTGGATTGTGAGATTTTAGTGACTTATGTTTAAAAGAAGTTTGAGTATATATACATCAGTGTAGGTGATGGAACACATCTTGAACAATTAGAGTCACCCATCTGTTGGTGTGTGTTACATGCTTCCCCTCCAACAGTTGCAACATCACACATGATGTCGATTGATAAGTGTTGTGATTTTGACATCACACATTGTGCCCATATACGAATCACACAATCAATAAATAAGAAATCATACAAGAAGAGATACAAAGATTTACATAGTTTACCAAATAGGGCTACATCCATGGGTACTGAGACGGTCATTTTCACTATAACAAGCAAAATATACAAACATTCTCATTCTTTCACATCGTCTCTCTTACGTGCTGTGAAAACACCACATGCAAGAGAGCTCTCACTTCTCTTCAACATAAGATATAGGGTTACAGACTATACACATCGTCTCTCTGCTTTTTTGGCTATCAAGAAAGCCTTGGTACAATTACCAAAATACCCATGATCTTAAACCTGATTATTGGTTAACTCAATAAACTAATCTGGACAAACCGGAATACAAGACACAAACCCAACAATAATAACAAAAATTGGCACCTGAGGAAAGAAATAAGAACAACATCTTATCTCAATGGTAAGGAATTGAGATTTTGTGAAGAAAACCCCCACAGTGACTTGGGGAAACAATTAGGTCCCCCCACATCATCATGGGCCAGCCTGCCTACACTGCTTGTATGCATGACAGGCTACCCATGGTGACGTGGGGGTCTAGTCACTGTAAGGCTTCTCCTCAGAGGATTCGAACTCAATGGTAAGATATGTATGTTATTACTTGGTGACACTTCTCCCATTTGTACATGTTCCTTTTTCACTTTTGTAGAATTTTTTTTTATGTGAATTTGTTTCTTGCATGGGCTCTTTGTTGGGTCCCAACTCATTTGGTTGGGCTTATGAAAAATAAAATAAAAGAGGAGGAAAGACATAAAAGTGAAAGAGAGGCACCTATGCTTGTAGTGGAAACATGACAAGTTAGCAATCACCAGATAAATGACAATCCTCACACACTTACCCATTATATATATTAAAGCTCTAAGAATCGAGGCCTCTGGGAGGTGCCACATCAGCAGCTTTTTTTTTAGAGCGCCACCTTAGCATCCCAATTCTCCTAAGTTTCCATCTTTTTCGATATCTTTTCTTATTACATATCCTCCTAAGTTTTCATCTTTTTCGATATATTTTCTTATCACATACCCTATAAATCTTTTTTTAATCATATCACATATCTTACATATCTTCTACAGCCCTACAATCACTACAACGAGAATCATCTTCTACCATCCAATCTCCATTGACCCATCCAATCTCCATTGACATTGATATCTCCTCTCACAGTCAACATCAGCAACGACACTGTCCTCGCCACCTACTGCCTTCAATTGAACTGCTTGTGATACTATTGCCTTCACGGTTGGAAAGAGGAGTTTCAACATCACCACCCTCCGCTGGCCACTCGCTCAGATCAGATCTGATACAGGTAGGAATACAGCTTTTTCCCCACTTTTTTCTTCCAATCGGAGCACTCAAACTATGTTTTCTTCAATCTTATTTTAGCAGCAAGAAGACTTCGGAACCCATTGCCGAATCTGAAGAAGACTGGTGACTCTGCGCACTCTCTCAGATTAGATCTATCTGAGAAGCCTTCTGCCTTCAATCGGACTTTGCCTATAAGTGACCTTCATGTTTTTTTGTTATCTCTGGAAGCCTTGTGATACTGTATATATATAGATATATATAGAGAGAGGGAAAAGGGTTTAAAAGACGGCATGTAAAAGATAATAGAAAGAGACCCAAATGAAATCAAGGGAATGGAAGGGAGACTATACTCACATACACTCTTTAATCCTTAAACAAAGATGCAAATGAAACAGAGGTTTAATCAACTTACATTACCAACATCGATTGATTGAGAATCCACCTCCTCCTTGCTTGCCTGGGTAGCAGCAGCATTAGCATGGTCTAAGTGCACAACCACATCATAATTAGCAAGTCAAACAAAAACAAAATGGCAAATTTGGTAAACCCAAAATCTATATGATCAAATCTAAGATCCCAATCCCATACCAAACCGCAAAACCCTAATCAGATCTGCAGTTGTTAAACGAGTGAGACGGTGCAAATGGAAAGAAACCCTAGATCCAGAAAGAATACCTTGGACAACTCCCATCTCCTTCTCGACCATCTCAGCTTCCGCGTCTCCAACATTTGGAATCTTCGTGCCGTACACCTCGTGTTCTTCTTTTTCCATGTGTCTCTCTCTCTCTTGTCTCTCTGCTCTTGCCCCCAAGCTTGTTGTGTTCTTTCTCTTCTTTTATATGTTGTCGGTTTGGAATACTCTAGATCGCCCGTAATAGGAAAGTATCATGCTTTCAATTTTTTTATAATTTTCAGTCTCAATATAATTTATCTAGAAAACATCATATCTTAAAATGTTTTATGATTTTTTTATTTTATTATTATTCTTTTTTTTATATTATAGGTGAGCTCATCTTTAGACCCTGAGCTTGGGTCTTTCCATGGGGATCAATTCTGGGGATATATATGAACAAATGCTCACAAAAAAAGGGCCCAGCAGACCCTACCTTTTCAGTCCGGCTTCTTCTGAGTACATGAATGACGTACTTCTGGCTTGCAACTTAAGTACCCTATAACTATTAATATAAGTTTTGTAATTAAGCTATGATCATTATACATCCTTATCCCCACTCCTGGGCGACTTTGGGGACCTATTCCCTTTGTGGATTTGATCCACTATGACCCACCATCCAAGGACTAAATTGGTGGAGGCGTGAGACCACTCTATGTTTTATCCTCACCAATTTTTTTTTCTCACCATTTTCTTTCTCCTTGTAGGTAAAAAATTCTATAGAGATCCAATGCCTGTTTCGCACATTCTTCTGATATGGTTAATATAACAAAGTGCATCATAATCAAACTTGATGTCTTACTATGTGACCATTTTCTTTTAATTTTATTTGAGTTTCATATTACCTTTTTCCTATTTATATTTTATCCTCGTAATTTTATTTTTCCTTGCAGTTCAAGGAACGACTGTTCAAGGGATGTTCAATTATTGAAAATCAGTTATCACAAATGAAATTTTAGAAATAGAAAAATAAATCGAAAATAGAAATATTATTACTTGTCTTGATTTTTTTTTACCCATTTGTATTCATCATGTATATGACCCTAGCCCTAAACCCAAAAAGGAAAAGATAAACCTAAAATAGGAAGATTAATAGAAAAAAAAAGAATGTATAATTTGTTTTTAATAATATTTTAATACATTTAATATTTTAATATATTCTCATTTTTTTGTCCGAGCTTAGCACGGGCTTTTGTTGCTAGTTATTATATTTATTAAAGCAATCCCCCCTTTCGCGGGAGGGCGACACGTGGCGCGACCTCTTCATGAGAATGCAACATGTGGTACAATTTAAGAACTCCATCCATATTAGGTAAACTCTATCCATAACAAATCCCTAAAATCTCTTAATTTTCCTAAAATCTCTCCTTGATTTTCTATAAAATCTCTCCCTTCCTAATTTCTCTCATTCTCAATGAGTTTTTGAGAAGTGGGTTCCACATAATTTTTTAATCAAAGTTGCAGCACAGGTGGGCCTCACAATCTCCCTTGAAATCTCTCTTTTTACTATTTAATCTCTTAAAAATCAGAATAATCCTTATCCATATCATTATCTCTCTTTTTCTAAAATCAATTTAAATCTTTCGTGTTTAAAGAATACAATACCTTAAAAATTTCAATGCAATCCCTTACATGCAATCTCATTATAATCTACTATTGATATCCATATCATATTTAATCTTAAAGAAAAGATAGGTTCTCATACATTTCAAACGAATTTTCATACCACTCATCATATTAATTAGGTAAATTGCCTTTATCTTATTTCACATGCCATTAAATTCCACTATCCAAGTGACAATTTGTGGGTCCATAGGGTTTCCTATTAAAATCTCAATAAAGTCTAAATTGGTCAAGGTTGTTCATAAGGCCGGGAACAATAGGCTTAAGCCTGGAGAAAGTCTAACTCGGGCTATAAGTATCTACCATGAGCACAGCCCACTTATAATAGTTTAAACTTGAGTCATACTGTATTATATTTTAAAAATGAAAACATTTGTTGGTTAGGATGTTTGTTTCTATATTAAAGATTTCCTAGTGTCTCTCACTTGGACCAAATCGGGCTTGGGATAAATTTCAGCTCAATTCAAAGTTTATATGTTACTTGAACTACTCGAGTAAGTTAATGCTCAAGTTTTAAAATTACTAGATCTTTCCTAAATTAACCACTTAGAATGATACTACCAGGAGGCAAGATTTGTAAAATCTCTCTCATTCTAAATCATGTCCCATAAAACCCAGAACAACCAATAATTTGGATTAGCCTTAACATAATAATTTTAAATTTGGATTAATACTCTCACTTTATTTTAAATTTTACATAAACTAATGAATCTTTATCTCTTATCATAAAATCTTTCAATTTTATACATAACATCTCTTGTGGTTAGATTGATAAAACCTTTGGAAGGTAGACAATCATATTCATTTTTATTTTGATTCCACTCACCATGAATGGGTGGGTGTTGAAATTCAACTTTTTCATATAACAATGGAAGGAGAATAAAAAAAAAAAAAAAAACAGAGAACGGCCAGTTCATTAGCCTATAGGTTTTACATGAGAATGTAAAGTATGGTATATGTATAGAGACACCATCAAACAACTCACTACTAAGAGTAAGTGCAGTTCTGCTTTCTTTAAACACCAAAAGTTCTAATGGTTTATATATAGGAGAATATTCATTTGCACATGTCCCTCACCAAGGGACCGTGCATACTTCTTTATAAGGCCCATGGTGGAACCCACCAAGGGATGAAAAGCTCCATGCGGGACTACCTTAGATATAAAGTTTGGCCCCAATCACATGTCCCTAACCTCTTCATCCAAAACCCACAAATTCATTCTATTCGAATAAGTGCATAGTCAATCCAACAGTCCAATAAATTCGGATTTGACCAAAAATTGGTAAACGGGTTCAATTCAAGGGGGTTGTGTGTGTGGTCCATTCGGATGGACCATATAATGGGTCCCACCTAGAGTTCTCATGAAACAAAATGGTGAGGGACATATACAAATGAATATTCTACATATATATTTGTTTTAAATGTTAAAAAGATAGTTATACTATTTTTTTCTTCTTAATTATTTAATTTCTCTTTTCTCTCTATATCTCTTGAGGCCATGTTCATTACATTTTTTATAAGTATCAATTTTAATATGCTAATGCATATTAAATAAAAAAGCCTTTTTAGGTATCAATTTAGGACCTTAAAAAAGCTTTGACACGACCTCAGTCCCCATACACCATACTACTAAAAATTTATCCATTCACCGTGTGTAAGATGGGCACTTGCTTTATATAATTGATTGATATGAACGTGTTTGAGATGTTAACTCCCCGAAAATCTCTCTCCCTATTCTTATCAGTCAAGCTTCATTCCTAAAATCTCTATCTCGGAATTTAATTGAAAAGTAAGTTTGAATAACTACTCCTGTTATTTCTCACTACCCATGGAATATTCTCTTCCCTCTTGATAATCTCTCTTTCCTAGGACATTTCATCATGATTTACTTTCTTTCCACTATATCAATGATCAAATGCCTTCTTGTATTTATATGTAAAAAAAATTCAGTTTTATTTTAGTATTGGATTTACCATCTATGGTAGTTCATCGATTAGAATGATCAATGATGAGAGGCGTTTTTGTATTTATATGAAACATTCACTCTTATTTTACTATTGTATCAATTGTCTAAGATAGAATGATGATCTATATCACAATTGCCATTTTGTGTAATATGTGGCCTATCCATAGTCAATTTGATCCTCCACATTGTTTTCTTTTTATTTTTATGTTGAGTCACTTATATGATTCCCTATTTTGGATCTCAGTTTTTTTTTACAGTGCTTCTTTCCTTCTTTTTCTTTCCATGCAACTCTTCATCCACAGTAATCTTTTACATAACGTCTTAAAAAAATGTTGCCTTCTACTTGTATCTATTTATTTGTATTTTTTAGTGGATTTTTTTTGTGTCTTGGCACAAACAAGAAATTTGAGATCAAGGACCTCATTGAAGCCCAAGTACATGTGAACTATATCCATAAATATCTAAGGTTATCAATTATACAATTATTTATAGTTTTTGTATGTTGCTCTTCTTAGGTTGATAGATGGGACAATAGGCTCCTTTATACTTTGTTGCTAAGTTTGCAATTCATACAAAAACTATAAAATTATACGGCTAAGGAGGATCCAATCCTAAGTCAACCATATTCGGCCAACATAAGATCTTGCTTATGTAATGTATCTCACCCACCAATATGGATTGTTTCGTTTTTTAATCCTTTTTAATAGACAAGGTTAAATGACATATTTATATATTTTAGACTTCTTTTTATTTATTATATATATTTTAAAATCATTAAATTTTAATAAAATTTTCTTTTTTTAGTGCTTTTTTATGCTTTCTTACTTTAACAAAAAACTACTTAACCTATTGATAATTGTTACGATAAATGGACAACACAAGAGTCGTGACATACCATGTATTTAATACTACCAAATGGACGCTATAATTGGAGCAATCAACCAAAGTAAAATTCAAAGAAATTATAAATCATATTTCTTTCCCTTTTGTCTGTAGGAATTTATACGTGATGTAAAATACGTAATATAGTTCCCACATGACCTCACCCATTATGTCTAACTACTTTATGAATGAGGTTTACAAAATTTAGAAGGTAGGGTGGAATTGAGATTTCTTGATGTAAATTAGAGAGACAAACATCATCACCATTTTTAAGAATTTCAATATTTAATGATTATAAATATCAGATCCTATTAATAATTGACCCACCTATAATCCAAATTAAAGCCTCCTATTCCCTTCTCCATTGCAAATATAACTTTGTATATCAGATAGGTTAGATTTTTCGACAGATAGGTTAGATTTTTCGACTATCTCAAGTAGTTGCAACCTAATGCTATCTTGGCTTTAAATGATGGCTGAGTAAAGATTTTTAGTTTTTGAAACGTGCAAACATATCTACAATGTGCGATTTAGCCACCCCCACATTAAATCTACATGTGGTAATTTATATCAAGATTAGAAGCATGTGACCAAGCATTGTATATAATTTCCTTCTTAAATTTTGATATTTTAAATTTAATTTCAACTATGTTTATTTTATGATTTATATAATAATATTTATTTATATTTTATTAAAATATTAAAAATTAACAAATTTAGTTATTTAAAATAAAATTTAATATTTTCATGGCCCGCGTTGGGCGCGGGCCTTGAAGTGCTAGTTATATATATTATAACAATACCCCCCTTGGTGGGAGGGTGACACCTGGCGCAATTCTCTTTATGAGAAAGCAACACATGGCGCAATTTAAATTTGAATCCTAAATATTGAAGAATCTTCTCCCTAAAATAAGGCATTCATTAGAGTCCTAAATCTTTTACTTTCCATAAAACCAAAGTCCTAAATCTGCTACAAATCTCTCCCTAAATCTTCTACTTTGATTCAATTTTAAACTTTCCTTTTTTTTTATCTCCTATCCCTATGGTCTTTCAATTTTATACACAATGTCAAATGCCTTAAATTAAGTGGAGCAATTCTAATTAACACCTAATGTTAGAGATAAACTCTTATCCGCCATCCTCTGATGTCCCTGTTGGCTACTACCACCACTCGGTATTAAGAAAACCAACCCATTAAATTCTATTCGGTTTGTTTCAGGTCTCAGATTTCCAATTTTGGGTCGAATTAGTTTGTCGGGTTTGAGTTGGATTGAGAGGGGTCAGATAGACTGATTAAACACTCTTGGGCCTTGGGCCTGAGTTATTTGACTCTTTTCCGTCAAAAGACCTTTTCTGAAATTTTGTAAAACTCACTAGAAAGCAGGGAGCCCTTCCTTCTAATTTAGAAAAAGCTTTATATAATATAAACCCTAAGGGTTTTCTTAATTCTCCTATCTTCTTCCTTTCTTCTGCAACCAAGCCTTAAAAGCGATCCGGGGAGAAATTAAGGTGGGATCTTTAGATTTGATTTTGGAATCGAGATCCAGAGGCAAGTAGATAACTGTAAACAATGTGGTTTTTATTGTTTTGTTGATTAAGATACTTTAACATGTGTTTTATTTGATAGATTTGATATCTTGATTAGGGCTTAATGATGGAGATTTGATTTTTCTTGATTTTGGTTAGGGCAGGCGCTGCCTGCGCATGTCAGGCAGCGGCCTTGCTCGACTAGGCTGGGTTGGTTGCCTAGCGGTTCCGAGTCGCCACTGGGCCAGTACATCGGGCTGGGCCCATTTTCTTAAAAAATAATTATAATAAATAAATAAGTAAATAAGATTTAGGATATTCTTTATAAATTATTTAGAATGTTATGTTTTGATTAATGGTTTAATATATTAATAGTGATCGATTATATTATTTGATTCTTAATTATGTGTTATTAGAAATTTAGTTAGAATTTTTTACAAATTTAATTAAGGTTTAATTACTTGTGATTAATAATTTATTTAAATTGATTAAAATTTAATTAAGATTTAATTAGGAGTGATTAAGTCTTAATTAGAAAGTATTTGAATTCTAATTTGGATTTTGATTAAGTTTAAATTTCAAATTTGAATTCGGGATTTAGATCTTTTGTTTTATATAAGATGATAAGGTATTTTTGTACACAGCAGGGTTGATTAAGAACTTAATTGTTCTCTCCCCTTATTGATCATAATTTAATTTAAGTTTGGATTTGCAATTTGAATATCTTTTACTCAATTTGTAAAACACGTTAACTATACATAATTGGATTAGATGGATTCCTTTCTTTTTAGAAAAGTTGGTTGATTATTCACATAAAAATTGAACTAAATTGAGAATGGGAATGTGAGATTCGGGATGTCCCACATGATAGACACTGAAAGTAAGATATTGGCATCGTGAACACACATTTTTATTGTAGAAGAGGGCTGGTTCTCATATGCATATTTAACTAATAATGACCGTTAGGTGGAATAGTGCTTTTGCTCAGAGAACTTGGAAAATACACACTATATAATACACTTTTGAATTAAGTAATCAAGTGCTTAAATTGAAATTTAGTTGAATATTATGAATTAAGGGTTTCATAGCATAGTTAATTTTGTATCAGTAAACATATATATTTGTTTATATATTTATATATATTTGCCTGACTGCAGCTTGGAGATGGACATACGCCATCGGGTTAGCGTATACTATAGAATATAGTACACAGTTGTGCCACTGGTTATATCTAGCAGAGATACCTGTTTTTATATATCTGTTTGCAGGGATACCTGTTTTTGTATATTTGTTTGTGGGGATACCTGTTTTTTAATATTATATCTGCGGGAGCACCCGTTTTTGGTATGTTGTATCGTGGAGTTACCTGTTTTTGTGCATTTATGCCATTGGGTTTGCATTCGGTATATTTTGGGTTAAGATGATTATTATGTTTTAATTCGGTTGATTAACACCATTGCTTGCAATTTACCCTCTTGCCAGATTACGTCAATCTGACCCACTATTTTTTGTGTTTAGGTTTCGTTACCGGTACTAAATCAGAAGATCAGGAGACACAGGAGATTCCGTCAGATGACAAAGTTATTGAGTGGAGCACCAATGACATCGTCTAAAGTGTCTTAGAGTTGGTGCAGAGATCAGAACTTTAGATTATATAACAAGGCCATATTTGAGGCCATTAGTTATTTATTTAAATTATTTGTCTTGAAGTTACAACTTTAATTATTATGCTTCAAAACACTTGACCTTGACTTTATTATTATTGAGATTTGTTTTTTGGTTGATGTATGATACTTATCTCCAATGATTATGGATTTTAGTTCTACGAGTGATTATAATTGCTTGATCACCAAGTATAGTTTCACGAAGGACTTCGATCTATCTGGAATTGGGGCCTATATTGTTTATGTAGGGAAAATTTTAATTGGCCCCAATTCTCACACCCTTAGAACCGGATTTGGATCCAGCCCAGTTTTGGGGGCGTTACAATTTGTGCTAGTGTGACAGAGAAAAGAGAAGGTTATCTCTATCATTGTTTATCTATCTTTCTATCTATCTATTTTTATATCTGGGTTTCTGGATTTGAGTTCTTTTGTGTGTTTCTTTTGCATCTTTTATTGTTTTTATTCTTTCTTGAAATTGGGTTTGATGGTTTTATTGTTTTTGTTTTGACCCTTCTCTAAAACACTAAACTTTCAAATAATGTAAGTTTGATACGTGCATAATTTGCCACGAAATTAACCAAACAATATAAAAATAAGGCATTAAAATTAGATTGCAATGAAAATAATTTACCAAAAGGTTTTCCTTGACGGTGGCCTAGAAAATATTAACCTCGGCCTCGCTTTCTTTATGTATATGTTTATTTATTTGGGCATATGTAAGTTTATTAGAGCATGACTCTAATGTCCGATTCTTATAATGTGGGTTCTTATGTAATTCTTATATTATTTTATGTAAATAAAATGTAAACCTTACAAACGCCACACACCCCTCTTAATTGTTATGGTACTAGGCAGGCTCTACATGGTGGGGTCACTCCTAAACTAGGAACTACGTCCATAATTGGAGCGCGTACTTGCAATTGCATTATTTATAAGTTGGGCCAAAATTTGTGTTCGTTCATGAGCTGATTTGTTTTGAATATGCTAGGAACTAGCCTCAAAATTAGATTTTTAAAATTTAATATGGGGCACACTTTAGGGAAGGCCAATCCCAAGGGTGGGGTAGGATTGAGATTTCTTAATGTAGATTAGAGCTTTTTCATCATCACCATCTTTAAAAATCTCAATATTTAAATTTATAATTATTAGATCATATTAATAATTTACCCACTTAATCCAAATCAAAACCTCCCAATCCTACCTCCTTTGCGAATATAATTTTATATTTCAAATGGGCTAGATTTTTCGACATAATATTCATTTATATTTTATTAAATATTTAAAAAATTAACAAATTTAGTTTTTAAAATATATTTTATTTTTTTTCATGGCCCATGTTAGGCGCGAGCCTTGTAGCGTTAGATATATATTAAAGCTACAAGAATGGATGCCTTTGGAGGGTGCAACATTAGAAATATTTTTTTTCTTTTTTTTAGAGTACCACGTCATCTTCTAAAGATATCAAGAAATGATTTTTCTAAAATCTCTCCCTCTCTCGCTCTCCACCGTTTTTGCATCATCTCCTAAAATCTCTCTCTACCCTCCTCTCTCTCATCTATTCCATTTAGTCCCCAAAAGTCTCTCTATTTGAATGGTATTCAAACCTCTTACTCATCAATTTAAAAATTCTCCTAAAATCTCTCCTCCCACTAAAATCTCTCCCTTTATCCATCATTTCTACATCACCCCTAAAATCTCTTAATCAAGATTACACTACCCACGATGAGTGAAGATCTTCCTGGTATAGCTCCAGTTTAGTGACCTTCAGATGTTGGTATTCCATAGTGCGAGGGGGCAACTACTACAAAGTCTTCATGGAATGCTCTTGGTAATGTTTGTTTCTTATTATTATTATTATTATTATTATTATTATTGTTATCAATAAATGCTCCTGGTAGTGTGTTATTTCATTATCCATTAACAGCGTTCTGTTTTGACTTCTGATAAACTCAGTTGTGGCAACATAGGCACTTGATATAAATGTATTGTTATAGAAATTATAGATTCATGGACCTCAGCCATTACTTTTATAGGTGCCCTCCCTTCATACGGAGCTCATTTTTGCTAATCAAGATTTGATATGAATAGGCCTACCATAGATGTGGGATGCCTATTGCCTAGAGTCCTAGATGGATATATATAGAGTTAGTATGCTTCAAATACATGGCCAAGAGCTATGTCTATTTTACGTGGACAGTCACATATGCCTGGTAATGCTACTGAACATTGCATTGATATTTGTAAGAAATATTTTAGTAGATTCTACTATACAAATTTTTTTTCTTTTTAATAAAAAATATTGTAAAGGAAAAATAAATAATGATAAATTTAATTATTCTAGGGTTTTATAGTAGACTCAAACTCACTCATACAAGCACACTTTATAATTGAGGCGTATTCCTATGCTTAAACTTAATATGCAAGCACTCTTTATAATTGAGGTTTTTTTTTCTATAAAACTTTTTAATTCTTTATTTTTTATATTTACAGTACTTTTCTCCACATTTTCTCCTTTCAAATTAAAATTTTCTTTCTTAATTTGAGTGAATTACTCATACATTTCTAACAATGTTACCGTGCTACTATGATTGACAATAATAGTATGATCCCCAATACTAAACAGCTAGAATACTAATTTGACCTGGGGTTTACCGTTTACGAACTACTTTTAAAATGTTCAAACCTCACACATCATAATGGGGTCCCCATTATTACTTCAGCCTTGATGAGGACCACTGTTTTGGCTAATGCCTACAAGATGCATTCGAGGCCCCTTGCACTTTCCCATAAATGCTCTATCAGAAATATGTGAAGTTAATAGCTTTTTGATTTGTAGTTTTTCAAAAGTTGGGAGTACAAAAATGCTACAGGCTAACACATATCATAGTTAGAGCCTATTTGGATCTTTGTAACCTAACATACATCCGTCTTTGTTACTAGCTTCATAATACCAAACATACAATGCATCATAATACAATTATAAGCCAATGTGACAAGCATATTAAACTGTTTTTCTTCTTTTATCTTGTGTACTAAATGAAATACTCATTTTCACTTCTATTCTTTTTGGGGACCTTTTATTGTCCTTGGTTTTATTAAGTTTTTTTTAGTTAATCATTTTTACCAATAACCTCAAGGCGCCAGTAGAAGTAGCATATATACTTTACAATTGTCACTTTCTTAATAGGTATATATTCTGACTTGCAAGAGAGAAAAAATGAAGTACTTATTGCAAACACCATTACTGTAACATGGAAATAATGTTTTATCTAATGTGTGACATTTCGATTTGTGAAACACCAGGCGCCCGATGTTTCGAGAGCAAGCCCAGAGCTCTACAGAAATTTCATCGGACTTCTTTGCAAGGCCAACACTTTTGAACGTTTCCGACCAGAAAGAGATGCCACAATACCTGAAATCAACGTCAAATTTGGTCACCTTTCTACACCGAATGGTAGTCTTTCTCCCTCAAAGCGATCAATACCAGCCTTCTTTTCCGGAGGTGCACGTGGATACATAAGAAAACTCCTAATAGAACATTGGAAAGACAAAGATGATCAGGTTCAGGTCCATGAGCACCTCCCCAAAGGCCAAAATTACCCAAAATTGATGAACCAAAGTAAGTTCTGCCTGTGCCCAAGTGGATATGAAGTGGCTAGCCCCCGAAAGGTCGAAGCAATCTCCAGGGGTTGTGTTCCGGTGATAATCTCAGACCATTATGCACTTCCATTTAGTGATGTATTAGACTGGAGCAAGTTCTCTGTTCAGATACCCTTACATAGGATGGGGGATATCAAGGTGATTTTACAGGGATTTCTTCACGTAGATATCTAATGTCATATAGGAGGGTGATAAAGGTGCAAAGGCATTTTACGCTTAATCGTCCGGCCCAAAGCTTTGATATCACTCACATGGTACTCCACCCTGTGTGGCTAAGGAGGCTTAATCTTAGGCTCCCCTATTGATCAGTTTTGTTGCCCCTGTAACGTCTTGGGTGGCTTAATCTTATGAGCTGAATTGTAGAAACAGTACTTTGGTGTATAAAATGTCCTATATCTTTTCAGGAAATGTCTCTCCTTTCAACCACCATGTTATTCAACTAAATACGTAATGAAATAGATGAGGATGGGATTCTCATGAGTACTCCTTTCGGTCAAGAATCGTGTAATTTGCGTTTAGGATCATTACAACAGTGAGTTATTGCTAATTGGCCAATCCACCGTGATCTATGATGAATTGGGATGAAACACAGATTGGAACTGGTACTCTCAGTAGTCTCAAGCAGTATATTATAAGACTAAATGCATCCAGTGTGACAACCTGTAGTCGTTCGAGAAATTCCAGGATTTCTATTCATGAGCAGATTGAATTTAGTGGTAATCAAACAAATATACAGGCCCCCCTTTTCTTGTTCTAAGTAGCAAATTGTATCAAAGAAAAAAAGGGGGGAACTTGGCTTCCGATTAAGCCCAATAAGAATTCAAGGCCCGGATAGAAAACCCAGGGCCGCAAAAGAAAAGGCCATTCAACAAAAAATTAAAAATAACCAATCGATCACTCCAAAGTTACACAGAAAAAGCAACAGTGCTCCAACCATTTGAATTCAACGCAGTCAAATTAAAGAAGAAAGAAGTCCAATTTTTTAAACTGAAATTCCCATAATTAGTGGTGATATGATCACCGTTGTAGCGGCCACATCGTCCACCCTTTCTCCTTTCTTACAAAACTTGATTCTTCCTTTGAAAATATGCACCGGTCCAGTTCCAATGATCAGAGGGTTGCAGTTGAACTTGCCTGATAAGTTCCAAGATACTTGCTCATGCTTGCCTAACTAGTGGGCACATATTATTTAGATGATTTTACTGAAAAAATCATCATAGGTCACCCCTTAACAAAAACACATCATATTAGTTGTGCATCTTTTGGGCATTTTTTTTCTCCTGTAGAGAAGATTGATGCATCGGTAAGAATTTCATTATGAAAATGCCCAGTTGCATCTTTTGGGCTTTTTTGTTTGTTTTTGTTTTTTTTTCCTTTTTTAATGAAGTCCTGATTCGATTTTCGGTTTTGATGTAGCAGGTGCTGGAATTGGAAATCAAGGTCTCTGCGATGGGTTTTCTGTATAAAAGTAAAAAACAGCTAATAAACCCAGTTTGGTCTTAGATTCCTTGGGGCTTCGATGGGTTGCTTTTTCTTTTTATATCGGTGATTTGACTTTTGGTTTTAATTAACAGGTTCTGGAATTCGGTAAAGATGTGGAGATGGGTGGAGTTGACTGTGAAGTGAAGAAGGTGGGCTGAGTTGATTAGGTGAAGGTAGCGAGCTGTGTTGGTTAAGTGATGGGCAGAAGGTGGTAGGGATGTGATTGGTTTATGTTTTGTATTCTGGTTTAACTAAATGGGTCCTTTGGGTTAGCTTGGGACTGAGCTTAAGGTTAAGAGTATTTTGGTTATTGGATTGGGCTTTCTTGGGGCAGGCAAGTAGAGATTATATATGTTAGGTAATTTGTAACTTTTGATCTTGTTGAATAAAGTGAGAAAGACGATGAGAAGAAAGAGTCTTTGTATGCCTTTGCTTTGATAGTGAAGATGATATTATCTCTGTGCTTATGAATGTAGTCCTATTTAGGTGAACCACGTAAATACTTAATGCTCTCTTCTTGTGTATGGCTTAATTGATCGAGCACAAGTTTTGCGCTTTTGCACATACACAACAGGATGGTAGAGGCTTGGTAAAGGAGGATAATGTGTGGTGAAGGTGGAGTTTATAAAGGGCTAGGTTAGAGGAGATGTGTGTAGTGGGAAGTGTGTGATTATGTAGAGATAGTGTGGAAATATGTAGGGACCTGGTGGAGTTTTTCTTGAAGACCAGAGATGAGGGAAAGGATCCCAAATGGTAGTGTTTTGTAGTTGTTTTCTTAATATCTTCATCGGATCTGATGCTTGAGCCTTTCATTCCAACATCAGATCCAATGCTTCGCCACAATGTGTAAAAAAAAAAAAGAATAAGCAAGCACTAAAGTGTGACGACTCTGGTGCACCCACTGTTAATATGATTTTTTTAGTTAACGAGTCACCTATGCTAATGTTGCTGATAAAGTCCTTTTTTATTTAAATATAAATGTCTTGAAGTCTTACAATGATTACTTCCTAGGTCCGTCAATAGTTGAAAGCTACTCCCATAACAATCTATTTAGACGCCATTTATCCCTAATAAGGTTGACTACGTTTAGACTCTGACGTGGACTAATCATCCTAGCATGAAAAGCAATTGGTGAGGCCAACTTCCTATTAAGGAGTTGAGAGAGATTTGATGTTCTTGTGGGGGTTAGCTTTGTCTGAGCCTTTCTTTTTGTGCTATGATTGGCTTCCATCTTTTAGAGCAGTGTCTACTTTCTTTTTTTTTTTTTTTTTTTGTCTATTGTTTTCTCGTGATGTTTTCTTTATGTTCTATAGCTCTCCTATATTGATGCTAAATTCTTCCTCACACTAAGTCTTTACCATCTCCAAGAAAGAAAAAGAATATATCATTTTCAGAAGGTGGAGATTGCCGCAAAATGAGTGGTTTCATAAATTCATTTCAAATCATTCTAACAACCTAGATTTTGGAACCAATATTGTTGCAGGTTTTTGAAGGGAGTCGTTGGTTAGGTAAGAAAAGGAAAAGGGCTAACAGCATTGCTATTAGCGATATCGACACTAAGGCATTTTCATAAAAAAAAACGTCTATCATGTATGAAGCATTTTGTTGTTAATTTCTAATTTTTTTTTCCATCGTGGGTTAAGTTTAAGCATTGGTGGTTTTTTTTTCTCCTTTTCTTTCTTTTTTTTTATAAAAGAATCCCTATATAATAATAGAGGCAAATGCCGAGGGTCTTCATGGGCTTGGTGGGCTGCAGCATGTCCACTTTTTGTTTGACTTAAGATGCTTAGAACTGTATTTGGGTGTAGCTTGACTTGCATATGTCAGGCTCAAGCCTACCAATATCGTCAATTATTGCAAGTTGGGTTGGGCTGGACTCGGACTTTTTATCACTTAATCCAAACTCGGCTGATTCATTAGACATGCCAAAATTTTGATCCAGGTCCAACCTAAATACTAAAACCCAAGGCTAGAAGTCGGCCATGAGCACTCCTACCAATAACCACTTTAAAAAATTCAATTTCTTCACCCACACAGATACCCTCAAGTTGATATTGGTATCAATTTGAACTAATCGTGACAATAATCATCATTAAACTCTATCAAAGTGAGTTTGCATGATTTATAGCCTTTAAGACTGGAAGCCTTAATGTTAACCCCTAAGATCAAATGATCATCCTAATAACAATACTGACTGTATATCCCTAGCTCTTTCTTATTCAAGTGGGCTCTAAGAAATGAGATGGCTGTCTAGAAGGAAAAAAAAATAAAAAATAAAAAAGCCTCAGCTCTTACAAAATACCTTTCTCAACTCGGAAGAAACATTAACTTGAAGGAAATGTAACTTTACCCCAAGCTCTCTAAAAGCAGGCAATAGTAGTAGCATTCATGGATATAAAAACAATCAGCCTCTTCTTTATCAACTTTGCCTACTTGTCATCTATTGGATCTTGAAAGTTTAATAAGCTTGGGATTTAATTTGGATTGTGATTCGATTACTACTTCTATGTGGCGGAAAAATAAAAGCAATTAACCACACAAAGAAGACCACATTATTTAACGTTGAAACCTAAATGGAAAAAAAAAAACTACGAATTCAAAGTGGACAAAATCAATTACTAACGTATGCCGTACAAGGTATACTCACAATCCCACAGTCAGTCCCTAAGTATAAAGCATTGTATTTATTTTTTATGGATCTTCATAGCCCATAGTTCCTCTGTGTCTCGCTATCAGTGCTTTGACTTTTATAATGAACGATCTCTACGCGTAAAGAACAATATTCTACAAGGAAGTAGAAGCCACAAATCTCTAACAAAGAAATAAAAGGATCAACTCTAAACTTGAACCTTTTAGCCCAATCTCTCATGCAAACTCTAGATAATTTTTCTAAAAGTAATTTTAATTCAAAATAAGGGGAGCTTTATGTGTTGTGTTATACTTAGGATTGAGAGAGAACCCCTAATTTAGCCCAAAATTCGTGCCTTAGGGTTGAAAATCAAATCCAAGTGAAACAAGTAGTTCTGTCACAAATTGGACATAAATCTGTACAGGTCGGTTGGCTTTTGTCGTAGGCGTGCTTGAGCACATGTGAGAGCCCACTCGAGTTCGGTTATCATGCATTTAGTTATTTTGCATCCGGCTTATCAAGTTTGAGCACGATCATCTCTGTCTAGCCCACTCAAGCGCCTAATGAAGCTCGCTCGAACACGGTGTACTTTTTCTTTTTATTATTTACTTCAATTCAGCACTTCTTGCTTTGCAGTCAAAGTCTATATTCAAGAATATAAATACAAATTTATGGGCTCAAATTTTGTTTGAGATATGAATTTAGCCGGTTCCAAAAATCCTAATGATCTCATTTCCATCATGTGGGTAGCGATACCTCTGCCACTGGCCTACCTAGGAACTCTGAAAATCTAAAGGGAATTTTTATTCGACTAGGCTGGTTAGTATCTTTTGCAAAAGCAGCTAGACCACGTATTGGTCATGTTAAGTCCAGATTTGTGGGGTCTGTATGAGCCCCCCTGTAAATGCATACTTAATATAGGCCATTCAAATTTGAGGCAATTAAAATCTAGATGAAGCTTTTTTTTTTTTAATAGCAAAACCCTTATTCATGATTAGATTTTCCATCAACACTCCCCCATCTAAAAGGCATGTGTTAGGGTGGGCCTCAGTACCTGAACAGCATTTGAATTAGAACACTAGAATCCCCTTTATAGTAAAAAATTATAAAAAGAAGAATCAAGAGTTGGAGTGCAATCATCAAAAGCAAAGAGAATATAATTTGGGCCAGATGGATGAGATCTAACCATCTCCCTCCCCTTTGCTCACCACTGTAGACACATATAAATCCCCTTGGGACCTGGCCTGCAGTTCAGCCTCATCAACAACAAGCTGTTACCAAACTTTCTCATGGCATCCCTACTATCTCCTGCTGCTCAAGCCAGCAGCAGCACAAACGCATCATCGGAAGGCAGGCCCAACCAAGCTCTTTCCATAAAAGACAGGGTCTTCAAGGAAGTCATGAACGGCAACTGGGAAGCCGTCTTGGGTATGTACAAGGGCATGGACAGCATCCAAACGGCCAGCATCACAAGTTCCAAAGAGACAGTCCTACATATCGCCATCTCCGATAACAGGAGTGACATGGCCAAAAAGCTTCTGGAGATTGTTAAAGATGGAACGAGGATCAAGGAGATGCAAAATGATCAAGGTAATAACCCTCTGCACTTGGCTGCGTCTCTTGGACAGGCCGACATGTGTAGGATCATGGTGGATATAGACTTCGGGCTGATCATGTCTAGGAACATGGATGGAGAGACACCTCTGTTTCTGGCTGCCCTTCATGGAAGGAAGAAGGCATTCTACACCCTCCATTACAAGTGGTCCAGTAACAAAGTTCAACATAATGATTTTTCGCATTGCAAGAGGAATGATGGGAACAGCATTCTTCATGTGACCATCCTCGGAGAGTATTTCGGTGAGCAATCTCTCTCTCTCTCTCTCTCTCTCTCTCTCTCTCTCTCATTCTTTAGTCTTCTTTTTTTGGTTTTGTCCATATGGTGTAACCTTTATCCTCTCTCCCATTCTTTATTCTTCTTTTTTTGGTTTTGTCCATATGGTGTAATCTTTATCCATTCATAACCCCAACTAGGGACCAAATTGTGATAGTTCCACACAAAGGGGAAATGACAAAACTGTTGGTGTTGGGTTTCTTTTTTCTTTTTTAATCAGTAACAGTAACTTTTTATTAAAGGCCAAAGGGTTACACTGAGAGAACAATAAAAAGGAAGAAGCGTAAAAGAAATATGAAGGTACAAAAGTTTTGTACCCCATTCATACAACAACTATATTATAAAACCCTCTTGAAGGGAAACCCTCTCAACACTTAGTAAAATGATCTGAATTTTAATTTTAAATTTGAATTAATCCGGACCTTTGATTTAATCTGTGATAGACCCTACATGTGATTTTTTTTTTGATTTTATGTTATTAATTTGTTATTAATTTTAAATTTGAATTAATCCGGACCTTTGATTTAATCTGTGATGGACCCTACATGTGATTTTTTTTTTATGATTTTATGTTATTAATTTGTTACTACGTAGGTCCCATAAACTACTAGAGTTTGAGAATATTAGAGTTGTACTCAAATTGAAATTTTATTTAGATTAAACCTCTAAATTTTATTGATCTATCTTGACTCTACTTAGGGATAGAGTTTTATTTGAATTAAACTTTTTTTGCTAAGTCTAGCTTGGGCTAAAACATTTTTTAAGACTCTTGCTTTTATTTTCTATAAATAAACAATCCTCCTTCTCCCTTAATTACATCTACGAATATTTCTTGCTCACCCTAAGGCTTCTCCTCTAAGCTATATTTTTCTTTGCTTTCTCTCCTTTCATTCATGTTACTATTATAAGCAAAGACCTCAGTTTTTCCCATTATAATAGCATGCTAATTCTTGATTTTTATCCTTGCTATCTTAACTAAGTTTATTTTAATCGTGCATTTACTATGATCTTGGAGGACCACGCTCAAGTCACCCACTCTGCATCATTGCTCAATCATCACCACAATTAGCCAGTGAAATCGGATATAGTCTGCTGGAAACCTTGTCACCTCCCAAATATCAGTCCTTGCTCATCACGGACCCACCTATTCTTGATGCTCACGGTTCATCGTTTTCTTCTTCTGGTCTCCTTCATCGCCTTCATCGTTTTTTTCTTTCCTTCCGTATTCCCTCCAACCTCAGAACCAGATCACCTCAAATCATCTTCATCTTCTTCCTTTCATCTTCTTCTACTCCTCCTCGCCCAAACCGAACCCCAGAAGCTCAGATTTCTTTCCTCTTCTTCCGTTTCTGCCCAGATAACCCAGGCAACCCAGTTACCGTTTTCGTTTCCCTCCAGTGCCAGTGCAGGCCCATCTCTGTTTCTTCACCTTTCTCTTCGTCTTCTTCTTCTTTGCTGGTTCTTTTTTCCCTGCTCTCTTCTCTCTTCCTCTCCTTCTCTCCTTATTCTCCCAGCAGCCAAACAGTCGACTCCCCTCTGTTTCTGATCTTCTCCTTCTTTATCTTCTCTGTATTCTTCTTGCTTTTCTTCCTTCTTTTCTTCTTCTTTTCCCTGTTCTTTCTCCTCCTTCCTTGTTCTCTTCTCTTCTCCTTGTTTTCTTCTCTCTGCTTTTCCTTCCTTCTTGCCGAGACAGAACTCGAACCCAGATCCTGTCGCTTCCTTCTCCGCAACATTTTTCTTCTCCTCTCTCTGTTCTTAACTGAACCGAGCTCAACCCATCTTCTGTTTCTTGTTCTTCTCCTCTACCACTTTCTTCTACTTCCCTCCATTCTCTCCTCCGTGTTCTTCTTCTTTCTCAGTCTTCCCTCTGCATTTTCTCTTCTCTTTCTTCTTCCTCGTTTTCTCCCTGTACTTCTTCCTCTTCTCCACTGCAACACTTTCTTCATCTGTGAACCAAGCATCATATCATCTTCATGATACCCACTTCAATTAACACCATCAACCCACCCGACTTGAGCCCACCTGCACGGTCACAAGCACTGCGTCTTTGTCCTCCTTGTCAAACCCAGTTACCCATTCCCACCATCACTTGCAACCCCATCGTCACCTTCATCAGCCCAAGGTCATCGAACTCACGTGGCCCACCTTGGAAGTCATCGCCCACTTCTTCTTTTTCCCTTTTCTTTTTCTTTCCTTCCTTGTTTCTTCCACTCTGCTTGTCCCTTTTAAATCCTCTCCTCTTTGTTTCTGTACTTTTCCCTTGCCTTTTCTTGTTTTACTCTCTTTCCTCTCTTCTTCCTGGCTTCCTCGTTCTTCTTCTAATTTGTTTGCCTTTTCTTCTTCTTGTTTTCTTCCTGTTTCTTCTTATTCTCTAATTCATCTCTTTCTCAGTACCCAGTGATGAACATATATTAATATAATTCAACATTATGTAGGCCCACCCACGATTTGACTCCCTAATCATTTGGCCCAAATTCAACCGACATATGTTATATTCATGCTTGATCAATTCAATTTTCTTATCCCACTAAGTGATTTTCTAACCCCACTCACTTAAACTAAGTATGGTAACTTAATAACCTATATATGGCAGGATCCATTATTGAAAACCCAATTCAAATCTCCCTTAGCCCAGCTTGGCCCGAACCCACCTGTTAACCTACATGTATTATCCAGTCCAAGCCCAATACTCGAATGATCTAATGGCCCATGTGGAACCACCTTGTTATCCAAGCCCACTCAGTTGAACCTTTAAAGCCCACTGCCTTTGGCCCAAGTTCCACTCATTGCTCTTGGATGCATGCATGAGCCAAACTACTCAAGCTCACTTGCATTATCTAATAACCCAACCCAAAACCAGTATGTGTTAAATCATTACACCAAAAATTGTACTCAAACCTAACCCATAGGTTTATTTATGCTGTGTAGGCCCAAGATCATGACTCGTATCTCAGCCCGACCCAAGGTTGGTAATTAGGGCATGAACCTAATCATTGGGCCCAATTGCTAATTTTATTTGTTAAACATTATTATTAAGGCATCACACTAATATTCCAAAAGATTCGAGATAGAATGGGTTTGACCCTTTGATCACCATTGATCAAGGCAAGTAGTCTTACTATGTTTGTAATACCCTATCCCACATCGCTTATGAATGAAACATGAGTCTAGTATATAATGAACTATGTACGTTATTACTAATCACTTGGTCTTAAGCATTTTGGGCCACGTGACAGGCTTATCAAGTTATTGGGCCTGTAGGCTACTCAAGTTGTTACAATGGTATCAAAGCCTATCACCAGCCGAAAATGTGGGACCCGTAATCCCGCTGGAAAAGCCTTTGAGGCAAGATAGGGAAATCCGCAGGGGACACGGGTATGGAAGGATACGGGTGTGGAATGCTTTGGTTCCACATCGCCTGGTAAAATTAGATGGATCCACATGGGGATGTATGGCCTTAAGGGGGTCGATTATAACATCCCATCCTACATTACTTATGAATGAAATATAAGTATAGTATATCATGAACCATATAGGTTACTATTAATAACTTGGACTTAAGCATTTTGGGCCATGTGACGGTATACTAAGTTGCTCGGCTAGTGGGCTACTCAGGTCGTTACAATGTTACCTTTGTACTTGAGTTTTATATTCCTTGTCTTGATTATGCTTTAAATGGTAAGTTTAGGTTTACTGAAATAATCATAAGATTTTTGAGGATTATTGCTGCCTTTGATTTGTTTGATATTTACTAGACTTGATATTATTTTCGTTGACACCATCTTGTTATAAATTAAATTGATTTGCATATTATTATCAGTGATTTGTTATTTAATTTGAGAATGATGGAATTTTGATGAAAACTTGATATTATTGGATTAATTCGTATTTCCAACTCTGACCCTATTTGTGCACTTGAAATTGTGAATTGCAATTTCATGGATTTTTGAATTTTGTTATTTGTATACCGTTGATCTTAAAGACATTCTCTAAAGTACGGGCAATGCACTGTGGGGACGCTTACACGCGAATTTTAACCCCTTTTGGATATGACATTTGGATTGGGACCCATTTGTGCAATATTTCTAGTTTGCAGCTAGACCCACTTTGTTTTGTAGAGATTATCGGTATCTCAGGCTCGTGCTAACTTTGGATATGAAAATGGCTTGTACTTGGCGTATACTTTGTGTTTGGTGCAAATTTAATTCTGGTGAGCACACTTTAATATTTTATTTACTTTAGAGATGCCTTATCTTTAGATTGGTTTTAGGATGTTGCTCCTAAGTTATGATGTCTTGATTAACCCTTTTTGTTGCTTTGAAAATTGTACATTTGCATCCTTGTTTAATTTGTATTTGATTTGATTTTATTATTCGACTTTATCACCTTTGAGATTATCATATTTTGCTCCTTGTTGATTTATTCAAAACCATAGCTTCTAAATTTGATACTTTGATTGTTAACCGTTTGCTACGGTTTCATAGTGGGTCTACTTGCAGAGTTGTACTCACCTCCTTTGTTTTCCTCAGATTTTGGAGTTGAGCCAGACATAGAGGATATTTAGCTTGCATGCGAGACTGAGATTAAGGAATAAGTTGCGAGAATTTCGTTTTGAACATTAGTAGCATATGTAGGAGTTTATTTATGTAATTATTGATCAATGAAATTTATTAATTAAAATTTCCTTTACTTTAGTTATTATGGACCTATCATGCCTCATAATTTAAGGGTCCTAAGGATCTCAAATTTCGGGGCGTGACACTTTGTTTAGCTAAAGCTTCGCCATCATATTTGCTGACCTAGTTTGGTGTCGAAAGCCAACATTAATGTTGGTAGATAATTGCTAAATTTCATTAAAAAAGAATTAGAACTTCCATGGAAATGCTTTTCTATTTGCAACACAAGTGATCACATTAGAAGAATCGCTCTCCACAATAAAAACACAATGGTAGTACCACAAGCTGTTGGCGTTAGTAGAACTGAATCAATGAAAAAGGAGAAAAAATGAATGCTTCAAGACATGTGATAGCCTTCATTAATAAATATTTTACCACCCCTTAGTGGGATGAAGCCCAGTTAAAGCGATCTGCATTTGTTGGTGTGACACACCGAAACTAATTAAGCAGGATTAGAGATTAATTAAGTTATTAGTTAATTAATATAAAATTACTTATAATATTGATGTTTAACTTCTAATTAGATTAGATTAAGTTCATTGTTGTTTTATTGAGTTTAATGAGTCAAGTTGGGTCATAGATAAGTAGTTTGTATTGAGTGTAACCTTAATTAGGTACATGAAAGTCCTTTTTTGTAATTTTAAACTTCATGATTTTACATCATACGTGCATCACATTGATATCATCGTGTTTGTCTCGTTAAGCTCGTCTACTTTTGTGCTTGACGTAAATGCATTCAATTTCGTTTGAATTAGTTGAACCCTTAAATGACTTAAAGTGGAAATATAATTGAAAAGTAGGACTTCTTTGTAATTCTGCAAAACCCTGAAAAGTAGGACTTCTTTGTAATTCTGCAAAACCCTAATTTTAAAAAATACAAAGAACCTCCCAGTTAGTTCTTTCTCTTTCTCCTGTTGCAACTACTCAACCCTTCTTCCCCTCCCATTCTTCTTCCTCCTTACCACCATGAGTAAGATGGACCTTGCATGTGTGAATTAAAGCTTCCATTTTCATCGTTTCATCTCTTTCCCACCTTCCTTCTCCATTGGAGTCAAGATAGTGGTTTGCATCTTTTCCTGTAGATCTCTCATTGTTGTCTTAGGTAAGTTTGCTTACTCATTTACAGACTTCTTGGTTTAATTGAGTCAATGGAGTCAAGGAGCCTCCTAGCTCAAGCATACACTCATCTTCTTTATTATTTCTTACATGCATGTCACATTAGGTCAAGATTGGGCATTTCTTCTAAAGTTGAGCCAAGAGAAGGATTAGTAATTTGAGTCATAAACAAGGCACGTATAAGCTAATTATTGTTAAATACATGTTGGTAGTTCTGTGATTTTTGTAAATCTATTGAACTCTCAAATGTGATTTTCAGCCCTTTTATTCTTATTTCAAATGCCTATAGGAATGAATTGAATAAATGGTGAAAAGTGGATTTCAAATGCTAGAGGTTGAACTGAGTGAGAACCACTACAGTACCTTGAACCCTAGTGTTATGGGTGAAGGAGAGATTTCTGTATAGAGCAGCGTCAGAAATTCTGAAGTTTATAGCTAAGCCATACATATACTAAAAGTCTAACGAAAACTTGGAGTTGAAACTTTCCATTTACGTCTCAAGTCACAGTTAAGTTGTGAAATATTCTACGGCTAAGCCATAGCCAAGCTACGGTCTAAGCCGTAGGCCATCTACGGCTAAGCCGTAGGCTATCTACGGTTAAGCTATAGATGCAAGACAAAATTTTGTAAAAGCCACAGTTAAGCTGTAGGTCATCCAGGGTTAAGTCGTAGGAACCCAAGAATTTAGGTTTAATTAAGAATATCTATAAGACCTTGTAGGACCTTAGTTCTTGGATCGCTTACCCTAATTATTGGCCCAATGGAAAATTACTTACCATGAAGTGTTTTAAGGGTTGAGATTTATTCATATAATGTTGTTCATTTGTTTAACACTTATGCATGGGTGTTGGTTTAAAGGACTTTGATACATCATCTCTACACATTATAACACCAAATAAAGACAACGGTGTATCTGATAACTTAAAACTACATCGTGATGCACGATTAGAAACAATGAATGACTATACTAGAATTGGTTTGTAAAACACCTTGATTCTACTAATTTAAATTGCATAGCATATTGAATCATGACAGTCTCTCTATTATTGAAATGATTTTGAAACCGTGATGATATGAATTGACCAGTTTCGTGTGTTGAATGCATAGACAGATGTTCGTTCATAATAGCTCGCATGTATAAGTATATAAATATTCCTTGTGTAATTTCACTTAGGCTCTGGTTCAGGTGTAAATTACATGGGAGTACGCGTGTCATGCCCCGAGATTAGCCCTAACCCCATGATTCTCAGGCTCGGGTCGTGACAATTGGCGCGAAGATCGATCTAAACTCATCAGCTCTTTAAGGACCCAATAGCATCAAACAACCTACATAATACTTAAGAGATGCAACCCACATAATGATGAAAAGTGAGGCCCTATTTTGAAATTTTCCCTTCTAAGAAATATGTGACATGAGATTGTGATGGATTGTGGTTTATAATGTCATAGAAGAACAGTGGACCACAACAGTTGACAGTTAAGTTAGTTGAACCTCAGTTCAGCTGACAACTGTTTCTTTTCAGCTGAACTGTGGCCGTTAGAGTTAGTCATGCAAGAGGATTGTAATTTGTTATAGCTAAAGATAAATGAGTTTCTCATGAATGATTCCAGCTATCTGAATCTGTTGTAATGAGGTCTATATAAGACTCTCAGATTGTGCTTAGAATTATCTTTAGAATGAAAGAGTTTTTTCTCATCTTCAGATAGTACTTAGAATTATCTTTAGAATGAAAGAGTTTCTTCTCATCTTCTTCTCTTTGTTCTTCTCTGTTCTTCCGTCTTACTAAAGTCTTCTGTTTATGCATTGCAGATTTGGCCTTTCAGATAATAAATTGGTACCCAGAACTCACCAAGTTTAAGAACGAAAGCGGGCAGTCGGCACTCCATCTTCTGGCGAGCCATCCCTCAGCTTTCAGAAGTGGCAACCATTTAGGGCTTGTTGGCGATTTCATCTACCGCTGTGAGGCCTCTGTCTCTCTCTTCTTTCTCTCTCTCACACACACGCCTGAGCCCAACAATTGAGGATACTAACTGTTCAATGGATTAAGGTACCAGGTTCTTATCCACGTACTGTCTCGACCTATGCGACCCTCATGGTGCCCCACCAATCATGGAAGATACGGGTTCGATATCAAGATTGGACCACACCATACATACAGTTTTAAATCAACCCCACCATCAATCCCTTGATTTGTGGCCCTCAAGTTTAATGGTGTTAAAATAATTGATTTTACTTTTATTTCAATTCGATGGTCCCATCCATTTGGATCAGGGTAAACCATGTGATTTTGACTTATGCATTAGTAGCAAACAATCAATTCTGGTTCTGCGCCCTTTTCGGTTGCCTTGTCATTTTTGACTGAATGTGAAATTATTATAGCAGTCTAATCCTAACAAGAGAAATGGGCATTTAGATCTTGAGAATTTGGCCATTCACATCCTCATTCCTACAATTTTCAAGTTTGACCCCTTTATAGGAAGTGGAAACTCTTAGATGAAAGGGAGAGGGTATAACATTCTAAAAATTTCTCACCAGTTACCAAACATGATCTAAGGGATTCTCAGGTTTATTTATCCTCAATGAAGAAAGCCTGTTCTAGGGGTAGTGGGGAATCCTCATATCTGCGCATTAATCACTTGTTACCAAATTAAAAATTAAAAATTAACTTTTTGAAGATACCATGTCCACATATACAGGCTTGCTTGTTGAGGAGCTTGCGGTCAAGTCCGAACAAAGTCTCAAGGAAACCACTGCAGAACAGAGTTCAAAAGACAGCACTCTTAAAATTCCTGAAAATTATGAAACCTGTTTCAGTGTACTCCAGATTTTTGGGAATGGTCTTCACGCTGGTAAGATGGATGGAAAGATTGACTCAGTGAAACGGTATATCAGTATATTGTTAATGTTGGATTGAAACTGCTTGTCATGTGGATGTATTCATTGTTTCTATGAATCAACTTAGGTTTACATGCCTAAGTCATTGAGACCCTCATATCCTTCAATACCATCTTTCAAGAAGGAAAATGTTTTTAGTTTACCTTCCATCCTTTAGGAGACCTCATCCCAGCCAGCATTGTGAATTGGTGGTTTTGAACAGGTGCTCAAGAGCCTTTTTTTATTATCTATTTATTTATTTATTTGTCATTGAACACGCGAATGAACAACATTGGTTATGTGAATGGTACAAGAATTGATATATGAATGAGTTGTGTCCCTGTCCTTAGTACAGTGGCGCGGCTAATGACATGGCAATCCTTCCATTTGGTGGATAAACACAGGTCATGATCTCTTCTGGGTAAAAGGAGTTATTGGCCATATAAGCAGAAAAAAGAAAAAAAAAACTTAGTATGTGAAGTAAATTTGATAAAATCGTTACTTAGGAAACATTAGGGATGCAAGATGGGTCATGTCAAGCGGTGCCCACATGTCCAGACCTGCATGAAAATCCAGTTCAGGCTGAGCATGTTGGGCACCGGCCAAGAATTTGAAGATCAATCAAAATTTGGTAAAGCTAAAGTTCGGACCTTGGTTACCTGATTTAAGCTCCATTTCCCTGAATTACATATATGTTATGCTAATATGAAATTGCATATTACAAATATAGCATAGCTACATGATATAATATTTAATATCACCTAGGATTGGGCCTGGACCCAACACTCAGGCTAAGGTTCTAAAATTTGGACTCTGACTTAGCAATCCAGGTCTCATTTGGAATAGCGTGATACTGGCCCAACAGAGTCACATTGTACCCAATAGTTTCTAGTGGCTCTCCCTGGTGACCTGGTCAACCTTTCTGTCAAAGTCATTTTGTGGGGCCTGCTAATGGAACTTCATCAGCATCATCATCACTATCATCAACAACAACATCATCATCGTCATACATGAATTTGTATGTTATAATCTCCTACCTAACCCTTAGAATTTTTAGCCTTTTTCATCAACAAATCAATGAAAGGATGGATGAGGTGTTTTTAAGTGTTTGGCATGCAACATTTGCATATGATCTATTTCTTATATGCATATTTATTCACTAATACTTCTACTTTTTGGCTCTCTTGTAAATTTGTTACTCAAGTTTGGTTTTTACTGTAAAATATCAAGAACTTCTTGACATTCTCCTTTGACATATCATCTTTCTCTTTTTATAGTTTTTGCCCCAGACAAATGGAAGTCTTATTTTTGTAAAGATAAAGCAGACATAGAAACAGCTCAGTCATCAAAAACCACAAGTAAGTGTAGAACCTTCGTATTGATAGCAATGTATTGAAAATCTGGACTCCGGAAAGCTGATGAAGTGCTGTTAAAATTGATTTGAGATGGCAGTACAGCCAGTTGATATGATGCTGAAAATGGAAAATATGAAAAAAATTCATGAGTTTTTAGAGATGTCAATGGACGTCCATTTAGCTGGTTACTCCAAGAATCTGACCCGAAAAAAACTGGGTATGGATCCTCTGTTTTTGGACACCGATTGATAATTGGGTCTGCGCTCAGATACAGTTGGGTCCACATCAATTACCCAAATGATATAAAAAAAACAATCTACTTAATAACATATCAAATAAATAAATTTTATAAATAATAATATATAATCTATAACACTATTCGACGAAAATATTTGGATTTTGCATTGTGCTGAGGTCCAGGTACAATAGGATCCATCAGAGCTAGGTCCAAGTGAAACGATGAAATTGGTTGTAGGTCTAAGTTCACCACAAACCTGATCTGTTTACATCCCTAGGTCGTTTGTAATTAATATCTTCTGAGGAAAGGGCAAGATTATCTTTCTAAAAGATGGAGAGACATGTTTAGTTGGAGAAAGTCAATTTTAAAGAGTACCAAGTAGAATTTATATGAAAAATGGTTCTCTATGTATGTGGATCTTTCAAGTGATGCACGCCAAAATTTATCTTTGTTCAGAAATTTAAATCACCAAAGCGCCCACCTTCTTAAATCCAAACCGTTCAAATTAATATTATCCCCTTTATTAGTACCAGATGAAATTTCACATTAACCAGAGTAGAACCCACCATTAGTTTTATCATGAGCAATACATGAAAAATGTAAGGTGAGGAAAACAAAACAGAGGATTAGAACAAAAACATTATTCTCCCCGTGTTTTGTTTTCCTCCGGTTCCCCTGGTTTGGGTTGTATAACTGTGGGTCTTCTTGGGTTCCCCTTTCTTTGCAGTGGTCGGATCTATTGATCTTGCTCTGTCTTGTATAGTGGGATTTCTTCCTCTATTTTCTGATCAATAAACTTACACTTGCATTCCAAAAAAACTCATATGGATGGGACTTTAACTTTGACGGTGTACTCTATTCGAACTCGTTTACGATAAGAGGTGAGAGTTCAAGTATGTGTATGGTAAGCAGATCAGGTTAAAATCAGGCCCAAACTCGGTTTAACCCAAACTAACTAGGAATCTATGCTCCTCTAATAAGGTCAAAACCATGTGAGAGACGCGAAATTGTGGTGGAATTCACTGGCTTTACCAATCACAAGTTGGGCTGTTGGATTTACCAACAAAATAAGCGTCATTAGTCATAATTTAAATCCATTTAATCTAAGGTGATTAACCGAAAATTTTCTCTTGTGCACACACAATTTGTGCACCCGGCAGCCGTGCTGTCTATCAGTTGGGACCCTTTGAAATTATGGGTTCTTCCATTAAGACGTTCTCCCTGCATTGGCAAGAGTCCATGTGCAAGGGAATAATTTCCCATGATTAACTATACTGTGAAAATTAGAAGAGCTCCTTATCCTAGTGGCACTGGCAGACCCAAGTAGAGTTGAGATCTGAAATTTTCCAAAAAGCCACCCTGTAATTCTAAGAATTTGATGCTTTTTTCTAATTCTTCTTTTATATATATATATATATATTACATTGAGGGCCCCCCACCACCCCCCCACCCCTAGGTCTGCCACTACGTATTGGTAAAGACTGTTTAAGGTTCAAATCTTGAATATACAACTTTTTCTGTATGTGTGGGTTTTCTTTTTCTATCCGAGCTTACTTTCCTACGGTTGCGGGCTCTCGTGGGACCCATCTCAGCTCAGGTACTAAAAAACTTACACAGAAAATAAAGTTGTACGCTTTGCTGGTTCATGTAATCGTCTTATATGTGAAGTTTACTTCAAAAGCAATTCACAAGCTCAAGCAACCTCACTGGGGTATATGCACATGTACCTGTACTTGTGACTGAGTAGGTGTTTCTCTTCACACTTGTGTAGACTATCTCACCCCCTTAGGGGGGCTCTATTGGTCCCAGCCCCTAGGCTGGGATTTAAATAAAAAAGAAGTCTATTTTGAAAGTTTGAAACCGTACTAACTTTGCTTATTATTTATTTTTCCGATGCATGTTGGCAAAATAGAAGCTGAGGAGAATAAACTGCCCTTCCCTCCCAATTACTACACGTTCTTCAGCTTCTTCGAGTTTGTATTGGAGCTCCTCCTAATTATTTTTGGATTAGGTTTGTATACCAATCTTTTAGTTACATATCATGGGAGTAAACTTTGACAAAATTCTCTGTGATGTTTCTTTCGGAATAGCCAATGGGTAATTTGTGTCAATATCTTTGGTTAAACTCTGTAAATAGCCATTGGCTTTAACTTCTTTACAAACTACTCACAGTTTATTGAGATGTATGTCCTAAAATTTAACTCTTTCAACTTAAGTTTGAGCCAAGACAACCTTTTAACCGAATGTATTATTCTAACATATTTACAGGATTCTATAAGGTAACCAAGATGAAAGAGAAAAAGCAGAAGCACGCGCATTCATTGCAACTCATGAAAGAACTTGTCACAAGCGCAGATTTATGGGAGGCTGAAGACACTGGTTCAAAGCCCTCCGATGACTCTTTAGACAACTTCGGGGGTGAAAGAATTATTGATCATATATACAAAGAATTGCCAGAACCAACAATAGATGGGACTGTCAGTGAGGGCCCCAGTCCTAGGCTAGACGAAAATTCTAAGGGTAAGCTCAAGAGTGTCTGGTCTACTAGTTTTACAGTTAATGACCAGGCCTGTGCAGCTCACTTGCATGCTTGTCATTCAAGGTAGAATTGATGGGTAAGGTGGCTCAAGGGTGTTTTTGCGGTTGAAAAAAGGCTACCCTAATCATTGAAATTGTTGATTTGACGGCCTTAAACTTGCAAATGTTTTAGTATTAGATTAAGTGCCAATTTTTGTGTATTTGTATTATCAATCTAGCAGTCGATATATTTTTGAGTTTAGGTTAATGATGACAAGACTCCTCTTGGGAAAATGCTAGTTATGAGAACAATAACGGCTCGTTATCATTCTTACCTCGCTATACAATATTTGAACCTTGAGTATCTTGTCTATTTCAACGTGTGCAGTCTCCTTTCCCTAGTGAGTAGGTTGTTTTCCTATATGTGCGAACTCTTTCTTGGATCCTAGCCCCTTTAGCTTGAGTACAAAAATAAAAAGAAAGGCACTTCTTTAGACTAGCAAAATATTCTTTTAATTAGATGATGATATCCTTGATTTTAGGCCTCAAAGATTAATGGCCTTTTATAGATTTGGTATCTTTTCCTAAAATTTAATGCAGATGAGTATGATAGGATCATAGTCAAAACTTGGATGAGTGCCAATTTACAAGAGCATGTCTCCGAAGAGTCAAAATCTTATGTCAACTGTGATGTTAATTTTGTTAGATAGGAAACGACATCACCAGATAGGGGCTCTAATTATTGTACATGTTTCATCCATTGTGTCACTCACTTAAGAGAGAAACCTTTGTTCGTCTTTGTCCAACTTTTCACCATTAGATTTCTAACTATAAACCAACAAAAGTTGATCATTTCTCATTATTTGGTATACAAAACAACAAGAAGTGTGTATAGTTCAGAAATATGTTATTTGTACCTGTGTTCAGTTTAGACATGTATTCAGTTTAGACATGTATATGCAGTCTAGAAGTTTCTCTCATGTTGTGCTTTTTTCCTCAATTATGAAATCTGTAATCATATACATATATATATATATATATATACACACACACACTTATGTAAGGCGTGGATAAGTTGTTAGAGTTGGGGCAGTAAATATTTGAGAGCTACAGCAATAGTGCAACAAGCAACATAATATCTAAGGTTTTGTCAGATAACGAAGATGAGATCGAAAGCAGAACAACAATGATCCCTGAGCTGCCAAAAACTGGCACTGCGAATCATCGTAGCAATGTCCACAAGAAAGAAAAGAAGGAAATGGAAAAACATGACGGCCACAAAGATGAAAGACTGACAAAGGAATCTGGTAAAGAAGGTACTTCTGTCTCTCTCTCATTTCCATTTCTTCATTGCATTTTGAGCTGCCTATTAAATCTAGGATTCACATTTCTTCTAAACTGTGAAAGTACAGAATGGGCTTTAAATGGATGAGGCTGTTAAAAGAGTCTCCAGGGTGATATGGAAAGTGCAGTTAGCTGGCCCTCTCCTAATGGTTGACTTTAGGAGAACCTTGGGTCATCAGCTCAGACGATCTTAGTAAAGATGTAGATGTCATTTTTCACTATCGATGTTCTATTGCATTAGATTTTCCCGAGTGTTATAGTGGCAGTTGACTAAGGATATTGTTAACAAAAATAACAGTATTCATCATCTCCGAAGCTCATTCCCATCAATTTGGAGTTGGCTAAAAGAATTCTATTCTTAAAGTATGTTGCACCAGTGAAAGAAGACATTGCTACTTGTAATAATTTTTTTTTGGAAGACATTGCTAATTATTAAAATTGGCATCCTTTATTTATCAAAACAAAGAATGCACAATGAAAATCCATCCACAATATGTTGACAGATGTGAAGGAGAAATCACCATTATTAGTTGCAGCAAAGATGGGAGTGACCGAGATGGTAGCAGAAATTTTGGACAAATTCCCGGTTGCAATCGACGACATGAATCAAGAAAAGAAGAATGCAGTGCTATTGGCCGTGGAGAATAGGCAACCTAGTGTGTACCACTACTTGCGGGAAAGGTATCCTAAAAAGGAGAGTATATTTCAGAAGGTAGACAATCAAGGGAACAGTGCACTTCACTTGGCTGCATCCCTTGGCCAAGATCGCCCTTGGCTCATTCCTGGTGCTGCTCTGCAGATGCAATGGGAGCTCAAGTGGTACAAGGTGCATCTCTCTCTCTCTCTCTCTCTCTCTCTCTCTCTCTCATCAGGTGTGTGATTAGCGCATTGATCAGTCCGCACATTGCTGTGGGGTCCCCATGGGGCCCCACTAGCAACTGGGACCAGGGGGTTTTATCTCTGTGGGCCCTATCTACCAGAGAAGTCTGGATCTTATTCGCTTATCCTATCATCCTCATTCGGGTCTTGCAAATTTAACTATTCCATTTGAATGGGTGTAAACTCGCCGAGACCTGTGAACTATGGGTTTGGTCCATTTGAATGGACAATCAGTTGGGCTCCTCTAAGGGTGCACACCTAATAACTACTACTAATAATGTGTTAGTGCACAATTAATGATTCTACAATTCTAGAATCCACTACCATGCACAAGTAAGAAACCCCTCGATAGTCACTAATCCTAGATTTGACACTCATCTGAATAGATTTGACTGTCGATGGAAGTAGAACTTTTTTTATAATATGAAGCAATTAAACTTGTGTGTCATGGATAAAGGGATTAGGGGCGTGGGATTATAGTCAAACTTGATCCTTGCTGTGGTCCCACATAGATCATTCAATCCCCATGATCCCATCCTGAGATGAGACCCACAAGTGGGCCCTATAAAAGTTTTCACGATGACTTCATGAGAACTGTTCTCACTAGAACAAAGCCCCCCCACCCCCCCCCCCCCCTCTCATACACACACACATGCACACACACATATCACCTCTCCTAAGCTCAAGCTTAGAATAAAGTAAGCTCAAGTGTGTGGCTTACGCCTGTGGAGCCCACTGGGTACCCACATAAGGTTAGGGGGATTTGAAGGACTCCATAGGACTTACATCTCTACAAAAAATCAGCCCCAACCGGGTTTCTATTATCTCCTTCTGGGCCCCAAAAAAATTTAATGATCAACAGTTAGTCGAATCGGTGTATAATCGATTCAATGGTCTAGTAAATTCGGATCTGACAAAAAATTAGTGGACATGTGTAATTCAGGAGGGTCATGTGTTTGGTCTATTTGGATAGACCAAATGTGAGCCTCAAGGGCATGGGCTTATGAAATTTCTTATATAAGCTTGAGCTTAGGACAACCTCTCCTAAGCTCAAACTTATATAAGAAATTTTGTACATCAGAGCCCTTGGGGCCCAGCTTTGGTCTATCCAAATAGACTAAACACACGACTCCCTTGAATTGCACATATTCACCAATTTTTTGTCAAATCCGAATTTATTAAATCATTAAATCGATTGTGCACCAATCTAAATGAACTGTTGAGCATAAAATTTTTGGGGCCCAAATGGAGATGTTAGAAACCGCAGCTGGGGCTGATTTTTCAGAGAGAGGAGAGTCCTAAGGAGTCTTTCAAATTCCCCCTGCCCCCCACCCCATCCCTATCTCCACCCCCATCCCCATGTGGGCCCGACAAGCGTGAGCTACACACTTGAGCTTACCTTTTTCTAAGCTTGAGCTTAGGAAAGGGGCTCCTATATATATATATATATATATATATATATCAATTTTGATGTGATGCACGTGGCCATATGGAGGTTTCCATGCGCTTAGCATCGTGAGGCCTATTTGCTTGCTCACCGTAGGATGGAACCTAGGGGGATTTGAGGATTTAAGTGGAGCCCTCCTATATATAAAATATCAACCCCATTTGATCATCTTTGCACAATCATCCAAGTCCCACAAGTCCAATGCATTCACAAAAGTGTACAGTAGATCTAACGGTCAACTCCATTTACACGGATGCAGAGCCATGGGGTGTGTGAATTATGTTAGGGGGATCGGAGTTTTCTCCACTTGGAACTATGTGCATTTGGATAATTTCCTAATACCATGAGCACCGAACCCAGTGGGCCCACCCTATAATTTCTCTTAGTGGACCATAAAATAGGGACTCTCTTGATTAATCCAAAGTTTGTTCTCATTCGAATGGGTTGGACCCGGGACTGTTGGATTGATTGCGCACTCATTTAGATGGTCAAAACAAATGGGTCATTGATCAGAATGATAATACGAGCCTTCGTTTCCGTACATAAGGCTATGGGCTCGCCCATTTGTCCCATCCCTAGGTGGGACCTATAAGAACTAGTGCTCAGTATAAGGTGAGCACTGGCGCATAAAAAGGGAGACACTATATATAATCGAGATCGAGCTCTCCATGTGCACCTTGCAATTGGTCGGTCTCACCTAAAGGCCCCTAGGTATAGATCTTGAGCTTCAAAAAATTTTTTAGATCCATTTTGTGTAAAAGTATGATGCCTAATTAATCAACCTAACACTTTGATGAATGGGTTAAAAATTTTTACCCCTTAAAAAAGTGTCAAGAGCGTTCAACGGTCAAGTCCATTCGAGTGTGTGTAAAAAAGGAATTGGTGTAATTTAGGGCAATCATGTTTGCACAAGGCATTCGTATATGTGATCAAGTGGGCCTCACAATGAGTTGTGCTTGAAATACTTCGTGCACATGTTGTGCACTAGATAAATTTCCTTTATATATTGTATTTAAGGGTTTTTCTAGAAAAATCCTCTTGGAGTTTTCGTAGAACAAAAAGGACCCTGAAAATTTTATGACCTAGAGCCATAGGACCTTTCCTAGTTTTTTTTTTTCAATATTATTCATGAGCAATGATATTTTTGTTCAAGCATAACTATTTCCTCATTCATTCTTCCTCTATAACTCCCCACCCTATATGAATGCATGATATTGTCCGCTTTGGCCTATGTGCCTCATGGTTTTGCATTTAGTGGGTCTCAACCCACCAAAAGGCCTCACGCAAAGTATGTGGGACTCCAGGATGTCACAATCCACCCCCTTAGGGCTGCATGTCCCTATAAAGTAGCCTACCAGTCCATGTAGCCTGCCTACATAAGAACTCACCCACTTGCACAAGACCACAGCAAGGATTCACACTTAAACTAGTAGAGAGTCGGCTCTAATACCATTTGTTGGGAAAAGCGGCGCAATGGAAACTACCTGCGATTGACTGATCAACTATGATGAACACAAGCAATCACATACATCAAGCAATCACACAAATAAACACAGTTATAATTGAAAAGTGTTACATGATGTCATGAATAGAAGCTTGCTCCGAGCACGTTAATGGAAAGCTCAAATCCACGTAGAAGGGATTGGGAAGGAGTGACGTGCCAAAGTAGAAGAAAAAGCAAAAGAATCAAAATAGGAAGAAGGTAGTGTGCAAGAAAGGTCAAATTCGGATGGTGGGGAATCACTTTTGAACATTACAGGTATGGATCGGGTTAATGATTTATGGTATTGAGATTCAGATTCTTCCTATCATGTGTTTGAGTAGAGATTGGTTTGACGCAAATAACTCTCATTATTGATGGATCTGTTTTTATGGGAGAGAATGCAAGTTGATGAGCATTTGAGATAAGAGCGGTAGAGATCCAGGTGTATAAAAATGTTGTTCAAACATTAACGGATGTGATATATATTTCGAGTTTACGAAGAAATTGGATTTCTTTGGGTGCCTTAGACTTTAAAGGCTGCAAATGCACTGTAGCTGGTGAAGTTACAAAGGTGGAAAGGAAACATGGGTCATCATGAATGGTGAGATGGTCAGAAATCTCTATAGGGTGATAGGAGATGCTTTTTCAAGTGAAGCAGTGAAGGAAACATCAAATAATAAGGTGAGGAAATCTGTGGTTCAGGTGGAGTTAGATGTGGCGAGATCATTGGAAGATGGATTAATGGGTCTTCAATGATATCATCTAACGGAAATCTAAGAATATCTGAACAAAGACGATTTTCTCGGAGAAGGTAGTCCAGTTCAGCATTGAGGAAACTAGTTTAAGCATCGGGTCATACCTAAGCCGCATGTACTGTACCCAACCTACCAGAACAAGTTAGAACAAGACAGTTACAGGTTTGACGAAAGAACATCAGGATGGAATAGAATGAAGGATTCACAGGTACCAGTGAGATTCGGATTTGAGGAGGTCTTCAGTTTTGTTTTAACGGATGGAAGTTAGGTTCATTGTGTTGCAATGATGCATGCATACGGCAACAAATGGAGAGCACTTTGGAACTTTAAGACAGTGGTGTTGAGGTCAAAGGAGGCAACTGTGGGAAGTCTCAAGTCGGTTTGGATTTAATCGACACTAGACAATACTAAGATTGTCTGTGCATCTAGGTAGGGGGTGCAGAGCTGCATGTCATATCCCGAGCCCAAGAATTCAGATATTAGGATTAAACCTAAAATAGTGACACACGTACTCTCATGTATACACACCTAGACACAAGTGTAAGTGAACACACGAAGGAAAGTCACACGTGTAATTGCTATTAATGGACCTTTGTCCAAGCATTTATACGTAGAAGTTGTCAATATCATCTATAGAAACAAGAGGACACCCAATAACTAGAAACAGATCTACATGTAATAAAATGAAAGGAAATGTGCCTTTACAAAAAGGGAAGAAAGTTTTTGAAAATATGGAACATATATACAGTGCACAAAATATATGGAGTCATGGCCCATACATAACAAAATGAGCTTAATGCAACCACAACCCAAATATAAGACCTATACTAGTCCAAAACGCACTCCCGGGTGGATTGATTAGATATGAAATACTGTCCACTCATCTAATTCTGATGGGACCTCGGAGATCTCCTCTGAAGTCTCATCGACCTTTGAGGGATCGGAAGATGAACCTGAGCCTGCAACACCAATGGATAACGAGTGAATAAGACTATTCAGCAAAGTATAAGCAAAATTAAGTAATACACGTTGTATCTACAAGAATCACTAACAGGTGATCAGAAATAGATTGTCAATTTAGTATACTAGGTATATTATGCATTTAAAAAGAGCATGTTATAAGATTCAATGAACAGAAATCTTTACTATGTGACTACTACATTTGTCATGTCCTCCCTCTAGAGATCTATGCGTTGAGAACACTATCTGCCGGACCAAGGTACGAATGGGTCTCTAGTTCTTAGAATCCGGAAGCCCCAAGAAAAGCACACTACAGCGGCAACGTTCGTGCTACACTAAAATTAACCCCGTTGGGTACCATAAGGCTGAGGCTGAGTAGAGTCAGAACATTTCAATTTATTCATATATATGGACTTGAGTAAATCATATAATTCATTCGTTGAGGAAAGATAATAGCATACAGTGTACATATCATGAGTGTAATACGTTCATACTCAATTCAATCATATTCAATTAAATGTCAAGGTCAATAGAAAACGTATATTGCAATAGCATCAATTGAAAAATAATCATTCAATTTAAATCATTATTAGAAGAATAGAAGTCAATAACTAAAATTCAATATGCTATGCAATTCAATTCAATTCCATGGGATCAAGGTGGTTTACTAGCCAACCCTAATCTAGTTATCCACTATTTTTAACTATGCATGTTGATATAGTTTTAAGTTATTTAGATACACAGTTGTTTTTCTTTTGGTGTCACATTGTATCAGGAATGTGTATTGAAGTCCCTTAAACAAATACCCATGGGGAGGTGCTTAACAAATGGACAACACACATAAATGAGTCTCAGCCTTCAAGACCTTTACCCCATGGTAAAGGGATCCAAAAACTAAGGCCCTATAAGATCTCCTAATAGTACCTAAATTAACTTTAGTTTTTAGTAGCCTTATAGCTTAGCCGTAATATGCACTACGGCTTAGCCGTAGTTACCCAGATTCTCCCGCATTCACTTTTGAACCGTGGTTTGTCTTACGGTTTAGCCGTATTTATTCTACGATTGAGCTACGGTTGGCCGTAGCACTTTATACGGCTTGACCATGGCTTAACCATAGGAGGTTTTCGATTTTTCATGCTCTTGAGTTTTTAAACCATAAAATTGCTTACGGCTAGACCACGGCTAGGTTACGGCGTAGCCGTAGTACATCTTACGGCTTAGCCGTAGCTTTGCCGTAGTATAATTTTCAAATTTGTTGCTCTCTGGAGTTGGATCCGTAAAAGACCTACGACTTAGCCATAAACTTCAGATTTTCTAGAGCAGTTTGATTTCTTTTCAAAACTTGGTAAGTACATGCAAATTCAAACAAGGAAAATAGAAGTAACAAAAAAAAGGGCTGTAAAACACATTGGAATTAAGAGATTTGTAGGAATCATAAGAGTCAGGATATACTAACATGCATTCAACCAACATTTGTTCATACTTGCCTTAGATTAAGCTTTTCAAGATATTAATCCTTTTTTAGCTCAATTTGGCTATTTTTGGACCCAAATGCCATGCATGCAACAATTAAAGAAGGAGATGAGTGTATGTATTGTAATGAGAGTCCTCTAGACTCAAGAGAGTTGAAATGAGAAAAAGCTCTTACCTTGAAGATGGATTAGAAGGAGAAAGAGCTCAAGTCTTCCATTTCAAAGACAAGAGGAGAGCTAAAAGATGATGGAATGGAGAGTAAGAATCTTAGGTCACCTATGCAAATCTTCTATCCCCATGATTTGAGAGAAAAAGTGGTGAAGAGATAGAAAAAGAAGAAGTTGTTGGAGAGGAATTGCATGTCAAAAGAGAAGGTTGAATGGGTAGGTGAGCCTTTTTATATGACATATTTTTTTTTGGAATTATAAGAAAGTCCATATTCTTTCGAATAATTTCAATTTAAGTCAAGTAAGCAACCAACTGATTCAAACAACTTCATTTGCATTCGAATCAATTATGGAAGTTATCAAGCTTGACGAAACACACATGATGTCACCAATATGATGCATAAATGACATAATCTTATAAAGTCTAAAATTACGAAAAAGGGCTCGTATCTACCTAGTCCAGGTTAAACTCAACCCAACTACCTATCCATGACCCGAAACGTGACTCATTAAGACAAAACATCATTAACTAGGCTAATTTCTATGGAAAATCGCTAATAACTTAATCAATTAATCGCTAAACATACCTAATTAGAGTCAAAGTGTTACACCGCGTTAGGTCACAGCGTATACGAAGGCATACCTTTCAGCAAAGTATATGAATTGCTGGTTCAACATGTTAGAGTGTTGAAGAGAGAAGATTGCGCTATCGATGTAGTAACGTACCATTCAGCAAGGTGCGTGAAGACATTACCGGATATGTCAAGATGGCTTTGAGGATTTACTGAATCCAAGCCAAACTGGAGATTGTTAGGTTTTGCCTTGTGCTCCGGTTTAGTCGGATTGGTCATCTGGTTTAGCTAGAACCAAGGTTCAGTGTTAGGGGTATTTTAGTCATTATGTATGGGTTTTTTTATTGGCCAAGAAAGTGGGAACTATATATATTAATGTACTGTAATCTTAGATCAGAGGGAATTGAGATGGGATCATGATAGATAAGTTTTCTCCTTCGTGGACGTAAGTAAAGTTGCCGAACCACGTAAAATTACTGTGTTCATGTGTGTGATTACTTGATGTGTGTGATTACTTGTGTTCATCATAGTTGATCCGTTGATCGCGGATAGTTTCTGTTGCGCCGCTTTTTCCAACATCCTCTTTCTCATATCTTTTTCCCCCTCCCTATGTTCCGTTTGGATTCTGTCTGAGGTGAGGAGGGAAAAACCAAGAAGAAGAAAAAGAAAAAGAGACAATAGATACAAAAGAAAAGGAGAAAACGAGGAATAGGAGGAAGATGAAAAAGAATAAGAAAGAAGGAGAACATTGGGAAGAGAATGAGGCTAAGAGTGGTTTAATGAAAAGTAAAAGAAAAAAAGAAGAAGTAGAACAGATGGGAAAACAAAAAAAGAAAGGAAATCAGAAAAAGGAACTAAAACAATAAAAAAAATGAAAAAGAAGAACTCATTCAGTCTACAGTTTGCTTTTTGTATATTATGCTTAAGCATAGATATTTATGCTCAACTATAATATACTTTTATTACGCTTGTTCAAGCATAATATACCTAAGGTAGAATAATAGTGCTTTTTTTTTAACATTGTTAATGAGCAGCGATATTCATGCTCACTACATATGAAGATGGGTTCTTCTTTTCTGTTTTTTTCTTTTTTCAATTCCTTCTTCTGGTTCCTTTTCTTTTTTGTTCCCCCATTTGTTCTGCTTCTTTCTCTTCTTGATTTTCTCTTCTTCTTCTACCATTCATTAAACCATTCTCATCTTCTTTCTCCTCCTAACTTTTCTTCTTCTTTGTTCTTCTTCCTTCCTCCTCTTTCTTTTCTTCTCCTTTTCTTTTGTTTCTGCTTTCTCTTTCTCTTTTTCTTCTTCTTGGGTTTTCCCCTCCTCACCCTAGATGGAACCCAAAAGGAAGGGGAAGAAGAGATGAGGAAGAGGAAGAAGGAATGGGGAAAGGGTTACTCTTGAACATAAATATTGCTACATATGAATAATATTGAATAAAAAAAGGAAGGGGAGCCCAAGGGACGACTCCGGGCCATAAAAATCTCAGGGCACTGTTTGTTTTACAAAGACTCTAAGGGGACTTTTCTGTGAAAAACCCTAGTATTTATCTTTGAGAAAGTTGAGTTGGACCACCCAAATCTAGCCCAATTACTCTGGGGGTCAAACTCATCAGCCCTGGCAAATGCGTGAATTATTGGAGCTATCAATTAGTTCAATGATATGGTAGCTAAGAAATGGTCAATGTTGTACACTTCAGCAATGTAGCATGACAAGTTACTCCTCCTGTTGTACTTGGAGCTTGTTGGAACCATCTATATGTTTAGTTGCCCAATATCATCATCATCAACATTATTATTGTTAAAGCCTTATTCCACGTATTGGCCGGGTGTCAAATCCTTATTTTTACCATATGTCTTATTTTCACTAATTCAAGAACATGGGTCCATCTTGTTTCTGGTTCATATGAGCAGTTCATCAAGGATTCGATGCCCCGCCATTTCTTTGCACACCTCAACAACAAACGTCAGACTCCGAAGGAAGTGTTAACTGAGACACACAAAGAACTAATCCGGGTTTCAGGCAAATGGCTAACCAACACAGCTGAATCTTGCTCAGTCGTTGCGGCACTTATTGCAACAGTGGCTTTTGCCTCAGCAACCACCCTGCCAGGGGGAGTCATACAGGACGTGGGCACCCCAGTCTTTGAAGGGAAGGCCCCCTTCGACTTGTTCGCCATCTCTTCCCTGGTTGCATTGTGCTTCTCCATCACCTCCCTAACCATGTTCCTCTCCATTCTCACTTCGCGCTACCAAGTGTGGGACTTCTACTATAGCTTGCCATCAAAGTTGATACTGGGACTTACCTCTCTCTTCGTCTCCATTGCTTCCATCTTGGTGTCATTTTGTTCTGGCCATTTCCTTTCCATCAGAGACAAGTTGAAGTTTGCCGTCTTTCCCATATATGCATTCACATGCCTACCCTTAACACTATTTGCTGTGGCTCAATTTCCCCTCTATGTGGATCTCTTAAGATCTATCATGGCACCTGTGCCGAAACGCAGTTTCGAGGTTACTTCTATCTAGTACTTAATCCATACTTTCTGTTACAGGTAGTTACTTTGGGTGTTCTCCTTTTTTTTTTTAGTAATTTTTTATTTTTATTTGGTGGTCCAATAATCTTCAGCATGTGATTCTGTGGTTTAAGTTGTTTGATTTACAGTGAGTTGATTTCTTGAACCATAAGCGTGTGATTTCTTGCATGGAATTGAAATAAGGCTTATTTTATTGATGATCTTCTTGCACGGAAATCAACCTGAGGAACCAGTTGATTTCACACCGGCCCTGTTTGAATCCTCTGATATGGGTTTTCTTGCACTTTAGGTACCTGTAAATCTAATTATCTGTAACTGGTTGTGACTGAACGAACTATTGTAACTTTAACTCAGGAACTTATGTTCAACAATGCTTTTGAGTATCAGTTTTATCAAAGGAGAGAGAAAATATTCTTTATTTCAATTTTCAACCTTGTTGTAAGACTTCAATATTATGTGAATAACCTGTGGTTAATTTGGAAGTAAAATTGATGTCAGGTTTTGTGAGTACTATGGGTTTATGTACAGCAATAATAACGTCGGTGGGATCTCTGAATTAGTGGAAATTATTTGCAGTTTGCATTAGACTGTGTTTCTTGTAATTAAATATATATGAATTGTTAAAAATTCACGACTGATTGTCTCTTTTACTAGGTTAAGTTTTATTGCTAATTATTCCTATCAAAACCTCTGGATGGTAGTACCAACACAAGGGTGTATTTTGATATGATGTAAAGTAAATTAAAATAAAGTTTAATATTTGAATTTCAAATTTTCCAACTTTTTTTTAAAAAAAGTCAAAAAAGCAACCACTAAATTATAAAAAACATCTACTTTTTATACAAAAAGTCAAAAAAATTTCTTATTAAACAACTAAAAATAAAAAATCATCATAATCCCATTATATATTATTCTTTCTTGATTTTGGGTTTACTCTACTTTATTTTACTCTACCCCACATCCAAACAGGCCCTAACTACCTCTCCTCAAGTGAAGCACACTCCTCAACAAAAATAACCCCTTAAAAGGAAATCAAATCGAGGGAGATTGAATAACCAAAAACTGCCCTAGCAATTCAAATCATAGAGAAGTTTTGCTACATCTCTGCCTCTTGTCATTTGCCATTTGATTCTTTAATTGTTCTAGTTGGAGCCCATTTGAGCATGAACTCACAAAATCAAATTCAGGTCATGTTGCTCCATAGGCTAGCTTTATCTTACTACTCATGGGATAAATGTTACTCTTGCTGTCAGTCTCGCACTACAATTTTCCAACATATCTTATTTCTATAGTTATCTTAATCTGTGTTGAAAATGTGAACTTTATGTTTTTATTTTGAGTTTTTTTGTATATAACGCCCTAGAGGTTCTTATATTTGTAAATAAGCTCTCACGCTTTCAAGATTTGTAAATAGGCCCATACTTTGACGTTTTCATACCTTTCATATCCTTAATTAAGTGCATTTGACAATAAAGAGAAGAGGTCATTAGGCTTTTCCTGATTTTCACAATTTTGCTCATATATTTATTTATCATTAAGAAAACACTTCTACTTCATATGATTTTTTTTATTCAACTTTTTTCACTTTAACTTTTTTTTTTTCAACTAAACCCACAAAGTTCTTCACAACAAGCGATCAACAACATCCTCTCCTCTTACATTAAAAAAAATTAGTTTTTTCCTTTTTTCACATTATTAGTTTTTTTGGCATCTTAGAGACACTTTGGCATCATTTCTTTTCTTTTTTCTTTTTTATAATAGTTCTCGTGAGAAGGAAAATTAGAAATTAGTTTGGATGTTAATTTCAGGGGGCCTCTCTCTCTGCATAATGATTTTAAGGGCTAGAAAGGTATGTCTCATAGATTTTAGGAATTCAATTGACCATCTCTATGCAAAATGGTTTTCATAAATTCATGTCTTTACAGTCTATTTTTGTATCAGCTATCTCCAATATCTAATTTTTGGAAAGGTAAGGAAAATTTGTATTAATAGGGGAGAGAATGATTTGAAAAACGAAAAGTTTTAGGGTACTTACTCTTGAGCGACCCAATTAGATAAATATATAATTTTTTAGTAGACATATTAGATTAAATGAAACATCCCAATCACTTGCTCAGCTAAAATGATCCTAAATATAATCAATTCAAAACATGATTTGTGCTTTTGCTGTTAATAGCGAATAAATTAAAGACATTAATCAAAATTGAGAAATACAAGAGAGGAGCAAGTGACACATTGATAGTATTAAAGCAATTTAATAGATCTATTATTTAAAGCATTGGGGCCTATTAATAAATATTAGAAAACATAGGAGGAGTGTTTACAAAAATGGTTATAAGAGAAAAGGTATCATTTTAAGAAAATTGAGCAAAATCCTCATAGTAGTTATTCATTATCATCAAATCCACATGTTTTGGGATATTAAAGGTATTAAAATGCCAAAGTAAGGGCAGGCCTATTTACAAATACTGAAATGCAAGGGGCCTATTTACAAATATTAGATATCTTAGGGGGTTATGAATTCACGACCGATTTTCGCTTATACCATAGTAATTTTTTTAATTAACCATTCCTACAAAAACCTTCAAATGTTAGTTCCAGCTAAATGCTTTTTAATACCTCCCCTCGGGTGGATCCCACACCTCAACAAAAATAACACCCCCATCCAACCTAAAGGAAATCAAATCGAGGGAGATTGAATACCCATAAATTGCCTTAGCAACTCAAATCGTAGGAAACACAGTACTTCTACATCTCTACCTCTTATCATTTGCTATTCACTTCTTTAATTGTCCTAGTTAGAGCCCATTTGACCATGAACTCACAAAGTCAAATTCAGGTCATGTTGTTGCATAGGCTAGCTTTATCTTCACTACTTGTCTAATGAGAAAATGTTGCACATACTGTAAGTCTAGAAGGATAATTTTCCAAAATATATTATTTCTATTGTTATCTTAATCTGTGTTGGAAATGCGAACTTTAAAGTTTTTATTTTTTATTTTTGCCCTTTTATTTAGAGAGTATGAAGAGAATGCATTAAGCTTCAAAAGTATGATCCACTAAACAAGCAAAAGACATGTTCACTCTATTTACTGCCCTTATAAGTCGATCGGCAGCTATGCCATAGCCTATGACTACTTGCAGCAGGCACACAAACAAGGCAAGGGCTAATAAGAAGGAGAGAATATCTATGAGCCCACGGCCCACGGCCCACAAGGCAAGCGAGCTTTGACAAAAGGATAATTTGTGACGAGTATTGAAATGGACTTTTAACAAATCTTTCCCACCGGATCATCCACATCATAAAATTATATGTCTAAAGACGCATTTTCTTGAATTTGCGAACAGCCCAATCAAGGTTATTAGTAATTGAAAGCCAATTAAACCCACAGCCAAGGAGACTCTCTACGAGTAGGGGTGCTCATGGATTGAGCTAGCCTGAGCTTGATCCAGTCCCAACTTGCAGTTGGGCTGGGCTTGATCTTTAAGCTTTAGCAGTAAGATTGAGTTTGGACAAAAAACTAAGCCCGTTTAATAAATGGTATTAAATAATTGTTGACTTCTTGAATCTAAATATTCTAACCTATTTTAATTATTAGTGTATTAAATTATTAAAATTTTAAATATATATAATTTTTTAATAGACGTATCCCAGTCATACTCGTATCCTATTCTTTTAGAATTTTGAATACGCGCATCTGTACCAATACTTGTGATTCATTGCATTTCTATCATGTACTTAATTGGACTGTGAGATTTTAGTAGAGCTGGCAAAATCCAGCCCGACCCTCCAACCCAACCCGACCTGACCCATTTTTGACCCTCCCTAACCCATTTGACCTGTTTAGATTTTACTAAATTACTATGATTTTCCAATTTTCATGTAACTTTTCTTATTCATGTGGATCATAAACTATGTACTCTTAATCTTTTGTGAAGGAGTTATGTAAAATTTCAATACTTAGGATATAAGACTTATTTATTTTATTTGAAAATATTATGTTTTTGTAGTTGAAATATTGATATGTGTTTTTTTATTTTTATGTTGGCATTTAAATTTACCTCTAAATATTGATATGAATGAAATACGAATGAAATACAATATCGTTGATGAGTCTTATACTTATACTCAAATATGGAATTATAAGATTAAACAAAAATTGAGAAGGGATTATCTCAAATTCTCAATAAATGGCCTAGAAAATATTTATAGATTCCCTATTTTTTACACATTGAAAATTGATAAATTATAAATTTATGCTCAATACAATATTTTAAATTAATTTAGATGTAATGAGAGCTTTACAAATGAAATTGGGCCACATAAAATGAGTTAAAACATACATAAAATGAAAATTAAATATATTAGGTTGGGTCAACCCGACTCAATGCGCATCAAATTCAGGTTAGGCAGGTCGGGTCGAATTGACTCACCACGAGTGCGAGTTGAAGGTTTCCAACCCGTTTAAATAACGGATCGGGATAGGGTTGAAACCAACAAATTTGGGTTCGAGTTGACTTGACCCAAATTTAGTCAAACCAACCCGTTTGTCAGGTCTAGATTTTAGTGACTTATGCTTAAAAGAAGTTTGAGCATACATCAATGTAGGTGATGGAACTCACCTTGAACAGTTAGAATCACTCATCTGTTGGCGTGTGCTACATGCTTCCCCTCCAACAGCTGCAACATCACACATGATGTCAACTGATGAATGTTGTGATTTTGACATCATACATTGTGCCCATACACGAATCACACAATCAATAAATAAGAAACCACACAAGAAGAGGCACAGATATTTACATGGTTCACCAAACCAGGTTACATTCATGGGCACCGAAACATTAATCATCTTCACTATAATAAGCAAAACATACAAAGACTCTCACTCACTCACATCGTCTCTCTTGTGTGGTGTGAAAACACACATGCAAGATAGCTCTCACTTCTCTTCAACGCAAGATATAGGGTTACAAACTATACACATATATAATTTCTACTTTTCTGGCCATCAAGAAAACCTTGGTACAATTACCAAAATACCCATGATCTTAAACATGATTATTGATCAACCAAATAAACTAATTTGGTCAAACCAAAATACAAGACAGAAACCCAACAATAATGACAAAGATTGGCCCCCAAGGAAAGAAATAAGAACAATATCTTATCCCAATGGTAAGAAATTGAGATTTTGTGAAGAAAACCCCATGGTGACCTGGGGAAACAATCAAGTTCCCCCACGTCATTACAGGGCAGCCTGCCCACATTGCCCGCATGCATGACAGGGTACCCATAGTGACGTGGGGGTCTGGTCACCGTAAGGCTTCTCCTCAGAGGATTCGGACTCAATGGTAAGATATGTGTTCTTACTTGGTGCCACTTCTCCCATTTGTAAAGGTTCTTTTTTCAATTTTGTAGACTTTTTTTTTTTTTACGTGAATGTGTTTCTTGCATGGGCTCTTTGTTGGATCCCAACCCATTTGGTTGGGTTAAGGAAAAATAAAATAACAGAGAAAGGAAAGACATAAAAGTGAAAGAGAGGCACCTATGTTTGTAGTGGAAACATGACAAGTCAGCAATCCCCAGATATAGGACAATCCTCACGCACTTACCCATTAAATAACAATATTGATCAAATTTGATGGCAGTCACTAACCAACTTTTGGTCGATCCATGACAAAATAGCATCTCCCTTGAGGCCCTAACATCAAAGGTTGCAATGATCTCTTTATAATGCAAATCATTGAACCATCTTAGCATGTATCTGTCCCATCTACTCCCCTCAATTATTGGCGTGCAACTTGGTGGCCCCAAATAAGAATTCAACAATAACAATTAAGGGAAGTCCCTGTGTGACCGATCCAAACCCTCTCATGTATGCTTATTCTTCTGAATCTGGTATTTTTTTTATCAACCGTTGGATTGATTTGCCATAAAAGATATTATAATTTTTCATTTAACTTCTGACAACTCTAAAACCTAGAGTAACAATAATCTGATCAAGGCAATATCTGGCTAACCCTAAAACATAACAAACCGAATCTTATTTTTTAACCCCGCGCTTGATTTGCATCAAGGTGAGCCTTACACAATTGAATAGTGTGAGACCTTTGAGACTTTGTTGGCATCTCTCTTTATTTTATAATTAAAGAGACTAGTGGCATATTCATTGAGGGAAATGCTCTCCTATGAGTAGCTAGACTGCATATTGATAACATGAAGTCTAACTCGCAAGGCTCACCTAAATACATGTCTCTCACTAAATAGATGATAGGCAGAAATGCCTCTTTATAGAAAAGGAGGAGCCAAAATTAGCCCCACTAGATTATCGTAGCATTTGATTTAATGATTTAAAATTTTTATGGAATCTTAATTGTAGATGTTTTTATTTATTTATTTATTTTGTGTGTGAGTCAATCCAGTGTTGCTGATGAAAGGCTCAATGAATGTAAAATTGGTTTTGAAAACGAATTTTACAATGAAAAGAGTGTCAAAGGATTGCACGGATCAAAGTTAAGCCCAAGTGGGCTTTATAGAACAAAGCATTAATAGACCTTGGTGGTGGGGTTTTTTAAAGAGTGGGGCGCATTGTGAAAAAAAAATCATGGGGGGCCAATGTTCACTAAAACTAAGAGCTTTTTTTTTTTTAATTTCAGAGGGGCCGTGGCCACCATCAGCAAGTAGCACCCCCCCCCCCCCCCCCCCCCAACCCGCAGTTTTACCCCTACCTATAGAGTTGGATTGCACATGCTCTATGCTATATGCAAACATTCTACTCTGTGATCCCTTGCCTCTTCTCCAACAAGAAGCTATTTGCCGCTTTTCAAAACATGTCAACAAAGTTTTATAAAAAAAAAAAAACAGCCATAATTTTTTCAAAAAACATGCCTTTTTGGCCTATATGGGCCATCATTTTTTGTCATGTTGATTAAAAATACAATGGCCTATAACCGTCAGGAAATTCGTCTCAGGTCCATCTTTATCATTTTTTTGTGAATTTTCCAATGGCCATAGGTCATCGTTTTTCTAAAAAAAAAATAACTTCAAAAATTACGATGGCTTGTGGATGTTGGTTTCCATTTTGCCATCATTTTTTTATGGATTTTCATATTGTGATGATCATTTTCAGAACATAGTATCAAACAAGCAACGTTAATAATAGAGTTAATTGGAGAAAATGGGAGTCATTAGATGTTGATAAATATTTTATTGAAGGCTATAGAATAGAGTGTAAATTAAACACTAAGTTTTTAATTTCATCATTTATTTCATAGCTTTAGATTAATTTAAAATCTCATTAATTACATTTTTAAAGTTGGTGAGTTACTAAATTCACTTATACTTGTAAAATTAGTTCGTCTCATTTACTCTTTCTGTTGTTAAAAACTAAAAGAAGTCTGTCAAGTTAAGGTCCAACGATCCTATGACCCAAGCCCTAAGGTTTAGGTGCAAAAATACAGGGACGCCAAATTAATGCAAAGCTCATTCAACTGGTCATATACGGTCTGGACCAGGGCAACTTTAACCCCATTCACATGCTTATCATGTGAAGTCGGACAATGGCAGCCCCATGCACATTCCATTTCATGTGATGTCGGACACCTCGTGAATCGAAATGCAAAGCAAGCGAAAGAATCAACACTTATTCCAAAGTTGCACATTGCTTCCACTTTGTCCTCCTTACAACGGACAGGAGCCAAACGATGAGAAAGGAAATGAGAAGACAAAGGAAAAAGAATCTCCCTGCTGTTTATTTAACCGAGGAGCATTTATACCATGCTTGAATTTCACTGTAGCTGGTTTTTGTTTTTTTTAAGAAACTTGGATAGTTTTTCTACGGAAGTATGAATAAATAGACATTTTTTCTTCTTTCCACATGTAAAAGCCCCACACTAATGTGCCAAAAACTGGTAAGATGAAAAATGGAAAACTTTTTCTTGGTGTATATGAAGGAATTGTTGGTGTATTTTAAATCAAATTTTTTTCCGTGGTAGTTATTGGTAGTTCTTAGTTTTTAGTAGTTAGTTCTCAAAATCAAAATAAAGTCTCAAAACTTAATTTTTAGTTTATAAGAGGGTGGGAGTTTCTAACCAGTTTTTACCTCAGTGACATACATTTTTTAAAACAATTTTCATTGAATTTATGGAATCTATTTGTAATATGTTCCAGCTAATTGGCTAATATGCTATTAATATATGTGATATATATTTCTAATTTTTTTTCATATTTTATCTTACTTGTTTAACCAAATCAATTACATAGATTGGTCGTCCTTTATTGAAAATAACCTTTGATCATTAATCTTATGGTTATTCAATATTTATATTTTAGTAATCTATGAAATCTAATAAGTCAAACACCATATAGATTTGATTTGGATAGACTTTTAAAAGAATCTGATCAATTAAAACGGCTCAGTATATTTTATTGATTTAATTATTGATTAGGTAGAATCGTAATTGGGTCACTAAAATCTAATGAAGATTTGTTAAAGTTTCATATTTGATTTCCCATTTTGTTGTTATGTTGTCCAATAATTTTGATAATTGTCTTAATTTTAATACTTTTGCTATCAATACTATATATATAAAGAAATAAAAGTGAGTGAGACTTAGTTCTTAAGAAGACTCAATTTTCAACGGAGTCTTCATTGGCGCCACATACTATTTAACTTACTCGCAAGCACGTGATCTGTAGGATAAATGTTAATAGAAGACTCCATTTCTAATGGAGTCTTCAACATAAAACTACACGTCTTCTACTTTTTTTTTAACTTTTTCCAATATTTATTGCTTTTTTAAAATATACTTTTTCTATTTTATTTCCAAAAAATCAAAGACGAAGACTCCATTAGCAATGGAGTCTTCACTGAAGACTCAATTCGTAATGGAGTCTTCGTCTTTGTAATTTTTTATTTTATTTTTAATTTTTTAAAAAAATTAAATAACAAAAACACCATTTCTAATGGTGTCTTCACTGAATATACTATTTGCAATAGCGTTTTCTATGAAAACTCTGTTTCTAACGAAGTCTTATAGTAGCTTTGAAAATAAATTTAAAATGATATTAATTTTTTAAATAAATAATAAAAAAATATTATTTTGGGAAATAGCTCGTGTAGAGCACCTGGTTACATTGTCCCAAGTTTTAAATCCAAAGTACGAACCAGTCATAATGCCTACCGGCTTTTATTATATCATAGAGTCCTACTCCCAACTGTATATAAACAGGTAACCGGTCTTTCATTCCTATCCATGGAGATCGTTCCCGAGAACTTGACAATTTCTGCTATGTCATCCCATCATTCTCCACCTCCATCTTCTTCTTCTCATTCTCTTCCTGAATTGGGTTATCGTCCGATATCTCATCGAATTCCTCCTCTTACTCCTCCCATTCATGCTGGAAGCAACACCAGTTCTTCAAGTGTGACCCGAACACCTGAAGAAGAAGCGAAGCGCCAATCACTGAAAGATGATCTCTATGATTTCATCATGGGCGGCGATTGGGACGGTGTACTGTATATCTACAGCCAATACAAAGAGATCATCCAAACGGCCAAGGTCAGCAGCTTCAATGAAACCGCCCTGCACCTGGCTATATCGGACAGCAGAACTGATGTGGTGGAAAAGCTTTTGAAGATAATTGATCCCCATGTCATCAGAAATATGACCGACCACAAAAAAGAGAATCCACTCCACCTTGCAGCCTCGCTGGGCCAGACGGACACGTGCAAGCGTTTGGTAGACAAGGATCCTGAACTAATAGGGGCTCGAGACATTGATGGAGAGACCCCTCTGTTCGCAGCAGCGAGGCATGGGAAGAAAGGAGCCTTCTACGCCCTCCATCCCAAGTGCCCCATTACTGGCTCTTACATTAAACATGAGATCTGCCACTGCAAGAGGAAGGATGGCAACACCATTCTTCATGTTTCCATCCTTGGAGAGTACTTTGGTAAGAGAGAAACTTTCTTCACTTTTGTCTGTTCTCAATTTGGTCCAGGAGTGGCAAAATGGGTCTGTTACCCACTTACCCTCTAGCCTGACCCTATTTCAGCCGGATATGACCTGCATAACTGGACCCACAATATATATATATGTGGTAATACATAGAATAAACCTGCCCCATTCAAATGGAAGTTGAGGTTTATGAAGTTGGACCGCCATGTAGCGCATTGGTGGTCCTCCGTTAATGGGGCTGGACCATGATTGGGGTGAGTTAATTGGGACACTATCTACTAGATATGAGAGGGTTTTTTAAGAGGTAAAGGATCTTAAATGAAATCAAGTCCACTACTTAAGTGGTATTAAGGAGAGCGGCAATTTTCGTGTAGCCCTTAGTTCTTCAAATCCTAGATATGCCGCATTTCCCGTATGTGGAAGCTTTTTTTTCATGTGTTGTACTTTTGCTCTCCGGGATGTGAGCGTTCCTTCTTATATGTGCGTGGGCTTTTGTTCTTACGCATGTAAACACATTTGGGGGACCTAGCCCCCTTTGGCTTGGATACAAAAAAAGAAAGTCCACTAAATCTTGCCAAATTTAAAAGGTCATAAAATGAATTCCATGCACCTCTCTAGTTAACCATCAATTTAATAATCTTTGATTGAATGGTTATGACTTTTAGTGGATGTGATTTCCAGAAGATTGCTAGAACGTAAATGCCAATTTTTCCATCACTAGCAAGTAGTGAACTAAACAAAATCTGCTACATATTCTATTTTAATTGAGGGTAACACTATAAAGCTCCTCAAACATTTTTTTAAGAAAAAAGTTCATTTTTTAGCCTATAAGATTTTAATACATGTTTTTTAATCTCTTTAAAATTAGTTATCCATTATTCTTTTGCTTTTTCTAAGGGGACAAAATTTCCTATTTTTAAAAAAGGTAATATCTCAAATCTCAATCAATGTGTGTGAGTGGGTTTGGAAGTACTTACCTTATAAAAGTAAAAGAAAATAAAAGAGGGAAAAGAAATAGAATGTTCATGAGCATCTGCGAACATGAATCACTAAAATTGAAGAGTTGGTCGTTATTCTTACTGCACCATCAAATCGCATCTCCTTGTTTTACTTTCCTTACACTAAGATAAGCTCATACAATGGCCATTTATGCACTTGTACAGTTGGCTTTTCAAATTATGTACTGGTACCCGGAGCTCATGTGGTATAATAATGAGAAAGGACAGACAGCTCTTCATTTACTTGCTCACAATCCCTCAGCTTTCAAAAGGTGGTCTGACATGGGACTCGTTGAAGACTTCATCTATCGCTGTGAGATCTCTCTCTTTCTCGCTCGCTCTCTCTCTCTGGTCAGGTAGAAGACAGGCTTTTAATTTTTTTATGCCAAACTCACCTCGTGATTGGTATACACGGTAAAACATGATTTTCACGGGTGGTTTGTTTTTTTCCCTGTTGCTGAAAGCCAGTTATAGGAGTGAATTTTTTTTTCTACTGCTATTGCTTAGATAGTGCCTTAATAGACAAATGCTACCGTAGTAGCATTGAAAATAAACTGCAACTAAATCTTTTTTTTTCCGATAAAAGTCACTTTTTATTGTAATGAATTAGGTTAAGTTTTTCAATGGGTGATTCTTTTCAGTTTAAAAAAATTTTGATGGATGGAAATTAAAACGATAACCCTAAAAATGGTATGCATTGCCATTTTTAAAGAAGTTTTTAATTAAGGACATCCGCCTGTATAAAGTTATTTTTGAAAAGAATTTCTTAATTTTTTTAAATACCCAAATTACCTTTTATTAAAATAAATTCCACATTCAAATCCTCTATATTCTCCTAATTTTCCATGTCGCATTCTTACGATGATCAATACTAGCATTTCTACAATGATTTGTCGCATATTATGGCTGTTGAAACTATGTCATAACTTTAAAAGATTAGTAATTTAGTATTTTAAGAAAATTGAGAAAAAATTCCCTAGAAAGTACTTTTAAATGGATGAATGTCCTTAATTAAAAACTTTTAGAAAACTTAGGGACTAATTTGAAAAGTTCTAAAACTAATGTCTTTTTTTGAAATAATGAAAAACTTTATGGCCTTATTTAGAAATTTTTCAATAATATATAAGTTAAAAACAAATGGGGTGGATGGATAAGCACACCCAAAGCCCTAACTTGCGTTGTACTCGACTTGGTTAAGGCCCTAGAAACCCATGCTAGCCTTGAATCCAACCTAGTCACTACAAACCATGTGAGTCCTATTTAAACAAAACCCATTGTCATCTCTAGAGGATTACATCCCATAAGAGACCCAAGCCATCAATTGAGAAACCTGCTCCTGAGGAGAGAATGCCTAGTTATCGATTGGTTTTGGTTGAGTTTTACTCAAGTAGGAAGAAAGAGTTGCTCATGCAAGAACAGAGTTTTGCTTGGGGATTGTGGATAACATGTATTAGTCTCAAACAAAATTTATCCCATTTAATAATCAAGTTGAGATTGTCAACTATAGTCAATTACTAGTTAAAAGTGGAATAACCCTAAATTAACTAGATGAACATGGGTTGAGTTAACAAATCGATATGGTGAGTTGGACAATGTTCAATCCAATGTGAGTTGATGGACTAAGTAGTAAGTTTGGGCTAATTAGCTCGAATTCAACCCGGGTATCCATCAAGTCAAACAAAACGTAAAATCCTCGAAATTAAAGGGATCAACTAAAACTTTAGTTTGCTTCGTTGAATTCAGGTTGTTTTAAATAGGGATGATAATGGTGCGAGTTAGGTTTGGGTCTATCTAACTTAAACCTGACTTGACTTCTATTCCTACTATACCAAACCCACCCATACCCGTGGTACCAAACCCACTCTATGACAACCATAAGTCGTGTTAAGTTTGATAATGGTTTATTTAATATTGTAAAAAATTATAAAAAAAATTCATGTGTTAGGGCTCATTTGAAACCAAAGTCTCTAGGAGAATACTCATCCTCATTGCCACTTGCATCACTAAGATCTTGTTTGTCAAAAAATGCAAACAAAAATATATGAAGTAAAAATATACATGGCGGGTAAGTTAATGCTCCAAAAAACTCAAAGCCACATTGAATCTGAGTCGGGTCAATGCATGAAAAATTATACTTAACCCAAACCCAACCAACATACTACCAAACGCGCCCTAATAGAAGCGGGCCCCTATTTAACCCGACCCATTGCCATCTCTAGTCTTAACAACACCAATAGTCGCGGGTTAGCAACCTTAAGAGGTTGGTATTAATGGAAAATGGCTAACCTTCCAATTATATGTCAAGAATTAAATGGCCAATGATGTAGGAGCTGGAGTTGATATATTTGATGAACGGCACAGCTTCACCTTATATTTGTAGGGCGACTGGTCCTATAAAAATGCCCCATGTCCTATACTTGTTAGCCAGTGTTACAGGATACTAATCTCTTGTTCAAGTGTAGGTTTGATTGTTGACTTCGCCAAGTTTGAGACGCCTTCAGATTTCCAGGAGGGGCACCGTCCAAATATTACTTCTGTGATTGTGGGAATTTACAAATTCTGTTTGGACTCACTTACGCGGTGGACGATGGTTATTAATGCTATTGGTAATTCATCTTTCCTCTTTTTTATCTTTCACTTTTTTATTGGTCAAAAGATCACTTCCAAAACTCAAAATTGCAATTATTACCAAAAATAAAACTAAAAATGCAATAAAAGTAAATAAATAAATAAATAACAAGAAGAGGAAACACAAGCAATCAGCCCTGCACATGAGGATGGCTACCAAAATTAGTAACCACGCTGTACGCTAACACCATGAGAACCAAGCTTGACAAATTATGAGCACAATGTTAAACCTCCTAGTTACAAAGTTAAATCCACTACTATTGAAATTCTTAAACACTTCGAGAATATCCTAAACAACCGATCTTAAAGACTTGTGTTCACTCCCTCTAAATCTCTAATAGCATTCACCACGGGAATTTGAGAAGATTAAAATATTATTATGGCCTGCCTCTTAATTAAGATAGTCAACGCGAGCAAGATCGATATCCCTTCGGCATTATTTAGATAGCAAGGATTTGGTCTTTCAAAAGAACCTACAAAAATGATAACCTCATCCACAATAAAAATGAGGGGAGGCTCCAGTGCACTATAATAGTGCAACACCTGCCCCTCTCCAATAATGCTTCTCCGCTTCATCCCTTATTAAAGCAACTGCAAATGATCATCCCATTGTATTTTCTGCGTGCATGTGTATTTTCCAGCCAATATTTCATTCAAGAAATTATACCCCTTGTAATTAGCAAGTTAGTCATCTTCCAAGATTACCGTTTCTAAGCACTTAACTGCCCTCAAACTTCTTTTCATCTCTCTTGAATGATCAATTATCAACCTCCCCCACCGGTCTCTCCTTCTAATAGAAAATCTCCTCCTATGAGTGATCTATAGTGCCTTGGGATTATCTTTGATTAACGCAACCCCCTTTACATTTTATCCTCCAACACTCGTAGAGCTACGATTACCATATGGCGGCAAGCATAGTTGGCCAACAGTGGTGGAGTCAAATTTTTCTTTTTGAAGGGACCAATATTATTTTTTTGGAATAAAATATGGGTTGGTTAACATGATTGTAGTTGCTTTGAGAAGGGAACACCTTTCATCAAAATAAAAAATATATATGGGTAAAAAAAAAAACCCCTTTCATGCTTTGGTGGAGTCAAAATTTTCTTTTCTTGGAATAAAATATGGGTTGGTTAACATGCTTGTAGTTGCTTTGAGAAGGGAACACCTTTCATCAAAAAAAAAAAAAAAAAACACACACACACACACACAAAGGGTAACCAGGAGAAGCATTAATCGAGAGGGGTAGGTGGTGCACGCTCCACTGGAAGTCTGGAACCTTGCCCTTTGCAAAAAAAGGAAATGGAATGTCTTAAGATGATTATTTTGTCCTTACTTTTTTAAAGGATAATTTTAAAATAAAAGTATAAGATTTTTGGCACATTTTCAAAAGAGGATTTAATGAAAAAAATCCCCTTACATGTTTTTTAGTGAACGATAATAGTGTTTTTGTTTTAGTTGAGCAACAATATCGTTGCTCATTATTCTTCATCCCCACAACTTCTCCATCACCCACAATATTTTCATCCTAGCCAATTCATTCCTGCTTTTACTTTCTCAAATTATTTATCCTTATCGTAACCTTTGATATAACTATTTTGAACCCATTTGCCAAGAGAAACATGAAGAATCGCTGAATTTGATGGTGGATCTCTAAGTCTCCATGTTTCTCTTAACGAATAGGTTTGGAAGGGTTATATCTAAGGTTATAATGAATAGAGATGATGTAGGAAAGTAAAAATAAGAGTGAATTGGCTAAGATGGAGGTGTTGTGGATGATGTAGATGTTGTAGGAAGTGAGTTTAGCAGGAGGAAGAATAAGGAGCGATGATATCGTTGCTCAACTAAAATAAGCGATGATACGTCGCTCACTAAAAAACAGTTAAAATGGGCTAGAGGGCCTTTCTTGTGTAGTTACAATTATGAGATCTTTTTCATGTAGCGGACATCTAAGGGGTTTTTACCGTAAAGTCCTCTTTTCAAAAATAGTAAATAAAGAATTGAATATTTCACATAAAAATATATAAGTTTCCACAATTCTTTAATCAAGTCCCCTCTCTAAATTTTTTTTAAGAAATGACAAAAATACTCTTCCTTTATTTGGTTTTTGCCTTTTCTTAACTTCTTTTCTTTCCAACACTAGCCATTTTAATTTCAATAATCATAAAATTTTAAGAAAGCAAGAGTTTTAACCATTTGAAACCCCCTTTTTAAACCATCCATGCATGCATGATGATAATTGAAGTGGGCCCAATATGTCATTTAGGTAGGACTTCTCATTGCTCTTAAATATTTATATAAGGAGGAATTTGAAAATGACATGAGGGTGTTTTTGACATTTCTTATGTTTTTTTTTTTTTTTTGGAGAAGACCTGATTGAAAGAATTTTGAAAAACCTTTGTACTTTTTTAAAATATTCAAATCTTCATTTACCTTTTTGAAACTAAATCAAACTTTAATCATAAAAAATTCTCTTTTTTTATGAAAAGGGTTTTCCCATAATACATAACTATTTGACTATTTCCTTGGGTGAATGCAAGAAGGTGGGCATATTGTCCTTACACTTTAATAAAAGAAAATAGAAACACAAGAAAGTCTTAGAGATAAACATTCCACTTTGTTAACATTAATAACACAAATCATGAGACTTTTTTATATATAACTCCAAAGGTTTTTAAGATTTGTAAATAAGCTTTTGAGGTTCAATATTTGTAAGTCCATATTTTTCATTTTAACACCCATCATTTCCCCAAAATTAATATTCCGAATGAGAATGGATTATTATGTCTTGAATTTTTATACGAATGACAACTTTGGCCTATTAAACAAAAATGAGTGCATTATTAGTTATGAAAATACTATTATTTAATCACAAGTCCAAATGGTCTCTTTCTCAAAACACTTTCATGAATATGAAGTTTACTTATGTTAGTGGGTCGTACATAGAGTCAATTAATAATAACTTATTATTTTGAGTTTAATGAAATGGGTTATACATTGAGAAAATTGGATTTATGTAAATTTATTCACTGCCACTAATTGTAATTATTTTTTTTACAAGATTTAGAGAAAAATAAGTTTAAGGTTTTGACATTAAATACATATGGATAAAAGAAATGAGCAAAAGTTTTATTTCACTCTAAAAAATTATAGTGGTTTAAAAGCTACTGATTTAGGGGATATGGAAGGTATTAAAGTGACAAGGTAGAACCCTTTTTACAAACACTAAAACTATAAGGGCCTGTTTACAAGTCTTAAAAAGGTTAGTGAGAATATACAAAATATTGTTTTTCTAATAAGCAGATCATAATGAACAACAAACACAAACAACAAAAATGAAGAGGATTTAGACGACCTAAAAGTAAACAACCTTAATCCCTTAAAATATGCTTCATTTCATTCAAAGCTGAAATTAGTGAGACAGTGACCCACTTGTTAAAGACCTTCCACTTGTTGAGTGTTAGGTTTATGTCTTGTATTCCGGTTTAACCGGATGAGTCACTGGGTTAGCCAGGGACTGGTTTAAGGTCAAGGGTATTTTGGTAATTGTACCGGGGCTTTCTTGGTGGCCAAGAAAGCAGAGATTATATATTGTATAGTCTGTAACCCTAAACCTTGCGGCGGCGGCAGTAGTTGCCCGTGGTGCTCCCACACCACGTAGGAAAGATGAGGTGAGAGTGTGGGAATCTCTTATATGCTTTACTTGTCATAGTGAAGATGTTCGTCCTCCTGTGCCCGTGGATATAGCCCTATTTTAGTGAACCACGTAAATCTCGGTGTCTCTTCTTGTGTGTGGTTGATTGTTGATCTTGTGTTCCGTGGATGCGCACAACGGGCGCCGGAGAGGGGTGCCGTCCACCGCTGCCAGCACCTGACCGTCACCGAGGACGAAGAAGCCGGCGCGTCCCTGTTGCAGAACCAGAACAGAGGAAAGGAAGAAGGAGAAGAGGTCGGGTCAATGTCCGGGTCAGGTCGCAGTTCGACCTGAACCCGTTCGTGCAGAAGCCCATTGACAGAAACGGGCTACGGGTCAGGTCAGGTTTCGGGTTGGGTCCGACCCGACCCGTGGAGAATAAGCTCAGCGAGGTTTCAAGTTGGTTCAGGTTTCGGGTTGGGTCCGACCCAACCCGCGGAGACAAGCCCGGCAGAACAGGTTCGGGTTCCGGGTTTCGGGTTGGGTCAGACCCAACCCATGGTACAAGCCCAGTCGACTGGCTGCAAGTTCAGTTCCGGGTCAGGTCAGGTTCGACCCGACCCGCTAGCATCAAAGCCCAGCAGTTCAAAGCAAGTTCGGATCCGGGTCAGGTCAGGTCCGACCCGACCCGTTAGCAGACGGTCCAGTCCAGTCAGCAAGTTCAGGCCGGGTCAGTTCAGGTTCGACCTGACCCATGTGCGCAGAGCCCAGCGAGAAGAGTTCAGATCAGTTCGGGTCAGGTGAACCCGACCCGGGTCCGCTCCAGAAGCCCAGCAGACAGCGCAGAGTGACGTCAGCAGTGACGTCAACAACGGTCAACAGGCAGATTTGACCAGATTTGCGGCTGAAATTATTTCTGCGATATCTTGATCGTCCGATGTCCGATCGGAGATCCGTCTGCGCCTACGGACTCGTTTCGAGCAGATCTACGCAGTGGAAGAGGTTGATTGGCTGTTGGACAGTCAAGGAGGAGGTTTGATCTATTGGAGCGTATAAACTTGTTTCTACATTATCGGAGCCATCCTGAGGCGGATTTCAGATCCGTTTCTTCCAGCGTGCTCTTGGTGACGAGATCTATAACTTGATGCAGAAATTTGGAGGAGATTTGAACAGATGTGGATTGAGGCTAGAATCGGGTCTACTCGACCTGGTTGTTGTTGCAAACCCAATAATAGGAGTCGCCGGCCTAGTTGCAAAGGGTTTGCTGATTCAAACGAAGTTATTCGTTTGGGGTTCACATGATCGCATGTGATGTTATTCATCTTACCAGAGCCAAGCCGGAAAAGCAGCAAGGAGGAGCTGATGCGTCAGCAGTTGTCAAACAGTTGTTTGATTGATTGATCGGAGGCCCGGTCAAATGGAGTTTTTTGACCGCTCGGAGGCAGAGGTTGTTCTGCAATGGAGTCATCTGGACTTGTGTTCCCGATCTGTTTGCTTGCATGCTTGTGGTGATTGGATCTTCACAGTGATGTTGAAGATGGGGGCAAGATGGTGAGTGATTCAGATATCACTCAGATTCGTCAATGGTTTCGAGCTTTTAGTTCGAGGTGGAGTTTGACGAGGGTATGAACTTTGCTCAAAGTTCATGTGCTGGTTCAACATGTCAAAGTGTTGAAGAAGACTGCATCCCTGGTGCAATGACGTGCCATTCAGCAGGGTACGTGAAGACATTGCCGGTTTTATCTCCTAGTAGCTCGAGTTGTACGGAGTTGTACGGAATTCAAGCCAAGGTGGAGATTGTTAGGTTTATGTCTTGTATTCCGGTTTAGCCGGATGAGTCACTGGGTTAGCCAGAGACTGGTTTAAGGTCAAGGGTATTTTGGTAATTGTACCGGGGCTTTCTTGGTGGCCAAGAAAGTAGAGATTATATATTGTATAGTCTGTAACCCTAGACCTTGCGGCGGCGGCAGTAGTTGCCCGTGGTGCTCCCACACCACGTAGGAGAGATGAGGTGAGAGTGTGGGAATCTCTTGTATGCTTTACTTGTCATAGTGAAGATGTTCGTCCTCCTGTGCCCATGGATGTAGCCCTATTTGGGTGAACCACGTAAATCTCGGTGTCTCTTCTTGTGTGTGGTTGATTGTTGATCTTGTGTTCCGTGGATGCGCACAACGGGTGATTGTCAGAAAATCACAACAGTTGAGAACAGTGGCCCATTTGTTAAACATACCACTTGTTAACATGAATACCATAAAGCTTTCTTGGCTCTTCGGTGTAGGAGGATAAAATGTGAAAGGGTCCTAAGTGGGCACTATAGAGCACTCATACAAGGAGACTTTTTATTTCCATGTCTCCTACGGCCCACTTGTCGAGTGTCAGCACACGAGTCGTCTTTTGCTGTGGAATAAAAAAGGCACAGAGGGTTTCGTATTTCCATTCGTGATCATGACTCGTGAATGTGAGAGAGATAGAGAGAATGAGAAACGAAAGGGGCAGAAGTGAACAGAAGAGAAATGGTAAAGAAGGAAAGGATGAGGCAGCCTCAGCCGCAGGAGCAGTAAGGTATGCTCTCTTTCTCTTTCCACCCCCTTCTATCTTTCCTCTCTTTCTTTTTTCCAATGCTCTCTTTCTCTTTCTCTTTCTCTTTCTACTCCCTTCTCTTTTCCTATCTTCCTTTTTTTAGCTCCTTGTTATTCCTTCTGCCAACCATCTACCCCACCCCTCTCCTATTTTTATATGCTACAGCCGGGGCCTGTCAAGTGGCCGGGCCGCAACCGGGCCGGGTTGTCCTTAGTCGTCACCCTCATTTCGCGGGTGGGCCAAATACTTTGAAGGCCTCGTTCTACTTAGGTTATTGGTACGGATCGCAATGGGTCGGTTTTAAACATGGGCCCATCTCCACCCACTCCTATTATAAGCGGGTACCTTAGTGATTTTATTGAAGTGGGGCGAGTTTAGATTTTATTTATGTAAAATGTTTATTTATTTATTTGTTGCTAAAAGCATAAAAATATTTATATCGTGCAAGTGGTGTTGGGCAAGACATTTGGAATGCTTTTAAACTTCATGAGTTCAACCTTACTCCGTCATAATCGGGTGGGTTTGGTATCGCATGCCTCGTCGCGAATTAGTTCGGTGGCCCCTATCATACCCTTGAGGGTCTTACCATGGCCTGAAATCATCAAAACCAACTTTTATTTTATCTTATTTTCGAGATTTGTAGTTAAACTGGCCCAAACTTTGAATAAAAACGAATATAAAAACTTGAATTTTATCAGAAAAATCCTCCCACACTCGCTTTTTACAAAAAAGGACCCAAGACATGATTCTACCGGTAGGCCCACGGGTCCCTTGTTCTGCTTTAGTTTTCGGAGTCTGAAATGGGCCCCCGGCTCACCCACATTCACGATATATTTTTTTTCATTTTCTGCTCGCTTTTTTCTTCTTCCTCCACTTTTAAAAATGGAGAATTCATAAATGCTAGAGGCTGCACTAGGATTTGTAAAGATAATTTGAGCATTTTAAAATTCCGGGATTCAAGAATTTCTCAAATTTTATTTTTACCCAATGAACATGAGTGTTATTATTCGAATTTCAAACTTTCCAGGAACTAGTTTTTCTTTCTGAATTTCCCCAAAACGAAACAGATTCGAAAGGGAAAATGAAGTCTCTGACAAGAACTTCTCTAAATAGCCAAAATACTTGCAAACAAGTAGTCCTTTAGTTAGGATCCACATCTTAACGGCCTAGAGAGGAGCAAAACATTGTGCACTTTCGTTTCTCCTCTTGAATTTCTATTGACCTTCTTTCTGGAGTAACATGTTCTGGGTTGGCATTCAGGTGCAATAATCTCAACCTCGATTGTACCCTGCAGAGGACTTGCTATGATTAAGGCGGCCCACCCAGTGGCACACATTGGATCATTCCCATTCACATAGACGACCTAGCCCTTCACTCTACTTTTCCCAGTCAGGATTCACCATACACTAATAAAGAGAGTAAGCAAAAAAAAAAAAAAAAAAAAAAAAAAAAAAAAAACACTTCGTCCATATATTGGGCTGTGGATGTGTAGCTAGCTCAACTATAAGACTGGATGGAAGAATCTGAAGTCAAATTATCATTGATAAATGCACCGAACCATGCATGGCCTGTTTATCTTTCAATCACAAGTCACCAAGCTCACATTGTCGAAGTTGTTTTTACGAAAAGATTTTCTCCTAGGAGCAGACTCGTTTGTATTAGCTGATACTTAAATCCATGTGAATAAATATGCAATCAATCATGAATTAAAGGAAGAGAAAACTAGGGTAGTCTTGAGAAAAAATATACTACCGTTGAAACATTTGACCTCATTTCCTTAAAACTAGGAAAGGATATGCATTCCTTTAAGATGAGAAGTCCACCTTAGCACAACTTGGAATTAATACTACTACTCTCATATGTTAATGGGAAGTTCTTTTTTTTTTTTTCCTACAAAAATGCCCGGCATTTTCTAGCTTCCCTATTTATCAAAAGTTAGTTAGATTTGCCATTTGACCCCATCCTTTGAGAAAAATAAAGTAAAATAGAAGTGGATGATTCATAATCACACTTCATAGTCACCCTAGTGGTAAGCAATAGCTGTTCTTATTGGGAGGTTAAGGTTTTGAACCTTATCTCCCCCCTCCTTACATATGTAAGTTTTCTTACTTCACATACGTGAGTTGTATCTCCTCGCATGTGTTCCATTAAAAACTATGTGGAATTGAAATTTAAAAAATTTGGGCTTCAGAAGTGATCTATCTGATAACTATCATGCTCTGTCTAAAATTTGGTGCATTACTAAATGAAGGAAAAATATTTCTAGCATATAATGTTATTGCTGGGAAATGCCAAATCAGATGTTTTATTTAATGAAATGAATCAAGAATAAATGTTCTAACATTCAAAACTTTTTTTTTCTAGTCAATAGGGCATGGGAAGGGAAGGCCATTACAGGTAATAAAGATGTGGAAAAGCAGCAGTTTCCCGTGCAATCTACAAGTAAGTGGAGTTCTGTGTTTCTACAAAGTTTTAGATGTACTGAAGATGATTTGAGAAAACAAGAAAGATAATCATCACAATACAACTTTTAAAGTGGACATTATTCTCCAATTTTCTCATCCAAATGAGGCTCACAAAGCAATTGTAAATTTGGTTTGTTAGGTGGAGAAAAGCAATTGTTTGATTAATCCTAACTTTTTGGAATAGTTTCCTCCAGCTGTTTGATCCACATCCACAAAACAAATGAATTTTGTGCAATGATGTCAAGTTACTTTTTGTTTTGTTATTTTCTAGAAGATGTCAAATTACATTTAAGATGACAAGAGCCATCACGAAAGTTTCTATTTGGGTTATTCTATTTACTTTCATTCATCTTTGTTTGCTCAAGTCATTCACATTACATACACTCCGACCAAAAGGAAGTGGGACATATTTCACCCGGAATGTTGGATTGATTGATGAGTGAAAGAAAGAAAGAAAAAGAGCGAATAGAGTTGCACTCTAATTAAAACGACGTGTACAGCTGGAATTTGGACAGATTGGCACATAAAAAAGCAAAATTAACTATGTTAAAAGCTCTCTTTTCATAAAATGATCAATCCAATGTGTTCTGTTTGAAATGGAATGAAACTTGGTCTATTTCATATCAGTAAGAGAGATCTAGTATGGGGGATATTTTAGCAAACTTTTAAATAAATAACATATGGGAAATACAAGAATTAGCGAGGATACTTCATTAGCAGAGTATACTTTTCTCCGTAGAATTAGAGGGGTAGAAGTGAAGGAAGCATTGAAGCGAATGAAAACAGGAAATGCAGCAAGCCGAGATGATATTTTGATAGAGGTATGGAAATACTTAGAAGAGGTTGTGGTGAGTTGGTTATGTAGACTCTTTAATAAGATACTTGTGATAAAAAAAAATACCGGATGCATGGAAAAGAAGCATTGTAGCACCTATATATTAGAATAACAGAGATATATAAAATTGTATCAACTATTGAAGGATTAAACATATAAGTCATACTATGAAGTTGTGGGAGAGAATAATGGAGCAAAGACTTAGACAGAAAATCAATATGGTTTTATACCAGGGAGGTCAACTATGGAAGCTCTCTTTTCACTTGAGCAATTAATGGAAAAATATCGAGCAAAGAGGAAAAAAATATCGAGCAAAGAGGAAAAATCTACACATGGTCTTTATCGATTTGGAAAAAGCCTATGATAGGTACCGAGGCATTTAATTTGGTGGGTTTGGAAGAAAAGGAATATCCTCAGCGGTTACATTGAAAATTTTAAGGATATGTGTAAAAGAGCAGTAACAAATATGAGAACTACATGTAGAGAAACAGGTGGATTTCCCGTGACTATAGGTTTGCATCTGGGATCAGCCTTAAGCTTTTACCTCTTTGCATTGATTATAGATGAGTTAACTGCGCATATTCAAGAAGAAGTATCATGGTGTTTGTTGTTTGTATATGATATAGTAATGGCAGATGAATCAAAAGATTGTGTAAATGCAAAACTCGAGAGATGGAGGGGGCATTAGAATCTAGAGACTTTAAAATAAGTCGTATAAAGACTGAACATATGGATTGTAACTTCAGTGGATATATGCAAGATGTTAAAACTACTGTTAAAATTGAAACCCATGAGATACCACGTAGAAATTCTTTTCAATAACTAAGCTCGATGATTAGTAAGGATGGGGAGATTGACGAAGATGTTGAGCATAGGATAAAAGCTGGATGGCTGAAGTGGAGATTAACTTTTAAAATGCTTTGTGACAGATAAATGCTAATGAAATTGAAGGACAATGTTACAAGACAGTGGTTAGACCAGCTATGACATATGGAGTAGAATATTGGCTGATTAAGAAGATGCATATACATAAGATGGATGTACCGGAGATGAGAATGCTTACGTGGATATATAGTAAAATTAGAAAAGATAAAACTAGAAATGAGTGTTTTCGAGAGCATTTAAGGGTAGCACCAATAGAAGATAAGATTAGAGAAACCTATTTAAGATGATTTGGGCATATTGAACGCAAGCCGATTATGGCACCGGTGAGAAAAATTTTGGCTATCCAAGTAGATGGCCCATCAAGAGGTAGGGGTAGGCCGAAGAAAACATTGATGGAGGTCATTAAATTAGATTTGAAGAAGTTTAACTTACCTAAGGATTTTGCTTAAAATAGAACGGAATGGAAAAACAGAATTCACGTAGCTGACCTCAACATGGTTGGGATATGGCTATGGTGATGATGATGATGATGATGATGATGATAAAAAGAGATCTAGTATGAATGACTTAAATCAAGCAAACTATAGCACTTATTGTGGTCAATAAAATGTTGACTGCATGCAAATCTTAGATAGTCATCAAGATAGGATCATTTCTCTTAAAAGATACCTCAAAAACATCCTACTGATCAATTGCTAGTTCAATGCTTGACGGGGTCGACAATAAAATCTCTTTATTTATTTTTTATTCTGACCGTATCAACATAGTACACACCATATTTATTTGGGTTGTTAACCCCACGGTAGAGTACTCGGCTTTTAAGTGTAGCTAGTGTCTTTTACACATTTTGATGAAGCAACATATTCGTCCATATCATGGTAGAGTTTGTAAGACCACGGCTAATCCTGAAAGGGAATGAAAGGAAAAAAACACCATGTCATATCAATGGTCCGGCTGCCAGTTTTAGATGGCCTATCTGGTATATATGAGTTTAGCAAGTGTGAATGATCTAGGCCTACTATATGGGATATATTAGTAGAACAGCTTAGTCCCTTGGCTCCAGAACCATTTAGAGTTTATTTATTTTTTTCTATTTTCTTTTTTATCTGTGGATTCAAACTCATATACTCTTTTGATCATACCTAGGATGCAACAGTTCAGATCTAGGGTGGAACCTTGGTGGATCCAGACATGGATCCTTATCCATAGATTAGATCAAGATTTGGATCTAATTGTGTTGTATTTGAATCTAGCATCAACTAATGAAACAGATTTGGTTATGGATCCAGATCCAAAATAAGATTTGGAGTGTTTTAGTAGAATTGGGTAAGAGGGCTCTAAAATAAACTTTTTGAATAAACAAACAAAGATATGAAAATGATTCTAACTAAGTAGACCCTCAAATTTCAGGTTATTAAATGGCAAATGATTATAGATGAGTAGACCCTCAAATATCAATTCTACTCAAGAAATGTGGGCCGTTAAAACTTATATAGTTTTAACATGTGGATGAAATTGTTTTAGACTTGATCCTCATGTCAGAACATACTAGGATCTAGATCCAGTTCTGAGCATACTGGATCCTATCATCCTATGAGCTTGGATCCAGATCTGATTACAACTTTTTCTGAGATCCATAGGCTCCATATCTGCCTTATTTGGAAACATTGACTTCTGATTGTCAGGTACTCAAATGTTGTGAAACCTAATCATCCTAATGTCCCTCACTAGCTGTGCTATAGGAAGGGTCAAAGCTCATTGGGACATGGCAAGTGCCTTGTCAATGATCTACTATTGGTTTGGTGAAAAATTTTTCTCTTTGCTTTTAATGTACTTGACACTCTCTTTGTAGGTGAAGATAGAAGACAAGCCATGAGAGATCCTAATCCAGATGACGAGGTTGAGGGATCCGAGGTGGATTGTCATCGTGATCATATCAATGGTAATTTGTTTTAGGGCCTATTTTAAGCCGGTGGTTCATGTGAGCACATAATTTTCTATCATATCTTTTCATCCTCGATGTCCTTTTTTTTTTTAAAGTTAAATAAATTCCAAACCCCCACCCCCACCCCACCCCACCCCCCCCCCCCCCCCCCCCCCAACAACAAAATCACACACACCAAAAGAAAAAGAAAATTTAAATGTTCAGTGATTTTTTTTTACTAGGATTGGCATTGACCAAAGGAGGTCAAATTAGGGATGAAACAGGTCAGATTCAACTCTTGTTCTTGGATCCTGGACCCAAATGCAGTGGGAAGCCATACCTGGATTGGGTTCAAGTTGTAAGACCCCTCTACATGTACCTGAAATTTAAATGAAGGCCAAACTTGAACCTAGACACACATAGAGGGTTTTGACCTTGGGGTCAGTGGTTATACAGTCTGTGGAATCAATTTTGCATCTTACATTCATATATCGTTTCCCCTTGTCATTTCAGCTTTGTCTTTTACCCACCAAAACCATGATTGGACATTGTTCAAGATAGCTTCAATAATGTTCACTACAAGGACACTGGTCTAAATAAATGCTGAATTTTGTAGACAAGGAAATTTCTCTTAAGAAGAAGGAACAACAAGTTCTTCAAAATGCATGGAAATGGAAGAATCAAGAAAATTTTTTTTAACAAGTCAAGAAATCAAGGGAAAATGTACTTTTCCAGACACAAGTTTGTGTGCAGAGCAGTGTTCCCCTGCCTAGAAATTTGCAAAGGCCATATTTCCCTTAATAGAACTCCAATCAAGGAATGTTAGATTTATTGACATCTACTTGTAAAAAGCATTCCAGTGGTTCATTGTTTGCCAGAGTCTGATGGTTGGATCCAAAGTATGCCATTCAGAATATTCAAGTCATCCGGAAAGAGTGAAAACCAAAATCCATGTGCCCATAAATGGATCTAGTTGTGGGAATGTACTCCCTCGCCCAGATCTGAAAGTTTTCTTCAAGACCTTGGCCATAGGGGGTTCAAAAATCTATAAATAGAAGTTTCACAAATCTATAAATAGCACACTTCTTACCGATCAAAAAAAAAAAAAATAGCACATCTCTCCCTTCATTTACACAAAACAGCTTTGGTCCACTACAATTCTTGCACAAACTTAGTTCTAGTGACTTGGGCTTTTGCTTAGACTACTCTCTAGCATGAACTTGAGTCCTAGTGATCTGAGTTTAGTTCTAAGGTTGCAACTTTTGCATAGACTCCAGTTCTAGTATTATAAGCATTTTCTCTGCTTGCAGCTCTCCATGGACGTGAGCCCAGTGTAAGATTTTTATGGGTATTCAGGCTCTCCGATTGTCTTGAACGGTGGACTACTACAGTTTACAGGTTTCTTGGGGTCGTTTTTTGAGGACTTCAATTACTTTTGATTGAAAAATACCTCGAGTCACTCAGTCGATCTAAAGGAGAGTTTTGTCTAATGAGTTTTGCGAGTCATCACGCTGACCAAGAGCTTAGAGTTGACCCATAGCCCTGGTGCTCCAAGCTATCTACCTTGTCCAAAAATATCGATGAGAAACCTAACTTGCTACATTTTGAAGCCTTTTGTGGGGATTGTTTTTATTTCCATTTTCCTTAGAAATTGAGTACACCAAACTATGGTGAGTCCTCAAAAACCAAATCTTCCCATCGAGCATTATTTGTTGTTTACAGAAAAAAGAAAAGAAAAGAAAGGCATGATTAAGTTTTGTAGAAATTGTCGTGTTGTCCTCATCATCATTAGAATCATTATTGTAAGTATATGAGTTTTCATTTTGAGTAGTGAGGTTGGGCATCATTATAATTATTTTTGTAACTACATGAGTATAGATTTCTCAATGCCCTTTCTAATTACATTGTTGCTAGAGTAGACAACTTTCTTTAGAGACATTCTTTTGCCTCGTCAAATTCAAATACAACTTGAGTGAGTAACATGTGGTATGTGTTACTCGTTGAATAAATTTCAAAACCTATAATCTATAATTATAAATGATGAAACAAACTATAAATTAGTGCCACCTTGACAATGGATCGAGATGCGGCGTGGGTAGGATAGGGATGGAGAGGAGGAAGGTAGGCCAAACTTTTACCTGAAAAATTGGCCTTACACCAAATTCTCTTATCACAGGCGTGAAGAAAAGAACTTGGGAAACCCCAAAGACCTCGAAAATTCTCATTATCCACAGTCTGTCTAGCCAAGGAGGTATTACAATGCTTATATAATAGAAAACTAAACCTAAATTTAATCTGGACCATCCAATGGCTAGGATTAAAACATCCAAGTAAAAGGTAACTTAAAACATAAACCATTTTAACTCTAAATAATATAAAAATATCATAAATCAATGGGTCAGGCCCAACGGCTTGGTCAAGATAGATGGGCTGGGTGCACTGGCTAGTCGCCCTTTGGTGACCGTGGGTTTGTCCTGCATCACTATCACTGCCTAAATATATTAGAGTCAGATCTTGCACATTAAACCCTAAGGGGTTATGATTGGAGAACAACCAAAACAGTAATAGTAAAAAAAATCCATCATGTTGATCATTTGATATGATCAACGTGATGTTGGATGCCCCTCATAGGAGGAATCCATGTTGTTGATCATCTGATATGATCTCCTTAAATTCTCTCATTAATGGCACTAATTTGTTTAACACCGTCATACACTTTACATTATCACCCTTAATAAGCAAAGCATATATCTCATCAACTTCTTTAGATTCTTCCATAATGTTGCCAATGGTTAAGGAACTTTTGATTCGGAATGAGGATTGATGCTGGGAGGCCAAGGGAAAATGGAGTTGATTTAGCTTCACACATGCACGAAGAAAAGCAGCTTCACGCCGTTCCTTTTACATGAGAAAGAGAAATATTCCTTTTTTTTTCATTAATCAACTCTAAAGTTGAAGGAGGGCAATACATTGTTATAGAAGAAAATCAAATAACCTTGAATGCGTGAACTAATATTGACCATCCAAGCATATTAGCAGTTAGGATTAAATCATCTATACTTAGAAGACATAAATTAAAAAAAACTTCGAACAAAATAAACATAAACATAAACAGAATGGGCTGAGCCATGGATCATGGGTTTATCCTGCATCACCTTCTCCTTGTCTTGAAGAGAACTCTTCCTCGAGCTTTGTATTGTCCTTTAGGATTAGGGTTTAAAAACTTGGCCGAGTCTGAGTCAACTTGGACTCACATTTTCCATGTCGAGTCTCAATGGATAGTACTTGGGTGAGTCCCACAAGTCAACATTGCACACTAATAGAGAAAAAAGGTTAAAAGAAAGGTGGACAGGAGGATAGAAGGAAAAAAATATAAAAAAAGTTGGGTGTGGGGCAGTTGGAGAGCGCTTTTCTCTTTTTCTTATCTCATGTTACCTTTTTCGAGGAAAAAAAAAGGCTAGACCACTAAAACAAAAGCAGATCTACTCTTTTTCTTACTCTCTACAGTGGAGAGAGAGAGAGGGGGGGAGGGAGGGGAGGGAGAAAGTTGTTGTATTATTTTTGTAGTTGTTGTGACGTCACGGGTGTTGACTTGTTGTTGCTATGCTATTTTGAGCTCTTCTTCTTCTTGCCTGTCATCTCTTCATCAGTTCATCTCCCCCTTCTCTGATCTTCTTGCTATTTTTTTTTAAAGTTCCTGAATCGATTGGGGTTGGAAGTGAGTTCCATGAGATGGGTTTCTTCTTGTCTTTTTCCCCTTTATACTTCAAAATAAATTTTTGGACGGAGTTGGCCAAGTCAACCTAGACTCGGACATGGCCGAGTCGAGTCCTGATTTTGATTTTTTAAATCCCTGTGTAGGATCAAAAGTCTAATGTACAGATTCTTGATGTTCTTTTTGATCTTCATATTCATCACATGGCTTAGAAGATCCACTTGATCTTTTATTCCAAATAGACTTTAAGCATTGTTTCTTTGATGTCTAGACTTGGTTGGATGTGTGCTTGAATGAATTGATGCTTCAAGTTTTGAATTAATTTGTCCCAGCTGCACAAGCTTCTTTTTTCAATGGATGATTCTTGAAGATGAAATCAATATAGGAAATGTCAGTCCCTTTCTCATCTAGTTCTTATTTTTGCATTTTAATGTTAACTTTGATGCTCTCTATCATGTGTTCCATGACATGTGCTTTTGTTATTTGTTGAGACTTTCCTACTTAAGACTTAGATTTACGCATGCAAGACTGTTCAGGCATGAACTCTGAAAGGCATGTAATATTGGCAAATTCATGGGATGGACAAAACTTGGGTTTCAGGAGTTGTAATTTTATATTTTAGATGGACTGAACACTCTATTGAAGTCATGGATGATAGTCTTCTACTCGGACATATGGATACAAGTGTTTAATCATCAAACAGGTCGGACATCATGACAGACCGGTCGAATTTCCTGCATACTGTCATCAGCAGACAGAACTGAAGACCGACCGATCGGCTGAGTGCCCGACCGGTCGGACCCCATACCCGACCGGTCTGCTTGGGTACCTGATCGGTCGGCTGGGTCGGCAGGCGCGCGATTCAAACGCTCTATCTTTTGGGGATTGCCTTGTGCGCGTCCTTATCCTTCTCGAAACAATGACGGAAAGGACTCTAGGGTTCCTCCTTATTTAAGAAACACCTCTCTATGAAGAGGGTGCACTCTCCAGATCAAAACCCTAATATACTTAGAGAGATTTCATTTTCCCAGAAGGTATTCTGCTCTTGAAGTTCTGCAACGCCTCCTTCTGAGTTCCAGTTCACTTCTCCGTTGTGCGTGTTCGTCTTGAGTGGCTTCAAGGCGTGAAGATCAATCCAGAAGAGAGTGAATGACGTGTGCATCGACAAGAAGAGCTTCAGTCCCTTAGGTTGTGCTCAACTGGGTTAAAGGGTAGTAAGTAGTCTTGTAACTTTTTCTTCATAATGATTGTTCTTGACGGACCGGTGGTAGGTCCCGTGGTTTTTTTCCGGATGGGTTTTCCACGTAAAAAATTCAGTGTCCATCTATCTTGATGATTGTTTGATTGTTTGTGATTAATCACTATTTATATCTGCATAGCATACATCAACTGGGACTTTAACCTATTTCAAGGTTTAAAGTTCTTCAAACTTAACACGGATTGCTTCCCTATATGCTTTAAAAATGTCTTTGTAGGAAGTCATATTTTCCAATGTGTCTGGTCTTAAATATTTGAGAAAGCAATCAAAATCATCTGTCTCGCTCCTCAATTTACATAAACATTGTAGCTTTGAGTATTGGTTGGTATATTTTTCAATGGTCAAGTCTCCTTCTCTCAAATTAAGGAATTTCTCAAAATAGACTTCATTTTCAAAATACCCTTTTCCACAATCAATGTCATACATAATTCTTTTAAGTTTATTGTTGAATTCACTAATTTTCAACTTCAGATTGACTTGGATGCAAGGTTTAAAAAACTGGACTCAGGACTGGACTTGCCTAGGGATGAGTTGAAGCCGAATTGGGCTAGTCTTGTCAAATCCCTATCTAGTGCTCAAAAATAAAAATAAAAAAAATAAAATAAAAAGAAGATGAAGATGATGATGAAACAATAGCAATAGTCACAAGGACTGCTGAAGTGGAAAAAAAAAGGGGAAAAGAAGATATGTACCAGGACCAAATGAAAAAGAAAATGCATACCAGGACCAACTGAGCATCAATAGCAACATCACAATAACCACATAGTAGACATTACAACATGCAGTAGGCAACAGGTCATATTGCTTTTTATTCTTTTTTAATGGTGCTCTCTCTCTCTCTCTCTCTCTCTCTCTCTCTTTCTCTCTCTCTCTGTCCACCTTTATCTTTTCCTTTTTTAGTTTTGCGCGCCCCCCCCCCCCCTCCTTTTTTTTCTCAATAATGTAGGCCAAGTTGACTTGGACTTGGCTAATTTTTAAAACCATGCTTTGATGAGAATGGAACATAAAATATAACACACCTTTGAAAAACGTACTAACCCATTTCGAAGATTTTATTTTCAGGAGTACGCAGGTGAAAATGGATCATTGATTAGGGCTTAAATATCATTGTTTGAACATCAACAACTGAAATTGAATCTGTTGATGTCAAACAACAAGTTATTGCTGTGTCAAAACCAAAAAAAAAAAAAAAAAAAAGAAAAAAAAGGAAAAAAGGCCCTAAATAAAAAGAAAGAAATAGAAACTGAATGTGCTGAGCCCAAAGGACTACCATTTTTTTTTTAATTTTTTTACATCTAATTGGGGAGATTGAACTAGTCGCCTAAGAGTGAGTTCGATTCTTCTGTTAGGGGTAAAAAAAAAAAAAAACTTGTCTCCGGCAAACACACCTCCTTCTTCTTCCTTTTCTTTTCCTACAACCCAATCAAATTCAGCATAATCAACCCTCCAAACATCATCATTCAAAAAATCTCATCGATTTTCAACTCCCCAAGAGACCCCCAAAACTCTCTTATCTTCCAATCCCTAACCTAAAGAACCCATTCTCCCGTTCTCCCTGGAAAACAATTATACATCCAAACACTCACCGGAAGTGGGAAGAAAATTACAAAAACTTACACTTTAAAGACTGAATACACATCCAACAACTGAATGAAGAAAAAAGATGAAGAAATGAAGATGGAAATCTCACCGTAGATAAAGCACTTACGACAGTGGAAGGGGAAGAACGGACGGTGGAGATGTTGATGCATATGATCGAGTCGGATGATCTCAACCCATGAAATCATTGGATTTGGGCCTTGGGATCCATTAACATGACCGTGTTCACAGCTCTATCGACGCTGTCATTGCTTGAGATTGTAGAATAAGAGAAGGAAAAGAAAAACACTAGGGGTGAGACGAAATGGTGGGAGATTTCAGGTGCTGGTGATGCCGGCCAGGTGGTTTTGGGCGTGTGGTCATGTAGTGGGAATTGAGATAAAGAGGCTGAGATTTCTTGAATGATGATGTTTTGGAGAGAGGAGAGGATGGAAGGGAGGAGGGATTGGAAAAGAAGAGGGTTTGGGGGCCCTTTTGTGGAGTTGAGAATGGATGAGATTTATTGAATGATGATGTTTTGGAGGGTTGATTTTGCTAAATTTGATTGGATTGCAGGAGAAGAAGAAGAAGAAGAAGGTGTGTCTGCTAGAGACAAATATATATGTTTTTTTACCCTTAACAGAAGCATCGGCAAGTTCGATGCTCTTCAATTAGATGCAAAAAAAATATGGCAATAGTCATACGTGACCATTGCTGTGCATCCACACCTTGGGCGAGGTTTATGATTTGAGGGTCCCCTTACATGATTTTTTTTGGTAAAATCTTCTGGAGAAATCTTACAATTTGATGCTTTTTTCCTATAATAACTAGGATAGAGGGGATGTAGCTATCCCTTCTGTACATTGAAGTGTTGTATCATTGAATGATTATATAAAAAATATTGATCTAATTTTTCCCATGTATTCATGTTGGCTAGCTATTTCTATTATGTGTTTCTAAATAAGCAATTTAGAACAACTATATATAACAAAGGGCATATATATTATAAAATAATGCTTAAATAAAGTGTAAAGTTCAAACCAAACAACAAATTAACTTTCATTAACACAAATAATGCATTTTTGTTTAGTGTAGAGAAGGAATACTTTTACCAAGTTGTCTAATGGGATACACCTAGATAAGAGCCCTTGAGAGAAACTTTCTATATTGACTGCAATTTGATGAGATCAATTTTTTTTTTTTTTTTTTGTGTTTTTTGTTCTTTCAAGCATAGAAGGGTAGAAGAATTGCTTAGAAAATTTATTTAAAGGGAAGAAGAAAATAAATAAACCTTATTATGCATTTTAAATTTTTTTACAAAGTAGCAGTTTGCCTTACTGCATAACGGGTACGGATGTGACCCGCACTAAATGCCAAAACTGCTACACCCGATATAGCAGTGATTACGCTATGTAGCAGCTACTATTTTGATCGATGTTCATGCTTAAGGTGATTATGCCTCTCTTCATAGTCATGAGCCTTATCATTGTTGCGAACCTGAATAAGCTTAAGGACTTTCATCGACCTTTATGTCAATACCAATTGTGTGATTGATGCTTGCATCTCTTGCATTGATCGTTGGTTGGAATTGAAATCATCGAACGGTGGCTTGGTTTTCATGACCATCATCGGCGGAATGGCAACTTGATGCTTGGTTGGCTATTAAACTAGGGAAGGCTTTGCTCTGCTACCAATTGGCATAGTGGAAAAGTGCGAACAAGTAAAGGAAGAAGATTAATGACCTTAACCTGATAACAAAATCTTGAGTCCACAGGAACTAGGGAAAACCCTAAAGAGAAAACTCAGTTTGTATTATTTCTCAATAAAGCATAACAACGGCTTATTTAATATCTTAGAATCCTAACTTTTCCTAAATAATCAAAAGTTGAAAGATCCAAATTACAATTAAACCCTCAAACTAATACTAAAATACTTTCTAAGCACTTTTGCAAATATTGAGAGTCAAATGCTCCTAAGATATTTTGACTCTAGAAACAACTTTATTTTGTCTTCGATGACAGCATTGGCTGAAGAGTGGTATTAAAACCTTTCCGTGATGCTACCTAGATCAGAGGTTATGATCATCTAAACTTGACACTACCAATCAACCCTTCCGACTTGATTTCTTATGATCTTCTTGTTCTAGAATTATTCCTCCATTTGTTCCACATCTCAAATGTGAACGCTGAGGGAAACTGAAGGATTTGATTTTTTTTATTGGTAATATATCTAAGGGGAATTCTTATTGCAGACATTCCCACATAGGGATATCCACATTGTAAAGGTAGATGCTGAGAAATTTAAAGGGGTCTCCCTTTTTATGGGCACCGCCTCTTTAATGTCTGGATGCATATGTCCTGTAGTAGAAAGTTTGCAATGACTTGAACCACAAGCTAAATGTTGCAATAGTTTTCCTCTGAAGATCCCTCCCTTGTGATGTAGTTCTATTTAAAAGTTTCTTTGATAGCATTCCTTGAACCTAAAACCTCGAAATTGCCATAGTGTTTTTGGCTGAAATTTGCATAAATGCATGTCTATGATATCAGTAATACATATTATTATAAGTATAGGTCCTGTCTTGTCTGGATTGCCCAAGTAAAATCTCCTCTTATTTATATCTCACATGAGTGAGCAATAAAAATGATTCCATTTTTAGGTCTGCAGAAATCAAGATATTCATAAAATATTCAACTCTGGCAGGACCCACCACTATGTTTAGAAATCAAGAAAGTAGGTTGATAGATAATTATGAGTGTGGATTAAGGTTTTATGAAATGTCAGGCCAATTCCTAGCTCTTAATATGAGGCTTGAACCATCATGGAAATTATCATCATAAGGTTGAGAGGCTATTAATGTCTGGATCAGTACTACAATAGGAACACAGATTTCAGATGAATCGTAAATGGGCCCACAGGTAGGTATTTTGAAGTAAAAAAATATCCAAACATTTGTACACTTTAGTCCCTCAAATAAAGGAGGCATAGGGGGCAACAGTTAAGTGGTATTGGCACCTTTGCATCACACAAATGCCTGGAATCGAAGTATCACTCCTAAGCAGTAGTCCTACTTATCTAAAAATAAATAATAAAGAACATGCATGGAGATCCTTATACTATATCGAGCAAGGATCGAAATAGTGGTTGTAGCGGGCGTAGCAACTAGTGGCCAAAAAGCTTTGCAGGGGGCGATACATAGCGGTTGAGGCGATATGTAGAGGCATAGTGGTGTGAGTTTTTTAAGGATCCAAAATCTTGTGTAGCAACGATTTTTTGTTTTTAATAGTGATTTAGAACTATACAAGGGTAGAGACAACTTTAGGAAAGGCTATTGAAGAGAAGAACTAGGAAAACTAATATTTTATATTAAAACTTCTTGTTAGGTTTTGGACCATAGCTCTACTAGTTTTAAATAGTGTAGCGACCTCAGCCGTTACAACCAATAATGCGGCCACTATGTAAATATTTTGAACCATGGTATTGAGTGAGTGCATTCTCCTCTGGGACCTCGTTCATTGAGGATTGAGACATGCAAGATCTCATCCTTTTCAAATGTTTATATGGATACTAACTTTTTTCAATTCTTCTTCTTGCTGTAGCGTTTGACCTCTTAGACAGAATTTGGAAATTTGGAGTATACGTTGGAATCCCAAACCAGTCTGCTTCCTGGACTTTCTTCCGCTGCTTCCTCCAGTTTGCAATAGAGCTCTTACTGTCTGTACTTGGATTAGGTATGTGCTGCTGCTGAGCTGGTAGTTTATGGGTCCCAGTGTAAATAAGCCATGCTATCTTCCAAATTGAAATGCTACATACAACTGACGTTTGTACAAGCAATTGATGCATTTGAATAACGCCGTCCATATAAATTCTTCTATGGAGCCGACCTGTCAAATCTAAACCACTCCAATTGTGGTGCGACAAACAATCAGAGTGATCACACGTTCACTTACTCACTCAGTGTAGATTTGTAGTTCAATCATGTACTTTACAAGTCATCAATCTGACAGTAAAACTGAGTGTGGATGGGGACTGGCTGGGCATTTATCTTTAAAACTGTTCAGATTCAAGAGATGGGCCCAATGATGTTTGCGAAGCTTTCAAATTCACAACTGAAATGCTAAAGTTTTGGACCATCTCAAACTTCTTGCAGCTGTTTCTGACTCCATGAAGTAGAATTGGGTTGGTAAGTTAACAGAATCAAGTGTGCTGGACAGCTCTATAACCAGTTACAGACTCATTGTCAGAGTTACTCAGCATGTTGCCCTTTCAAATTGTGTTGAATTTTTGAATTTTTGGAGTATAGTGAATCCAGTTCTTTAACTTACATGAAGATAGGCTCATTTTCAAATTGATCACGCGTAGAACACATGATTTGACTCCAATTTTTAATTTGAAGAACTAAGGGGGTATTTGGATAAATGCAGAATATAGTGTTAATATATTTAGATATTGGAAGATTTCATTATCATGGAACAAATAGTGTCGTATTATTATATTGTGTCACTTATAGTGGTTGACAACTTCCACAAACTTGAATATACCCTTGAATTGTGTTTGGACTTTATAAAAATGAAATTAACAAGAAGATACACTGAACAATAAAAATGGAGAGGAAGTAATCAATTGACCCAATGCAGGATCCACTAATTAGTAATTACAGCTTTTAATAATCATGGTGGGACCCATCTGTTGTTAAAAAAATCACAAGATTAAATGCTAAAATCATGAGATCCAAGCCATGTTGTTTAATTAAGGTGGGTCCACCAAATGCTGGTAACCATAGTGTAATACATCTAATGATAATTATTACAATTTACAAATAAGTATCTTTTTTTTAAATAAAATCATATCTAATGTTAGGCATCATTGATGAATCCATTTATGAGAAATCATTATGGGATCAATTTGGTGTAAGTAGTCATATTAACACTAGGGGAGTTATTAATTAGTGGGACCCATTTAATGATGGAAAACTAATAATTGCAATAACACAATTTAGTCTTGGTAATCAATATGAGACTCAATTAATTTTGGCAATTTGAGACCCACCTAATGTTGGTAATCACGGTGAAAGCTGCCCCTAGTGTGATATTTGTAGGACTCACCTAATTTTGATAACCAACAAGGGCTATCTAATCATGATCTAACTATAGGGCTGCATTAAACATGTAGGCACTATGGGGCCAATCTAATATTTACCGCTATAGTTGCAGTCCTATAAAAATCATTGTTGCTAAAACTTATAATGGGTTACTATAATTAATGAACTCTCCTAGGTTTTTTAATTTTTATTTTTATTTAAGAAAGTGAGATATTGTAAGATATTTTCTAAGTTATCCAAACACCTGATAAGAAAATACTTAATGAATTCACTAATACACATGATGCTGTTTCTAGGGTTCTTCAATGTCAATAATATCAGAAAGAGGAAACAGAAGCACACACATGCGGCTCAAGTCATGGAAATGCTTGTCTGCTATGCAACGGATGCAGACAGCGGTTCGAAGCCCCCAACTTTTGATTCCAATCTTATTGACCCGACATGTCTGCCGACCCTGGACCTAGTTACAGAAATGGACCACCACCAAAACGCCCTTCAATCGTCAGAAGGTACTCTCCTCCAACAAAAGCCACTTGTATTTCTTTTTGAAGAGCACAAGTAGCAACTGAATTAATTTCATCACTATTTGAACTAGTACATTAGTGTATATGTTTCTATCAGGAATGACCCCGCCCCCCCCAAACACACACACCACAAAAAAAAAAAAAAAAAAAAAAAAAAAAAAAAAAAATAATAATAATAATAATAATACCCAAGTGCAACACATATATATAGTCGGTTATAGAAGTCTCTTAAATCCAATCTTATGATTAATGAATATAATCATACAAACATCCAACATACATACCACGGCACATAATTTCCGACAGTATGACAGGTGAAAGAGAAAATAAGGCAATTGAATTAATGACAAAGACGATGGGAAAACTAGATGATCTTATAACGCGCATGACAGAGTCTCAAGAGAAAATCTTAACGCTCTGGACAAAATCTCAACAGAAAGGTAGCATAAATCACTCTCTCTCTCGCTTGCTTGTGTGTATCTGTGTCTATATATATATATACATATATATATTAGAATCAATAACTAGATGTGGGCTCTTCATTATTTCCACAGGTACTGATGGAAAGGAGACTGGATATATGGTGAAGTCATTGATGAACACAAAAAACTCCAATCTCCTGGAAGAAGGTACTCTCCTTCCACACAAGCCACACTACCCTTTTTGATCCTTTTGAAAAACATAAATAGTGCACTCAAGTGCACAAAATCTAGTTTCTATCACACATACAGTGGGTCATAACAGCTCCTGGTTAAATTTCTCTATACAACTCAAATGGAATTTGCACTATTTCTTCTTTTTTCCTGTAGAAAGCAAATATGTTTCACTAATAAGACTGTGCCATTGTCGTTACACAAGCATAAAAGCATAAAGCCATGGTGGTTGAACTTGTTTCCTCCACATAAGTTGGCGTTGTACATGTTAATGGTTTAGAAAAATTCTCTCAAAAAACTTTTCTAGTCTACTTGAAACAAAACTTTCACTGGTTCTTCTCAACATTAAAGAAGTAAAGATTAATAAGAAAAAGCTAGGGAGCTGCATTTTGAATTCGATATTTGAAAAAGAAAGGATAAGAGAAGAAAAATAAGGGAAGGCAAGGAGAGAACACATTCAATGGGTTTTGGCAGAGACAGACTAAGTGCCTGTTTCTTTACCAGAATCTCTTACTATAATTAGTGATGTTGGGAATCCAAAGACAATGATGTGATGGTTGTCCCCTGAATTTCTGGATGCTGTATTCTTCTGCTGGAAATTTGATTCCAACAACTTGAAAAGTCAAAAAGTAACTTTTGGCATTCTCATAATTCCAACTTTCGTGCCATTTCTGGATGCTCAATTCGGGGGAAGGATTCAGGCATTGCACTTAGGGGACAGCTTTTGGAGAATTCACCTAGATATTCTAGGAGACAGTCATAAAATCATTGTCTTTGGATCCCTAACATCACAAATTCTAGTGAGAAGATCTGGTTAAAAAAAAAAAAACAAGGCACTAAAGGAGATGAAGCATGCAAAGTTCTCTTTGTTCAAGGTTGAAAAGAAGATGAATAAAACAGTAGGAAGGATGTATTTTAATAAATAAATAAATAAATAAAAGGACCTGCAAGAAAAACCCAACTTGTGCAAGTTAATTGAGGAACACCTCTAGTTTCTTACCAATATGGGCATATTGGCCTTTTGCTTAAACAGGATCATATTTGGATAATGGACAGACAACAGAGGTTTTTGCACTTGGGAAGAGTGTTTTAAAAATACACAGAGAGAGAGAGTTCGATTGTATTACTCCAGTTAGATTTACAATAGACCATATGTGACAAATGGGAAATTTTCTTATGCGAACATACCCATATTGACGGTCTTTCATTAGAAGTTGTTTGCCCTTCTATGTATGGTGAAATGGGTTTTGCATATGTAGATCAGGCTCTTATTTTAAATTTTTAATATGTAAAATTTACATATGCAAGAAATATTATCATGTTTGTTTGGATGCTCTATTTTTCAAATGAGTAAATGAGAAAATTGAATGGTTTTATATGTGCTCAAGTTTTCATATATTTATAAAAACTATGAAGATCTATGATAGAAAATTAATTTGTCTTAATGTTTATTATTTATATGAGACTATTGAATGGCTTGGATCATGAATTAATGGCCTACAAAAGTGTGCAGAATCATATCCATAGGTTGGAAACTTTTGGATTTGTTTTACATATTTCTCAAAATCTATAAAGATTTAATGTATGAAAACTAAATATCTTGGGATTTGTTAGCTAAAAAAAAAAATGAACAGTTTGTTTCATGATGACTCTTTTAAATGCCCCTCATGACCTCAGTTTAAATCTAAGGAGACTCTTGTAAATGGTTCTCAACAGAAGGATGATGCGGATGGAGCTGAATCCTAATCTGGTAATTATATCTTAATGGAGGAGAACTAGTGGTTGATCTGAAAGAGTTGTTTGTTGGAGTCATTGATGACTTGGCAGATGCAACAGAGAGGGTGGGCTGGTGATGTTAATTAGATTAATTTCCCTATTCGATAAGATTTGTAGTTTAGTAGGATCGTTTTCAATTTAATTAGGTTTCCACATTAAGATATTTGAGTAGATTAGGAGTTGTCTTTTCTATTTTATGAGTTTGATTAAGAACTTTTTTAAATCTGTTTGACTTTAGTTTTCTATGTAATAGCTTGATGTAATTTAATTTTAATACATGTAAATCTACAAGTGGTTTCTAGCAAAATCTGTGTTCAACTTTCCTCTCCCACCTTCTCCCTCGACAATGGCTCTGAGACTGTGTTAGCGCATCCAAGAAGATAGGAAGTACATGAGCCTAGCACAGTGATCATGGCATGACTTATTACTTTCAGTACTGATCATGGTGATTGTATGTAGATCTCGAGGCAATTGTGTGCAACTCTCATGTGGAAAGGGGAGGCACTCATTTTCTCTGTCCGTAGAAAATAAATAACAAAGGAGGCTTTTGCCAGGTGCTGAAGGGAGTAAGAGAGTCTCATCTGGCCAGTCAGCACTAGTACCACAAGGAAACTTCGAATCCAATCTTGTGATTATGCATTGACTTAGGATGCTTATGATGTTGATATGGCTTTGATCAGCATTGGAACATCGATTAACTATTTGAATGATTGGATAATGGATTCAAGTTGTTCACATCACATGATAGGTGATTAAAAAAGTTGCAGAGCATCCAGCCATATGATGGAAATCAAGTAGTTGTGACTGTCTATAATTCACATCATCCTGTTAAACACATTGGTAATATAGAGATTGTGGCAAAATTCAGTGAAGGTCATGTTCTATACTGAGTTTATCTTGTTCCCGGCATGGAAAAGAACTTGCGATTTGTATCTCAGATAAATGGAGCAACTTGCTATGTCCTGTTTGTATCCGACTGTGAAGATATCTGCGAAGATCCAAGTGAATGGGATTTTGCTGTGATGACAGGAAAGAAGGTTCAATCCATGGATGTGATGTCAGCTGAGTTGGTATATATGGAGAAGACGCAAAAGAAAGAGACTCTGTAGACATTCAATTTTCTACGTGAAAAGAAAGAAAGAAGTGAAGATTCCCCACAAGTGTAGGAAATGGAATCTGCTGGAAGTTGGGGAAATCGGTGGAAAATATGAAATCAAGGAACATATTTTAAGAAGTCAAGAAATTTAGCAAAACAAGTGCAAGGCACAAAAAGATGAAGAATGGTTCAAACCGCAAAGAAAATGGAGTTTGGGAGGCCAATAAGTCAGGAACGAAACAAAATATAAACTAGGCTAGGACAAGATCCTATGCTCCTAGAAGTGTAAAGGCAACATTTTAGAGACCCTTACACTTGTAAACAAGATTCTAGGATACCAAATGGTCTCCTTTGTTAAAAATTGAGTCAGCTAACTTCTGGAGCACATCTCCTTTAATATAACCATGATTAGGATGATCTTATATTTTTGCATCTGCTAAAAAAAAAAAAAAACTGAAGTTTCTACTTGTATATAGAAGACAAAAACTTGACAGACACAAAAAATTAAGGACGTTAAAGTCAAGAAGTGTATCCAAATCCTGGTGTGCAAGTGCATTCCCATGTCTTTAGGTTAATTTTCAAGTACTTGGATGCATCTGCACTCTTCGAAACTAAAATCTGCCCTCTTCGAAACTAATTAAGCAATCCAGATGTGGAGGGACTCCAAAGGACAATGAATAACCTCTGCCTCTCTCATTGCACTGACACATCTCTCCCACTGTGGCTCAAGCACAAACCTGGTGTCCTAGTGCCCTTGGTCCTTTCACTACGGCTCAAGCACATGCCTGAGTTCCTAGTTCAGTTTTCCTCAGTGTTTAGTTCTCTAAGTTTCTCAACAAGTGAGCTTTATGGATTTTCTTAAGAATTTTTAAGAGGACTTATATCCCGTTGGTCCCGAACCCCATTAAATATTTAGCTCAGAGAAATGATTTGTACATGGGGCATTGGCAGTCATAAGATTGTCCAAGAGCTCAATGTCAACCTAGAATTATAAATTGTCCAGGCTGTGTACCTTGTCCATTGCAAATATTAATGAAATCCCAACTCTCTGCACACATTGTATGTCATTTGTGAATCAATTGTTCATCGCACATTGGATTTGTACTCATCCTAGGCACCTTTAATCTGCCGTGGCAATCGCACTTAGGCAACTACTCTCAAAATCACCAAACTACCCTCTTCTACCCTTCTTTGCATTTTCAAAGTTTACAAACTACCAATCCTTGTTTTGCATGGTTGGGACATGTTTGATATAAGAAGCTTGGCAAGATGACTATCATGCACTTGTATTTGGATTGTGGACTTCTAAAGTTACAGGTCCATTCTGAGACTTTGTGAATAAACTATCAATTTAGGCAAGGCACATAGGTTTTCATTCCAATAGTCATAGTTCGAATCCAAAGAACCTTTATATTTGTTGCATACCGTTGTGATTGGAAAAGTAAAACTTCCATCAGTTGCAGGAAAGTGATATATTAGCACTTTCTATTGATTATTTCTCAAGATAAATATGGATATTATTTGTGAAGAAGAAATTAGAATCTTTTGAAAAATTTCGGGAGTTCCATCAGAAACAAAAAGCCCAGTTGAAAAAAAAATCCACTACACTCGATTCAACTATGGAGCGTAGTATATAGAGGTAGCTTACTTGTCCCCATACTCTATGACAGAACAAAGTGGCATAATGGAAGAACTAGTATTTGGGGGAGGTTTTTTGGTGCATGATGAATTCTGAAAAATTGCGACCATGTTTTTGTGCTTCAGTGCATGTGATTGCAGCATGTCATCAATAGTCTTTCGCATGGAAAAAAAGCAGACACATCATGATAAAATGGTTGTTAGGTGCATCTTTATCGGCTATTACAACTGCAGGAAAGGTTGGGGATGCTATGATCTGATAGCAAGGAGGATTTACATCTCACATGACATAATCTTGATGAAGCATCGTCATGGTGGTCAGCAATTAGGGTGTTTCTAAATTCTTGATCTTGAAGATCAGGTGCACAATCATCCTAATTGGCCTTGGGATCAAAGAATCTTAACAACAAAAAATGTCTAGCTTTTATGATCTCTTCATTCATTTAAAAAAAGTGGAATGCTTATGTGTGCTGAAAATATACGCATATGCAATTAAAGTCTAATGCATCTAAGCCTGAGTGGTATATGACTAACTCTCTCTCTTTGGCAGCATCTCACGTCAGGACAAACTGGTGGCTGCCCCTGGCAAAATATATATTTAAACTCAACTTTGATGACACTTTTAATCCATGTTCTCGATCTTCTAGGAATGGAGGGTTTTCAATGAAACAGAATTACTAGAGTAATTTTAAAAGGTGACTGTTTCATACTGGTTGACAACTTGTGAAAATACGACAATCTATCATGGGATTTCATGATTTCATAGAAGGAACTCCAAAATACAATTCTCCAATTGGAACCGTGCGGACATAAGATTTTGCAAATGACCCTACAATATACTGGCTGATTACTTATCAAAACTTTGTTACCTTTTTTTCTTTTTAATTAAATTTCAAAGATCCTTACCACAATATATACATGATCAACATCGTAGCCTTGTCCCAAGTCCCAACTATCATGGCATCCATTACATGAATTCTATTTCTCCATTTTGGTTTTCAGTCAAATCCTCAATAGGTTGTACTTCTTCAAATCTCACCTTACATCCATTGTTGTCCTCTTTAACCTACCCTTCTGTTGTGCGTGTGTGCAAAAGTGCGACAACCACGATAGACAATCAATCAACCACTAAAGAAGAGAAAATCACACACAGAGAATTACGTGGTTCGACAAACTCGCCTACGTTTATGGGAAACTAATTTCCACTAAATTCTCAACTTTGCATCCCTTTGTGCTTTCACAGTACGGGTCTAGGGTTACAAATTACATTTATAAATAATATACTCTTTTTTTGCCCCTAAGAATCGTAATCTTAGGCAACAAGAAAGTCCTGGTACAACTATCAAAATATCTATGACCCTAAACCATGGTTTAAAAACTAAGCCAAGTCCGAGTCGACTTGGCCTTCGCACTGTCTGAGTTGAGTCTCTGTGTAGAGAACTTAGGCGAGTCCCACAAAAGCATAGCACATTGAAATGTTAAAAAAAAAAGTTAAAAGAAAGGTGGAGAAAAGGAAAAAAGAAAAAAGTATAAAAAAGGTGGGTGTGGGACAGCTGGAAAACACCTTTCTATTGTCTTATCACTTGTTATTACCTTATTAAAGAAAGAAAAAAAAAAGTTGGGGACAACCAGAACAAAAGCAAGTGTTCTTCTTACTCTCATCAGTGGAGAATGTGAGAGATGGAAGGGAGAAGATTACTGGTTATTGTTGTGTATTTGTTGTGAGGTTGCTGTGGACTGTAGAGTTGTTGTTGCTGCTACTGCTGTGCCTATTATGGACTCATGGGTGCTTACTGTTGTTGCTGTTATGTTGTTACTGCTTTGATGTTCTGAATTCTTTTTCTTCTTTCTTGCCATCATCTCTTCATCAGTTCATCTCCCCCCTCCCCCATCTTCATATATTTTTTTAATTCTCTTTTAAATTCCTGATTCAGTTGGGCTTAGGAGTTGGGAGTGAGTTTCAAGAGATGAGGTTCTTCTTGGGTTTTTCTCCTCTATATTTCAATAATTATTTGGGCCAAAGCCGACTCGGCCGAGTTGGCCTTGGTCGAGTTGAGTCCCAATTTCAATATTGTAATCCTTGCCCAAAACCCACTTGGTCTAAACCCACTTGGCCAACACCTTTTTTTCTTTGTGGGCCATCAAGACTATTCTCATTGGCGTCATTGCTGGCTAGGATTGGATATATCCAAACCATCTCAAAGGGGTCTCTCTTTATCTATTACGTATTGATGCCACTCATAGATGCTCATGAATTCTCTTATTTCTAATTCTACTTCTTCCAGTTTTATTGCACATCAATCTCAACATTCTCAATTATGCTACATTGGATAACTGGCCAACATTTTGCTTCATAGGTAATAGCTGATCTAATCACTATCCTACAAAAATTTTCCTTCAATCTTGTTGGTATGTACTAATCACTCTAGAAGCAAGTCTTTGCCTCAACCAGGCCGCTCTTATGATATGTTTGACATCTTCTTCAATATCTTCATCCCTACTAATTATCGATCAAGGTATCAGAATGAATCTCTTTTAAAAACTCAAGAGACATCACATATTTTATTGGTGGTTCTATGCTTTAAAACATAGGAACTAACTCTCTTGTGTGTAGAGAATCACACATTGCTTGTTGACAACTCTTCTAAAGGCATTTATATGGTATTTAGCTAGTCAAAGGGTTAGATTGTGGTGAACACACATGCACGTGCATTCCGACCTGCTGTGCCATGTCGTCCATTTGTGTATGTGCGATGCATGGCAAGCAAGCCTTGTATTTAAATACTTCAAGATATGTGAATAATGCCAAATTTGAGTGCGTGTGCCTCTGCAGTAAGTAAGTAAATTAATTAGTTATGTTAATTTATAGTATCCTGTTGTATTGGAAGGATATAGAGATACTACTTGGATATCAGGTGTTGAGGAGTCCAAGTCTACAAGCGGCGGTTATGTATTATTCTAGTTAATGCACCTGTCTCCTGGAAATTAAAGAAACAATCGTTTACATACTTATCTACAATAGATTCAAAGATTATTGCCATGACATTAGTTTGTACAGAAGTAAAATGCTTAGGGAGCATGTTGATGGATATTTCCATGTGGAATAAACTGGTTCCAGCCATCCCTCTTCATAGTGATTCTAAGTCTACAATGGATAAGGTTTATTATAAAACCTATAATGGTAAATATTTGTATGAGGAATAATATATTGAGACAATTACTCAAGCATTGAATAATTGCAATAGATTTTGTGAGATCGACTGAGAATTTAGCTGATCAACAATCCGAGCACTAGCCACAGAAAAGTGTATCCTTAACATTACGAGAATGATACTTAAACCTAAAAAGTACAAATCACCAATAACGGATACCTAACACATTTGATTTGAAATTTCATGGGGTGGTTTCAATGGAAAAAAAAAATGAAGTTATTTATGGGTGACACTGTGAGAACACTTAAAAACCTCTTAGATGTATAAAACTCATTTCTATGATGTGAAGTGTGAAAGTTTGGGCATCCCAAAACTTAACCCGGATTTCTATATTGTAGTTCAATTTATAAATTAAGGTAGTGGAAATTAAAAGGACTTGTAAGTAAATCAATCAACCACACAAGTAAGAAGACATGCAGATTTTTATGTGGAAAACCCAACCCGGGAAAAACTACGAGTTCAAACTGGATTAACAATCAAGCACTGTGAATCACATAGTTACAAGTGATATACTCACAACCCTAATCTAGTTCTCACTCAACTTGAGGACTGTGATTCTCATTGCACGGCTTCATACAGCAATGACGTCCTGTTGTCCTCTACACCAGATTCAATTTAAACTTGCCTCCTCAGACAATCTTCTATAAGAGATGTAGAAGCAACAACTCTCTAAAACAAAGCTTCAGACCAAACTCTTCAGTTTTCTTCCCCTTCATAAATTTCTTGAATTTTTTCATGAACATTACAGCTTCTTGGGGATCTATTTCCTCAGAATCAGAATTTGAATCACTTTCAACTCTCTTTGTTGATTCCTTGGAAGCTTTCAAGGCAATTCCTTTTGGTTTTACTTTCCGGTCAGCAACGAAGTTCGCCTCAAAAGTTTGTAGATTCCCTAGCAACTCATCAACCTCAAGATTCTTCAACCTATTATTTTCCATAATGGCTACTACCTTGGAATGATAGCTATCTGGGAGAAATCGAATAATTTTCTTAAAAATATTATCATCAAGAATTGGTTCTCACAGATTGAAACACGAGTTGCCTATTTCACTCAACTTGGCAAAACAATCATCAATATTTTCATCATCAGCCATTCTCAGTTGTTCAAATGCAATAGTCAAATACTCCAACTGAGTCTCTTTCACCAAATCAGTTCCCTCATGCATTGATTGCAAGATGACCCATGCTCTTTTACATTGATACAAGTGGAGGTCCTATAAAATTTAGATGGTGATACTCTATTGTAGATTGGTTCGATAGCCTTATTATTACAGTTGCAAGCATGTTTTTCATCTTTAATCTACTCACCCATAGGTTTTTTAACATTTTTTCCTTCAGTAACAACCATGGGTAAAAAGTAGCCCTTGACAACAATTTGCCAAACATCTCCATCTATGGATCTAAAAAAGGCTATCATTCTGACCTTCCAGTATGAATTATTACTAAATCCATCCAAAAGAGGGGCTCGATTGTAGATGTGCTTTCCTGGTTGAACTCCATTCTAGAAATCACAAAGGATCTTTACACAGTAACTTAGTGTGACCTTCTCTGATACCAATTGAAAGTTTGAGCGTCCAAAAACATAACCCAGATTTTTATATTGCAGTTCAATTTATAAATTAATGCAGTGGAAATTTAAAAAATTTGCAAGTAAATCAATCAACCACACAAGCAAGAAGACACGTGGATTTTTATTTGGAAAACCAAAATTGAAAAATACTACGAGTCTGAATTGGACTAATAATCAAGCACTATGAATTGCAGTTACAAGAGATATACTCACAACCTTGTTTCAGTTCTCGCTTAACCTAGGGACTATAATTCTTATTGTACGGTTTCATACCGCAATGACGTCCAGTTGTCCTCTGTCACGACCCGAGCCCAAGAAATCGGAGATTAGGGTCTACCTAATCCGTGACACACGTATTCCCATGCACATACACCTGCACCTAGTTCAGATGTACATACATAAGGGAAGCATTCACACTTGTAAACAAGAGACGCGGAAGCTATAAGTATCAAGCATGGGCAAAGAACAAGAATATACAGCAAAACCCTGCATTACTGGTAATTATACTAGGTTACGTTAGATTTTATACAGTCAATCTACAATGTCATGCAACAAAATGTCAACAGGTTAATGCCAGGACGCACTCCGGAGTGGCTCCATCATGCCCACTCATCTAGTCCAGATGGGGTCTCTATGGCTTCCTCTGAAGTCTGGCTGACCTTCGAGGAGTCGGGGATGGGATTTGAGCCTGAAACACCAAGAAACAACATGTGAATATGAAGATTCAACAAGCATAAGCAACATAAAGGTAATACGTGTTGTCTCTAAAAGAATTCATAACAAGTGGATTAAATAGAAGTACAAGGTCGTATACTAGGCAAGGCGTGCAATGAATAATGAATGCATTAGATTTAAGGTAGAAAAACACTGTACTAGATGGCTACTACATATGCCATATTCTCCCAAATTTGAGAGCGTGACGTGAGAGAGCACCATCGACCAGGCCAGGGTACGAATGAGTCTTGGTTTCCTGAGGTTTGGAATCCCTAAGACATGAGCTCACTGCAGCGGCAATAACATGCTAGGCCAAATTCAACCCCGTTGGGTATCCTAAGGCTGAGGCGTAGTAGAGCCAGACACAACCATTCAAGCGTATATCAAGACATTGCATAATGATAACCAAAGCATATAAATTCGTACATGTAAGTCAATGTCCGTAACCATATCCAAATCTCGGAAAGAATATAACACAAAACAAACCAATGCTTATCCTTTACTCAATCAAGCTTTGAAGGCAAAGATAATACTGCAAGATGTTATGCAATTCAAGTGAAGAGAGAAGCAAAGTTAGTTACTAGCCAACCCTAGTTTAGTTACCACCATTACTAACCGTGCATGATGATGTAGTTTTAAGGTATCCCATACTCGGTTGTTCTTCCTGTGGTGTCTCATCTCAAGAGAAAGAGTATGGAAGTTCCTTAAACCAACACCCATGGGGAAGTGCTTAACAGTTGAATAACACTCATGAATACATCTCAGCCCCCAAGACTATTCATGATATGTCTAAGATTTATCCTCAAGGTGGTCCATTCTAAGTTTCCAAGTAGCCTATGGTGAGTTAAAGAGCCATTTACAGGAAATTCCATAAACCCTGTAATACTGACCAGCCGACCGATCACCCAGGTATCCGACTAGTCCGGCGCGTCCCAGAACCGAAATTCGACCGATCGGGGCTTCAGGACCGACCAGTCGGACCTGAAGCAGAAGGACGTGAACAGAGACCGTTCGAAATTGTGTTTCTTTGTACCAATGAAAGCAGAAGCCAAAAAGAAGCAAGAAGAAACAAGAGAGGGCTGTTATACCATGCATATACTCAACATAAGGAAAGGAAAAACACAACCATCACGAGATACCAACATGTACTTAAGCCAATAGTTGCTTATACTTGCTTTTCACGATGAGTTACCAAGCTTTCACATGTACTAGACGTGAATTTCCGGAGACACTTGCACGGAGGATCGAGACTTGGCACCGGCGCAGTGGAGAAACGAAGGAAGGAGAAGAAAAATGGAAGGAAAAACGAAGATAAGGATGAAACGGGCGGTAGGTGGGTATATATATATTTAGCAATTTGCAACCAGGTCCAAAAGTTATACAAATTACAATTCGAGTTAAACGAACACTAACAAACTCAATTGGTTTCCAAACACTTTCGGGTCAGTTACGGAAAAGAACGAACACGATAAAAGACACGCGATGGCGTTCAGAGGACACTTAAACGGCAAACACAAACAAAATAAAAAATTACGAAAAAGGGCTCGCTACTACGTAATCCAGGTTAAACGCAACCCATCTATCTATCCAAGACCCCGAACATAACCCAAGAAGAGCAAAACACAATGACTGCATAAATCCTCAAATAAGACGCTAAACACACAGTTAATCCACTTCTAAACCTACTAATTTGGGGGTTGGGTTGTTACATCCTCTGCACCAGATTCAATCTGCACTTGACTTCTCAAATAATCTTCTACAAGAAATGTAGAAGCAACAACTCTTTAGAATAAAGATTCAGCCGAATCTCTCCAATGAAAGCCCTAGAGAAAGATGATCTCCAATATTTAATCTTCACTTAAAATAATAAGATCTATACTTTAGGGCATGGTTTAAAAAATCGGCCGAGTTCGAGTTGACTCGGACTCGGCCCCGTATTGAATCGGGTCGCATGGACTCGGTCTCGAAAATGGGACTTGGCTATGGGACTCTGCCGACTCAGCTGAGTCTCATGGGACTCGGTCGAGTCCCATGCCACTCGACCGAGTCGACTCGAACTCGGTCATGACCGAGTTGGGTCTCGAGTCCAACTCTTTAAACCTTGCTTTAGGGTTTAGAGAGGAACCCTTATTATTAACAAAATTAGGGCATGCACAAAGACACAATAAAAATAGTGATTGAATAAAATTTGGTGTCCTTACTTGATGATCGACCCTTTTTTTTTTTATAGATGAGAGATACCCCATTTGGGCTACAATCAAGAGGATTTACAGTCAATTACAACCTCCTATTTTAGCATGTTGTGCTGTGTATATTTCATCAATTTGACTAATGTGCAGTGAAGATGGGCTTTGCAGATGGGTCATGGGTCATGGACTTTATGGGTCATTGACACCCCCCTTCAAATTGATGCCGAAGAAACCATAAGCATGCTCATTAGGAATTGATGGCACGGCCATGGGAGTCTTTTAGTGAGTATTTCTGCAATTTGTAGAGTTGATGAGATGTGAGGATGGCTAATCGTGTCCTGGAGAAATTCATCACGAATGAAATGACAATCCACCTCAATATATTTAGTTTGTTCATGGAAGACTGGATTCTTAGTAATGCAAATGGCACTTGTATATCAACATGGAGAGGTGTTGGAGTAGTTTGAGTAAAGCCAAGTTTGGAAAGTAATCCTTGAAGCCATATTATTTCTGAACATCTAGCAGACATAGCCTAATACTCCGCCTCTGTAGATGATTTGGAAACTTTGTTCAATTTTTTGCATTTCCATAAAATTAAGGAGTCCCCTAAATACATCCACCATCCAATAGTAGAGCGCCTAGTATCCGGGCATCCTGCCAATCATCTTCGGAGAATGCTGCAAGAGACATTGATCTCCCAGCAGGAAAGAGCAAATCCCAAGTGGAGGTACCAAGAATATATCGCATGATACACTGAACAACAACTAAATGAAAGTGGTGGGATTTGTCATGAATTAGCTAACCAAATTAACTGCATAGGAAATGTCTGGTCGAGTAATAGTTAAGTAAGCCAGGCTACCAACCAAACGACGATATAATGTAGGATTTGGCAGAGGATCACCAGTGTCTTGACTAAGTTTTACATTGACCTCTAAGGGTGTATCCACTAAAGTGGACTTCTGAAGACTAGCCATTTCAATAAGATTTACAACATACTTGTCACTACAACAGGTATGGTTTTAGGCGACCACGAAAAAGTTTCGTCGCTAATGTTCTCGCCATAGATCTGTCGACAATGCTATTTAGCAATGAAATTAAAATTTTGTTGCTATCTGGCGATGAAGAAGTTTCGTCACTAATTCGTCACCCCAAAATAGAGGTTTTCGTCGCCAGACCTATTTGTCCAACTAAAATGAGATGTTTTGGTGATGAAAACGTCCCACATGGGAAACGAAATAATTTTGTCGCAACTTTGGCGAGAAAACCATTTCGTAAACTAAAGAAATATAGGTGACGAAATGGTTTCCTCACCAATATTTGTGATGAAATTTTTTCGTTGCCAATGGCTCTTTAATGGAGCATAGGCGAGGAAAATTAAGTAGTAGTTTTCATTGTCAATGTGGGCAAGAAATCTATTTCGTCGCCTGAAGAACTATAGGTGACGAAAAATATATTGGCGATGAAAATAACATTTTAATATGGCATGGGTGAGGAAAATTGAGCAGTGGCGACGAATTAATTTTGTCACCATAATTATTTCAATTTTTTTAAATTGAAAAAATGAAAATAATCAAAATTTCCCTGTACATTTAATAAACCTGCAAATATAAAAAATAGCTGAAAACCACCTTGCAATCTTTTCCAACATGTGAAGAAAGATTCCATATAACTCATTTAAAACTCCACATGATACATAAATATTCCTAGTCAGTACAAAAAAGCCCTATATCATGTCTACAATGTCATTTACATCATTCAAACTTCCTTATTCCTAGTCAGTACAAAAAAAACTGATACAACAGCACTGATATCGTATACCCCAACTCCAATATGCACAAAACCATGCAACCAAAACCGATCTACACGACATTAACAAAATTGGCCATCCTTTTCTAAGGATGTTATTGATCTTTGCATTGATCTCTCTTTGGATCTTTGGCGGGCAGAGCTCTGCTGAATAGCTATTTAATTTGGTTTCCAGGGTTGACCTTTTGAGATCCTCATCAGGCTTGTTCCCAATTAGCTGGAGGAGAAATGGATTTTGCTTGAGCTCAAACTTCTGTAACAGGTAGATGAAAGGAGATGGTTAACGAGAGTTTTAAAAGCTGGACTAAATTAGAGCCATCAGGATAGAAGAAAAAAGGGGAAAAGTTTCCAGTTTGATTGTTAAGCATCTCCAATGATAGAAATCATGCAATGATTGAACAAAGTAGCACGTTGGGCAACTGTATTGCACGATCTAATTCTGATATAGCAAGTCACTGAAACAATGCCATCAACTAGAGCACAAAATTTCAATTGTTGAATTGGATGGGTAATTGACTCCAAGTGGATAAAACTAAGACTTGTAATCTCATACATGCCATTATGCAGTTGATCAAGGGCAAGGATATTGTTGGCCACTGTTATCCAATATCTTGGTAAGATTTGGCTAAATGCACGAGGAAAGACCTCGTTAGAGAAATATATTATTTGTTTATGGCAGAGTGCTTCCTACTGCTTCATTACACTTAATTCTAAGTAAATTCCCCTCCGCCTGTACACTTCAAATGTCTATGTTACCACAAAGTGTGTTTTCTTCATGAAGAAATTCCTGAAAACCTAGTTTCTATTTCTCTTCCTCCTAGCTCTCAATTCCTCACCACCTTTCAATTTCATTGTTGGGTGATCTCATTTATTCTCTTGGATAAAGAAGTTGAGACAGTCATGATTATAAGTATATCAAAATGTCAAGCTAGGTGCTTACTGCTTAGGCTTTTGAGCTTGACCCACACACTAGGTTTGTGCAATCCAAACAAGTTGGTCAATCCCAATCTTGACTTAAGGAGGTCCAACTAAGTAATTATACATCTCTTAAATGGCCCTAGTTTGACACATGTGACCATATATGGGTGTGTAACCACCAATCAAATATTTAGAATCTACTAATCTAAGAGTGTTGAGAAATATTAAATAGATGGTGGGACTCGAGTATCAAAGATATGAATTACCAAAGAATAGGCATAGGCTTCATCACAAATACAAAATGGGCATCAACACACAACATTTTTAGGGTCACCATACATATCCTCTTTAATTTTGGAGAACTTCTAATGTTTGTTGTATCAACCTCTATCATAGAAGATATAGTGACTTAGTCTGCCCTTTCTACAAAGAAGAAGCTTTAAAAAATTGCTAAATCTCTTTTTATAGCAAGCTCTTGATGATCTAATAGATGTAGTCATTGAATACGAGCCTCAAGAATTGATGACCTCTGTTGTGGGTATTAGTCCTCAGAAGTGTTGCTATTTTTAATGATGGCATAAAGCTAAATGGTTACTAAAGGAACACGACTAGGTTTTAGAGAAATAAGCAAAAGACTGAACTTGTTTGACTTTTCAATAGAAGCACTTTCAGGAAGTTTATGCACAAAATGATGAAAGGAACTGGGATGGTGTGGGCTAGTGCAGGACCAAGGGACAGTGGGAGGAAAAAAGAGGAACTGGGTAGAAGTTTTCAAGAATTTCACTATGTGGGAAATGGTAGCTTTTTGTATTTAGCACATTGCAGAAATGCGAGGTCGACTCAGGACATTGCACTACCACAAGGACATTGGGATCCCACAATGTGTGATGGTCAAAGGACATTATCATCCATTTAAGAAGCGCATGACAGCATCAAGCACTCAGCCATAAATGTATGATGTAAGATAAATGTATGAAGTAAGGCAACTAGGTAATTTAAGTTCAACTTTTTCATGAAAAAACACAATCATTCTAACCTTCTAGTATGAATAATTACTAGATCTATCTAAAAGAAGGGGCTCGGTTGTAGATGTGCCTTTCCGGTTGAATTCCATTCTAGAAATCACAGAGGATCTTCACATAGTAACTTAGTGTGACTCTCTCTGATATCAATTGAAAGTTTGCATGTCCCAAAAGATAACCCGGATTTCTATATTGCATTTCAATTTATAAATTAATGCATTGGAAATTAAAAGAACTTGCAAGTAAATCAATCAACCACATAAGCAAGAAGACACACAGATTTTTTAAGTGGAAAACCCAAATTGGAAAAAAAACACGAGTTCAAATTGGACTAACAATTAAGCACTATGAATCACACAGTTACATGAGATATACTCACAACCCTTTTCTAGTTCTTGCTCAAACTAAGGGCTATAATTCTCATTGCACGGCTTCATATCACAATGACGTCCTGTTGTCCTCTACACTAGATTCAATCTGCACTTGACTCCTCAAACAATCTTTTACAAAAGATGTAGAAGCAACAACTCTCTTGAACAAAGATTTAGCCCAATCTCTCCAATAGAAGCTTTAGAGAAAGGTGATCTCCAACGTGTAATCTCCACTTAGAATAATAAAATCTGTATTTTAGAGTTGAGAGACGAACCGTTATTATAATCCACAATTCGTGCCCTAAAGAATACTCTTTGTAGATTAAGAACTATTAATTCTGGCACTAACATGAAAGAATTCCGCATAAGGTCAGTGGATTTCTGTTTGCTACCCAATTGATCGGGCACTTCATTCTATTCTCATATAGTGCTTTTGTCTGACGAATTTTACTTTCAGCCTATTTAACTATAAGCTACTTTAGGTTCAATTGATGGAGCCTTATCCAATTGATCTGATAGCGTCTTCCAAGTTTTCTTTAGTTTCTTCTCTGTCTTCACTTCAGCTAGCTCTTCTAGTGACATTTACTACAATCCATTCTAAAAGAAATATAAAATTACAACTTAATTGACTCAAAGTTTTGTCCAACCCATGAATTAGCCAATTACAAAATCCTTACAAAGTTTCCTAGATATTAGTTGGTATTAACTCATGAAATTTGGGATGGCATAAGGCTGTTAATATGCACAGTTATCCAGGTAACTCAAATGACCTTAAAATTCTGTGTAATAAATATGATTGACTGGATAAACTCTTAGTTCAAGACTCAAGTTCTCCACAGAGTTTTGGCATTTTAAAATTTATTGCACTAAGGCTCAAGACATGGCTCAACAATTTCTATGCACAATCTCATCACATGCAGGCACATTTGATCACCTCTTTTGAGACAACTTACTAGATGCTGGAAGCCTGACAAGAATGAGATTCAGTTAGAATGTTCTGCTTTATAAAGTTTTGGAAACTTTTCTATATATACTTTTGTTATATATTATATATCAAATCTTTTCCAGCAAAAGAAAAAAGAAAAAAAAATTCTTAGTTAGCACCTCTATTTAATGTTTATTGATGATTTCTTCATAGGAGTGAAAGAAAGCACACCATTCTTAATTGCTGCAAAGATGGGGGTTTTTGAGATAGTGCGCGGTATTATGAAGCATTATCCTATGGCAATCCATCAGGAGGATGCTGACAACAAGAATGCGGTGTTGTTGGTTGTGGAGCACAAGCACCCAAGAACATGCCAACTTTTGCTGGAGAAGTACTCCTCCCACCAGAGTCTTTTCCAAAAGGTAGATAAGAATGGGAACAGTGCCTTTCACTTGGCTGCAACAACTACGGGAGACCATCCTTGGCGAATTCATGGTACAGCTCTTCAGATACAATGGGAGCTCAAGTGGTTTAATGTATGTATGACTCTCTCTCTCTCTCTCTCTCTCTCTCTCTCTCTCTCTCTCTCCATGCTTTAGACACGACTAAGGGTAGGACCGATCTCTCTCTCCATGCTTTAGACATGACTAAAGGTTGGACCGATCTTAACCCCCTGTTTTGGAAACAGTTTCAGTCAAGGCCCGACTGCATGTAAACACAGGGTTGTTCATTTTTTGCACTTTGGCTGGAGCTTCTCGAAGCCCAACCTGCATGGTCAATAGGCCCAATATAACAAGATTTGGTCTTTTGGAGGGCTGTTCTAGAACCGTGTTGGATTGAACAAAATGAGGACAAATTCCCTCAAAACTTGTGAATTCAGCCATTGATAAATTTTATTAAAGCTGGATTAAGTTGGTGAAGGGTAATTTGGCTTGACCAAGGGTTAGTAGGTAGAACTTCAAGAAAATTATTAAAATATATGATATAGATGAACAGTTTTGAATTGTTGACTTACTTAGGATGATTGAGTCTTCAAACTGCCTAGCTCAATAGCTTTTCAGGCCGAGGTGCATTTTGGAGTTTTTGAACAATGCTTTAGATCACTATTGACAAATTAACCATGAATTGGCCCGATGAAAAATGGTTATAAATAACAGTGGAAAAAATTGACCAAAAACCATCTTAGAGGCCTAAAACAAAATACAATTTAACTCTGTCCACTGTCCAGACTTGCCCGAGGCCTTACTTTTAAGACTCGAAGGTATGGGCTGCATGTATCCTCAATCCTACATTATCTCAGTTAGAAAATATATTGACCAATTGTATGCAAATAGAGTATTAAGAGGACAGAAATTATCCACTTCTCTTCATCTGAAGTCTATTCCAAACTCTTGGGCAGTAATGCATGTTGCATATTATGTGCCCTTTTTTTTATAGTCCCTTTAACTAGTGAAGCCTTGGCCTGGGTTAATCATTCATCTTACATGTTATCGGAAAAAAGCTCGTCTAACCATTCCACCGGTCTTACCTTTTCAGTTGCTCTTTTGATTTCACTAATTCTAGTGACGGTGTGTATTCAGTACATAAAATAAACTATGCCCTACCAATTCTTTGCACGACGCAACAATGAAGGCAAGACTTCCATGGAAGTGTTCCAGGAGGCACACAGAGAGATGGTTAAAGAAGGGGTGCAATGGCTAATCAATACATCCCAATCATGCTCAGACGTAGCAGCACTCATCGCATCAGTGGCGTATGCCTCAGCCACCACCGTGCCGGGTGGGCTTAAAGAAGGCACTGGTGTACCGTTACTCAGGGGCCAGCCTGCATTCAACATCTTCACCATCTCTTCACTCATCGCCCTCTGCTTATCTGTCACCTCCCTAACCATGTTCTTATCTATCCTGACCTCTCGCTATCAGACCTCAGACTTTCTCTTTAATTTACCAATGAAGCTGATATTGGGCCTCTCTTCGCTCCTTGTTTCTATTGCTGCAATGTTGGTCTCCTTCTCTGCTGGCCATTTCTTCGACCTTGAAGAGCAGATGCGGCGCACGGCATTTCCTATATATGCCATCACATGCTTGCCTGTGTCTTTTTATGCTTTGACCCAATTTCGTCTTTATATTGATCTCATAAAATCTATCATCCCAAACGTACCACAACGCAGTCACGACAAGTCTACTATCTAGAGCAATGGATTATATCTGTAAGAGTGATAAGAGTGTGTTTTTTCTAAGATTTCTGTAATTACGTGGGCTAATGAACATGAATTCTTGTTTGAAATAGCTATGGTAATGTTGTGCTTGATGTTGTTGGCTTAAATCTTGTTACTATCATGAATAAGAAGCAATAGTTTTCACTAAATTGCCTAAAAACAACAAAAAAATATTTAAAAAAATCTACTTTTTTTTAGGGGAGGCAGGGGAGGGATAAGGTGGTCTCTCATGGGGGGAGACCAACTATTTTATTTAATTAATTGCTTAATTCGGATGTGTGTATTGGGTTTATTTCTTATATTCCAGATTCACCGGATTGGTTCATTCGGTTAGCTATGGACTGATCTATGAGTCAAGGGTATTTTAATCTTTATACCACGCTTACTTATGGACTAAGAAAAAGAGTGTTACACACACACACACACACACACACCCCTACAAACACACATCATATAACCTGTAACCCTACATCACAAAAGAGTGCAATAAAGAGATAGGGAGTTCTCTTTGTCTGTTGATGCAAGAACATTGCCAAACCATGTAAATCTTTTTCGTATTATTTCTCTCTTCTTATGTGTAGTTTGATTGTCAATCACATGTTTTGCACATCCACACATGCACAACAGTGTACCAGCATTGTAATGGCCACATTATTTGTCATAACCCGAGCCCAGGAGGTACTCAACCCAACTACCTATCCATGACGCGCGACAAAACCAAAATAAAAGCAAAACACAATCAACAACTAAAGGAACCTGAATTAGTCGCTAAACGGGGTAAGCCGAGTCAGAGTGTTACATTATTCACAACATTTGTTGGTTAGGAATTTAGGATACAACATATGCATCTGAGTTATTTCCCCCGTGTTAGAACTTTTTGAGTTTTAGTAGAAGTATTAAATGACAAAAAAGTATTCTTTCCCAAGTTAGAGGTTTTTGTCATTTAATTTGTGCCACTGGGGAGTAGCTTTTTTACCTCTTTTTTGGGTAAAACAAAAACAGGTGCTTGTTGCCACCGCCTCTATTTTTCTTTTTTATTATTATCTTGATTTGACTTCACTCCACTCCTCCCCTCATACAAACAATTAGAAATTCTTACATTGAAGATATTGGGGTGTCTTGAATTTCTAAAATGCAAGTTAAATACTAAGCAATGGGAAAAAATAAAACAAATTTAAATAAACAATCAACTATAAAAAAACAAGGCGCATAGATTTTTACTTGGAAAATCCAAATGGAAACAACCAGGGTTGAAAGCACTATATATAAATAATTACAAGGTATACTTACAAGCCCTTTCTAGTCTCCCCAATTTAAGAACAGTAGTTGTTCTTGCACAACTCCTCGTTGCAACGATTTCCTACTGTTTACTGTTCTCCGCACTTAGTCAGTACCACCTTAGATCGTAAGATGAACGATCTTATATGAAGAAGTAGAAATCACAAACTATAGAACTCAAAGCTTTGGCACAAAAATCCGCCATATTCTCTCATCAGAATGGGTCACATTCAAGAGCTAAAGATGCGAAGATTCAATCCCCACCATTCTGTGAGGCCTCGCTTATTTATTATATATATTATTATTATTATTTCTTTTTAGTGGTGTTTAGACTTGGATTAGAGGATTAGAGGTCCTTGGGATTATTTTGATCATTCCAAACCCAACCCACTTAAAATACTTAAAAGACTCACTTAAATAGGCCAAAATTTTTCTTCGTCGAAACCATGCCAAAAGTATACTCATTGGGAAGCTTATTTTATTTCATGAACGATGGTGCTTACGGTTACTCAATCCGACCTTTGGTTCACAAGTTATGGCCAAAACAATTTTTAGCCCAACTATTAAATCAATGGCAATTTTGTAAATAACCCAAAATCTCTTTCCCTCAATTCCCTCGCTCCCAGCGCTCGTCTCTCTCTCTCCCAGCACCGTTTCTCTCTTCCAGCGCCTGTTTCCTCTCTCACAGCACGAGACTTTCTCTCCCAGCGCCTGTTTTCCTCTCTCACAGCATGAGACTCTCTCTCCCAGCGCGAAGCTCTCCCTCATTTCTCTGTCACAGGCGGTAATCTCTCCCTCTCTTTATTTCCTTTCCTTTTCTTTTCTCTTCCTCCTCCCTTAACTCCATCCAGCGACGACCCACTTCGCCATTTTTTTTTCCCTTTCCTCTCTACTCTCGATCTCTGTCTCCTCTCACGAAATCGGCAGCCCTCTTCTTCCGGCGACCACGGCCACCACACTGTCATCTTTCTTTTTTTTCCTCTTCATTTCTCCTTATTTTTCTATTTTCCCCCTTTCCCCATTTTTTTTTTCCTCCTCCCTATTGCTGTCGCCGGAATCCGTGCAGAAGACCGTCGCCGGAGGTTTTTCTTCTACCGCCATCTTCCCCCTCAAGCCTCCATCTTATC